>OU015755.1:74696853-74710329 GCA_907169655.1 Acomys percivali | reverse complement strand
TAGGTAACAGTGGTAGAAAAATCACACTTCTTCTTTTTTTTTTTTTTTAATTTTTATTATTTATTAATTTATTCTTGTTACATCTCTATGGTGAAAAAAATCACACTTCTATAAGGCAAAAATGACTTCCAGGATTAGCTACTTTTCTGCGGTGCCTCTAGCCTTTTTTCTCCACTGTTGGGTTTCAACAGTTTAGTTGATTAGCTTTGAATTAACCCTGCTCAGTGTTCTTGGTAATATATGTGGACAGGCGCTAAAATTTTTAGCTTCACTTAGAAAACAAACAAACAAACAAACAAACAAACAAACAAGCATGGATGCTTGCCTGTATGGTATAATAAGTGAGTGTACCATGTGCCTGAGGAGGACATTATCCTTTGACTTGTAGTCACAGATAGCTACGAGCCACCCGTGGATAGGTGCTGGGAACTCACGTGGGTCTTCTGTAAGAGCAGCAAGTGCTCTTAACCACCGAGCCATCTTTCCAGCACCTTAGCTTTTGTATGGGGAAGGCAGGGCTGCCCGTGTGATAACGTGCATGTCAAGGTCAGAGGACAACTTCCAGGAGTCATTTCTCTCCTCCTTACACTGAATCCTGAAAACCAAGATGTATGACTGCTTTTTAAAGTGTGATGTTGTCACTTAAATAAGAGGCCCTCTAACCTCACAGTACCATGCAGGTGGCAAGAGTTCCAGTCATTCGCACAGGTGCTTTTCTCTTGGGTTTTTCTAGATCACCAAGAAGCCTGCTAAGACACAAGGCCCAGTTCCTGCTTCTGATGATGCCTACCCAGAAATCGAAAAGTTCTTCCCCTTCAATCCTCTAGGTAATGTCTTTGGTATGGTGGAAAGGCCCTCGGCGTGAGATCTCTTAGACTGTGACTCCATGGGACTAATGGGGGTGGCTCCAATAGTCTGAGACTGTCTGAGCCAGGAACCCGGATTACATTGAAATAATAGTCTTGTTCAGGTGGAATCACTTGCCAGGGTATGACCTTAGGTCATGGGAGCAAAGATGTTGAGGAGAATCAGAAGTTCAAGGTCATCATTGTGTGAGTTCAAAGCCAGCTTGATCTACAGAGCAAGTTCCAGAATAGCCAGTGCTATGTAGAGAGACCCTGTCTCAAAAGAAGATGTAGATGTCCAAATATTGTGTCTCATTATGCAACCATGAAGGTACATTGTTTGGTATCACCTCAGATGTCATCAGAAAGGGCCAAGTGTAACTGGGTTTGGTGGTACACGCCTTTAATCCCAGGCAGAGGCAGGCACGCCTCTTGAGTTCAAGGCCAGCTAGGCCTATGTAGAGAGACCTTGTCACAAACAAACAAAACAAAACAAAAAGGAAAAGGCCAATTATAAAGTAATGTAAAAAAAATTCAAATTAGTGTCATGCTATTACATGTGGTGTAATTATTGTTAATTGTGTTCCACAATTCTTTTTCATATTTCTGAGTTCTGTCAATGGTGACAAAAATTTCCTTGAAGTATGATAAATTCCCTCATCCCTTGAGAGAGTATAGGACAAATGCATTCTTTTGATTGTAGTTTGTCTTTCAGATGAAAACCGTCTTTCAGGGGAAAGAAAATCCTGGCTTGGCTTGCAACTCAGATCATTGCAGATCAACACGGTCATCATATTTTCTTGTGGTTACAGAGGCTCTCATTTTATTACAGAATCCTTGACAGGGAATAGGGACTTGCTTTGTAGCTCAGGGTGGCTTCAAACTCATGGTAATGCACCTTCGTCAGCCTCCCAAGTGCTCGGATTATAGCCATGTACCACCATACTTGTATCACAGAGCCTATTAAGGAAACTTCAAGAGCTGAGTTGTTAAAACTATACTTTTTGCTGAATGTGGTAAAAGTAATTACATTAGGGTGTGGCGGGTGGGATATTAAACTCTGGAGGGCTTCTCTATGCTGGCTGGTTCCCAAATAATTGAAACAATGACCTCTTGGATTTATAAAAAGCTTTAAAGAGCAGCAACTGGGCAGGTATCAACCCTCTAAGCTATTTTGCTATTTACCAACTACACACCCCATGTTAGTTGCTGTAATCGCTCCTGTCTGGGCTGCTTCTGTTCCATCGGGCCAGCCCCCTTGGCCATGTGCTCACAGTCTGTACTGTCCCATGGCTGCTACTCCTCTCTGACTTCCTCTCCTCCTGCTACATTTTCTGCTTCCTCTCCCTCCTCCTGGCCTCCCGGTCCCTCTGAGACCCCAAGCTCGGGAACCTAAGCTCTGCCTACTTCTCTTCTGCCCAGTTACAGGCTTCAGCAACCTTATAAACCAGTTAACTTTAAATTAGGGAGAGCAAAGTTTACATAACAAAAGACCAGCGTACTTGAGGCATACTCCTCTGGGTGGCAACCAGATCTCGTGGGCCCAAAATCAGCATTAGAATATGTAGCACCAGACCAACCCCCAACATTAGGGCAGTAACTTTTATTATCTCACCAGCTATTGTTAAATTGGCTCTATTTAAATTACAAGTAGAAGTGGAGAATATTTTGGGTTAATGTACTTCACTTCCATCACCTTGACTTGGGCTTTGGGAGCATCACACTGTTGCTTGCGTCCCTCTGTGCCAGACTTTGAGAGCTTTGACCTGCCGGAGGAGCACCAGATTGCATGCCTCCCCCTGAGTGGAGTGCCTCTCATGATCCTGAATGAGGAGCGGGAGCTTGAGGAGCTGCTGCACCTGGACCCTCCTTCGCCCCTGAAGACACCCTTTCTACCCTGGGAGTCTAGTGAGTGAGCCAGTGCCCCCTCGAAGGGCTGAAAGCAGCTTGTTACTTAACACTGGGGGTGAGAGGGGATGGAGTTGCTGTGGCAACAGAGGCCCACAGGCAAGCCTGTGTGCAGCTTAAAGTACAGGGGCAAAATTTCAGAGTGATAACTTTGCTCAGTCACTATGGTTGAGTCCCAAAAGAAGTTATTCTGGAGTCCTGATTGGCCTTTGGTTACAGCAGAAGGTAAAAGTTGAACATACAGCTTCTTTGGCTGTGAGTTGAAGTCTATAGTAACTGAGATTGGGCAGGCATTCCAAGTTCCATCCATGGCCAACTGAGGGCCAGGCACCTGTGCTGCAGTGCACAGACAGTTCCTTTTCACTGCTGAAAGCTTAAGGTTTTAGTTGGAACTGGTGGTCGGAAGCCACCGTCAGAGTGCTTCCTGCCTAGGCCAGACCTATTTTATGATTTAATGAGACTTTTTTTTATGCTTGAAAGATCAAGTAGCTTCATATACTTTTTTTTTAAGACCTGCTTCTTGATGGAGGTCAGATCTGAGGCCACCGCCACATTTAAGAAATCTGCATGTGTGGGTGAGAGATTCATTAGATAAATGAGTTTAGGATGAAAGGAGCTTCTGATGTTTATTACGGATAATGCCTATAAAGGATTTGCAGAACCCTAATGTGAAATTCCTCTTCCTCCAGATGTGTTGCAATCTCCTTCCAGCGTTCTCTCTGCCCTGGATGTTGAATTGCCGCCTGTTTGTTATGATGCAGATATTTAAACTTCTTACTACTTTATAGTTTATGTACATTGTATTAATAAAGCATTTGTGTGTGTGCGGGAGGCTAATTTTACTAATGCGTGGTTGGTGTTTCTTGGTATTAGAAGACGCCATTGTTTTTCTCTGAAAGTATACCCTGCATCTGTACTTTATTGTGACAGTTATTAGGTCTCTTAAGTAGAAGAGCCACTTCCAGCTCATTAAGTATTTATTGTTAGGCATCCTTTATTACCAGTTCTAATGGCTTTAGTATTCAGTAACCAGAATTTGAAAGGCTCTAAATCTTATGAGAACCGGGCCCCCTCCAGATCTCAAAGTTAGGTACTTTGAAGATCCTTGCAGATGATTTACTTACAGGTTTGCTTCCCACTTACAAGAATTGGTTGTTTATCCAATCATGGACCTAAGTATTTGAGAAGTATTAATATATTTGATGTCTTAAGTCTGTATTCTTAAGTGATATGGAGCCTGGGACCTTTGTTTCTGAATGAATTATGTTTTGCCCCTGTTATAGCATGCCAGGCTTCTGAAGTGTAATAACTTTTGCAAAGAATACAGGCACTAGACCTGAGGAGGGAGAGACTTACATCTCAGCATATGCTTCTCCTGGAAGCCATTTTTTTTAAAAGATTTATTTATTTATTATTATATATACAGAGTTTCACCTGCATGTACGCCTGCATGCCAGAAGAGGGCACCAGATCTCATTACAGATGGTTGTGAACCGCCCTGTGGTTGCTGGGAATTGTTCTAACCTTGGGAGTGGTCCTTAGTGTCATCTTTGTTGTTTTTGAAACAGGGTTTCTCTGTGTAGCCCTGGCTGTCCTGGACCTCTCTTTGTATAGACCAGGCTGGCCTTGAACTCACAGAGATCTACCTGCCTCTGCCTCTTGAGTGCTGGGCTCTAGTGTCATCTTTCTAGCAGCATTCTAGACTTCTGCACTCCTACCAGAACAATGCATTAAGCTGTGCTTCCTCAGCCTGCATCTCCTAAGTCTTCCATATCCTTTCCCCTGACATGCTCCCCACAGTCTACAAGACCATATTGTCAAGTTTTTACTGTCTTGATCCTGCTGTTTAGTATTATAGTCCATCATAGGGCGGAGCCATAGTGACTGGAATGGCTCCTGCCTGAGGCAGCAGGTTCCTTCTCTGGATAAGGAAGCAGAGACCAAGCCTTGGTGCTTAGCTTGCTTTCATTTTTTCCTCCCTTACTCAATCCAGGACCTCCACCAACCTAGACTTGGTGGTCTCTCCAAGTTAATCATCTCTGCAGACACCCTCAGTTACACTCAGGTGTTCCTCACTGATGCCTTAACTCTAGTCAAGTTGACAACCACGAAGGGCCATCTGTAGTTTGCCCTTCCGTGCATAACTTTGAGGGCTTTTCATTATCCTTTGAGCACCTCAGAGAACCAGGGCAGTGGTGCCAGGGTGGGCCTGCAGTTCCTGCAGCTTAGGCCGTGCACATCTGGGGTAAGGGACGCTTTCAAGATTCTGGTCTTTGTCTACAGCTTCATTATGACTTGACAGGAACTGTACCGGAATGAGCCAACGTGTTCATAATGGTACTGCATAATAACCTGAAATTTTAGGAGGGAGTATCGTCTGCAAGCTCAGGGAGGGCCCAGGGAGACACTCTTGGCCTCGCTCGTGGATGGAGCAGAGATTCTCTCCAGTGCTGCTCATGGAGAGGTGAAAGTTGGTGAGCAGAGAAGCCACAGCAAAAGGAAAACCTGGTAATCTGGGTGTGAGGTATGTCCTGGAGGAAACTGCGTATTCTAGTCTGTCTGTTATGGCTGCAATAAAGACTATGACTAAAAGCAACCCAGGGAGGATTGCGAATCCTGATGGCAGCCCATAGTTGAGGGACAGGAACTCATGGCTGCCACCTGGAGGCTGGAACTGACGCCGGAGGACTCGGAAGAGTGGGGCTTACTGTAGAGGACTGTTAATTCAGAACATGGCTGGAGTCCGCATCTGAACATCGTATAGGTCGCTGTGATCCAGCTGGAATACAAACACCCCTCAGTCCAGCAAACAGAGGCAAATGGATCTGAGTTCAAGGCCAGCCTTGGTATAAATCGGGTATGAGGTAAAGAAAAGCTTAGGTCCAGGTGTGGTGGTACGGGCCTGTAATCCCAAACAAAGGTAAAGTTAGTTTGTAGAAAGAAGCACCTCTGTTTGAAAGTGATGTCTAGCTGAGTGGCAGAAAAAGTGACAAATCAGAGAAGATTTGACAGGATAGGATACGCCCAACTCAAGAACGAGGTGAGGGGAGCTACTTAAAAGGCAGTTATACTGAGAGAGGAGGCAGGTTTTTGTTTTTTGTTTTAACCAGGACAGTAATGAGAGATGGATTGCAGAGAAAGAACTCAGGGGAAGACTGAACAGGCCAGAAAATGAGAAGCCAGAAGATTAGAGCAGTTTGCTGAGTTAGAGGCCAAGCAGAGCAATTCTAGGCCGAGAGAAGCCAGATTAAACAAATCAACTGGGAGAGGAGTTTGAGCCAAAACAGCTGAGTTGAAGCAGCCAGCTCAGAACTCAGAAGGAATAAGGGTGAGCTTATTGAGCAGTAAGTCTCAGACGCTAAGACCTTCTAGGCCTAGATTAGATTGTATGGAGGCTAGAAGCTTCCAGGACTAGGCCTAGGTTAGCGGGAGGAAGCAGAAAGCCTCCCAGACAACAACTGAGCCAGGAGAGTAAGATTACTCTTACAGCTTACAGGTTTGCTCAGGCTGTTTCTTTATATTTTGGGCATTAGCCTAGCCTTTCATAGCTGAGCCATCTCCTCAGTTCCCACCTGTTTTCTTGTACAACTGAGGACCACCTGCCTAGGGGTTACACCGTCCACAGTGTGGGCTTTCCCACACCAACCATTAATCAAGAAAATGGTCCATCGACCAATCTGATGGAGGCATTTTCCCAATTGAAATTCCCTCTTTCCTGATGACTGTCTTTCATCAAATTAACAAAAATACTATCTAACACACTGCTGTGAAGGATGGACACAGGGACACAGACACACACACATGTTCACACGCACAAACTTAGACAAAGTCTCCCTGTGCATCTGGGGCTAGTCTTGAACTCGGGATCCTTTTGCCTCAGCCTCCTGTTGCTAGGGTTACAGAGATGCATTGTCACTTTTGATACCAAACAGTCTTAATTTACATGAGACTGGTGATTTTTCACAAGCCCTCTTCCTAGAAACAATAATAGGAACCAGACAGGGTGTTATTCTAGGTCATAATGAGCAGGAGTTGTGTAGTACTAAGCCAGAGGCCATCGTCATTGCTTGAAGGAGTCTCTTGAGGGTTATCAGCTCACTGGTGGCTTCAGACAGAGCACAGCGGAAGAGACCTGCTTCAGAATACACAAAATTGCCAGTGTGGCCGGGTGTAGTGGCGTATGCCTTTAATCCTAGCACTTGGGAGGCAAAGGTAGGCTGATCTCTGAGTTCGAGGCCAGCCTGGTCTACAAAAGAGTCCAGGCCAGGACTGTTACACAGAGAAACCCTGTCTTGAAAAACCTAAAAAAAGCCGGGCATGGTGGCACATGCCCTTAATCCCAGCACTTGGGAGGCAGAGGCAGGTGGATCACTGTGAGTTCGAGGCCAGCCTAGTCTACAAAGCAAGTCTAGGACACCCAAGACTACACAGAGAAATCCTGTCTCTAAAGACAAAACAAAACAACAAAAAAGAAAAAACCTAAACAAAAATTGCCAGCAAAAGCAAAAGAATGGGTGTGGGGGGAGAGCATGGATCAGAATTTAGGAAGCAAACAAGACCACGAGAGGCAGAGTTAACTCCCTGGACACACGGATACCTGAAGAGTGGGGGCCTTTGACTATTTTCCCTTTAGAGTATCAATTCCCAGTGGTTGTCTAGAGAACTCCAAGGGTGCTCAAGACTTCTGTAGGGACACATGAGATCACATCTACTCCGTTAATAGTAGCACCCAGATGGCACAGACCTCTTTATTTCTCATTCTTCCACAGGAGCACAGTGGTAGTTTCCAGAAAGGACTTTAAGTGTGAGATCACAACTGAGTGATCGCAGAAGCACCTCCAAGAATCCTGCTGTCATTTATGATCCAGATATTAAAGAGATAGGCAAACGTGTGAAGAATGCCAGCCTTCTCACTTTTTTGTTTTGTTTTGAGAAAAAGGTTACTTTTCATAGAATATGCTGTGTTAATATTAACAGGCTTATGATAGTAATGTTTAAATCAATTAGGAAATATTTAAAAGATTTCCTCAGATTTATTTTTTAACACTATAAATATTGACAAAAGCCTTATAAATAAAATCCTTTTGTGGTCTTAGGAACCTTTTGTGTGCAATATTTTTTGAGTATATATTCATCTTTTTGCAGGTCCATTTGTGTGTACCTGTGTGTGTGGGAGTATGTGGCAGAGGACAATCTCTGGCCTTTGGAACCATGTACTTTTGTTTGTTTGTTTGAGACAGGGTTTCTCTGTGTAGCCCTGGCTGTCCTGGAAGTCTCTGTGTAGACCAGGCTACCCTCAAACTCAGAGATCTACCTGCCTCTGCCTCCTGAGTGCTGAGATTAAGGGCATGCGCCACCACCACCACTGCCATGAAATAGCTATTTCACTAGCCTGGATGCAATCAAGACTCCAGAGTGGTTGACCAGCAACCCTGCGAGTTTGCTGCCTGCGTTTGCGGTGCTAGCATGAAAAGAACACACTATCATCCTGGCTTTAAAAATGATTACATTTATCTATTGTGTGTGTGTATGTGTGTGTGTTGTGTGTGTGTGTGTTGTGTGTATAGTGTGTGTGTGGTGTGTGGTGTGTGTGTATGCGTTTGTGTATGTGTGTATATGGGGGTGGGTATACATGACATTATTCCACATGGGGAGATAAGAGAATACGCCTGCAGGAAGTTGGTGTCTCCTACATCATGGATCCCAAGTATCAAACACAGATCACCAGGCTTGGTGGAAAGTGTCTTTACCCCCGAACCATCTTGCCAGCCCTTCCCTGTCTCCTTCCCTCCCACCCTCCCTCCCTCCCTCCCTCCCTTCCTTCCTTCCTTCCTCCCTCCCTTCCTCCCTTCCTTCTTTCCTCCCTTCCTTCCTTCTTTCCTCCCTTCCTTCCTGGTTGCCAGCCTAGCTTTTAATGGCTGGGCCATCTTGCTAGCCCTTCTTTCTTTTTCAATTGAGACTGAACCCATGTCTTTGTGCTTGGAAGGCAAGCACCCCACTGATGGAGCCGCGATTGTTAATGACTTTATAGAGTGTAAGGGACTCTTGAGACCCACCCATCTGAGAGCTGCTAGTGCAGGGATGAGTCTATAGACTGTGGGACTAATGTGCCTGGGTTCAAATCCCCCCATTGTCATCTTAGGTGAGTTACCTTCTGGGAGACATAATTTCCATATCTGTAGACTATGTTACCTTCCTAATTCAGTTACTGAGCGCACCAAATGATAGCACTGGACCCTGGCCATGTGAAAAATGCTAATTATTATTTTTTCTTTTTTAAAAATGCTAATTATTTTTATCATAAAGAGTAAGATGGGGTGTCTGCTCTGAGGCTAACCCTTTGCTAAGCCCTATGAAGGCTGTACAACGGCATACATCACATCTCCTACTCCAAAGGGTCCTGTCACTTAGCAGAGCAGAATTGACCAGATTTTTAGTCTCTGCCTTTGGGTTAGGTTCGAAACCTGTCTGGGATTTATGGTCTGACCTTGAACTTGTCACTTACTTTGAGAAAAGCCAGATAATAAAAGGCATATATGGTCCATTGAAGAGACAAAGAATTTCCACTTGACCATTTCAGGCAATTCAGTCAGTTGGTTTTGCGTTTTCCCCTGAAAACAGCCACCAAGCCGTCCTCTGCTCCGCCTCCAAAATCTGTCTCGCTGGGATAGTGTTACTATGCCACTAGAGGGCGCGCCACGCTTTGTTTGTTGCTCACTTGCTTTTCTTTCTGCAGTCTCAGCTGAGATGCTCTCTGATGGCCATCTTAAGCCTGTAGGACACTTTCAGTTTGATGGCCATCGTAAAGTTTGCTTGGAAAAAAAATCGCTTTCTTTCTTTCTTTCTTTTTTTTTTTTTAAACATGAGAGCTCGTGTAGGCCAGGCTGATCTTAAACTTGCTGTGTGGCTGAGGCTGGTCTTGAACTTCTAGGCCATCTCGCCTCCTGCCCAGTGTTAAGATGACAGGCCTGTGTCACCACAAGCCGCCTGTCTCTTGTTTTTAAAAATCATCTATGCATACTGAAATGTTTTTAAATACACCTGGGGTAGCGGGATGGTCATCGCTGCCACTTCCTAGCCTTTACAGATCATTTGTTTCTCATCAGATCTCTGCCAAGGGCATTTCAGGTGCGTCTCAGGAATCGCAAGGTCTACAGTGTATGCAGGTGTGCTGTGCCCGTATCTTAACAGCTGGAAACTCAGGCTTTAGTTGACATTTGCTTTTCTGAGCGCTCTCCCCAGGGCCTTGAGCCCCCGCCTCTCCTCACGCGCGCGCTGTAAGAAAAGCCCAGGATAGGTTTTGGGGTTTTGTTCTACAAGAGTGATTTTGAGGCTTACCAGACTCAGTGCTTTCTGTAAAACATATTCGCGTGAAGTAAAAATTGGGCTGGCCATTTGCTCTGAGTGGCACAGAGCGGACCAAACCAACGTGGAATTCAGTCACTGAGGACCTGCAGCCAATTAGCTCAGCTGCAACCGAGCTCCAGTCTGACGACTAGGGTGTAGCCACTTATTTTCTTCATCTCACTTCCTTTCTCCCGTAAACGCTGTGTGTTCATGCTGGAGGTCTCAGAATCCACTCTGGTGTTGGGGGCTGCCTGGTAGGAGAATCCTGGGACCGGGAGAGAGCTCAGTCAGTAAAGTGTGAAGACCTGACTTTGAGCCCCCATCCCATCCTAGCTGGGCGTGATAACATGTCCTCGTAAGCCCAATGTTGGTGATGCGGTCAGCCGAAGAAGCATCTCCTAACCTAAAAAAATAATCTGGCTTGAGACTTGCTGCTAATACCAAAGGCACAGTAAGCGGACAATTCCCAAGTATACCGCCAGGGGGCGGTATACCTCCTTCTGCCTCTGCAAAGAACTTGGTTCCTAATCCTTTTCTGCGGGGGTGGGTGGGTGGGTGGGTCGGTGGTGACAAGGGGCCTCTGTTAGAGGACTGGAGGTCCCCTGAGTGGTGAGGGGGTGAAGAGGGAAGTGAAGAGAGGAAGTCACAGAGAACAGAGATGAACCCCATGTTAGTGTGATAGATTTCTAGTCACATGGTCCCCATCATGACTTCTACTCATGTGCTTGACAGTTTTAATTTTGCTACTAAATCATTTGTTTGCAGGGTAGTTATGAAGTAACATTTTACTCTCATTGGAATAGTTTTTTAAAAGGCATGATAGCCAGTGATCATTATTAACTTAAATTTTTAAAAAATCAACTCCACTTCTGTTTAACCAGATACTACTTATCTAAATAAAACTTTTAATGTATAAATGATGCACAGAGGGAGAGAGAGAGAGAGAGAGAGAGAGAGAGAGAGAGAGAGAGAGAGAGAGAGAGAGATTGAGGAAAAGAAAACAGAAACAATGTTACTGAATTTTCGCTGCCCGGAGAAAGATTCTTTTCATTAAAGACATGAGAGTACAGAGCCCTGACTGCCCTTGAAGAAGTTAGCAGGACTAACAAGAACTTAGCCTGAATAGTTTTTTCACCGTGTTGATCAACATTATCTAAAATATTGTGTAGCCCTCAAGCTGTTTCCTGTATCCTGTGGACCAAGTGCTGTTTTTCAGGGAGGTCAAGGGTGGCCTGGACTTGGAGGTACTCGGAGGACTTGGAGGTCTACTCAATAGCTGCGTGTTCTTTTCTGTGCGCACACACTCTCTGGGTCTCCTTACCCCCCCCCCCCCGAAGAGGCTGGAGTAGATCTCTGACCTCTTGGACCTAATAGCTTATGGTTCTCTGAGGTCCTGGTTCTCACTGGAATCGATGACATCCTCTTGAGGACTTAGGAGCTTTGAAGCTCTCTTGAAAGCTGCAGAGTCACACTCTAGCTGGTACCTCATCTCCTAGGGAACCCGAACTCCTAAAAAAGCAAGAAGATGGAGCTAAAATTGTAGTGCTGGACTCTGCCTCCTAGACTGTTGGGGCTTGAGCAAGCAACTGAGCGTGCTGGGCACTGCTTTCCTATGTGTTAGGTTCTGAATGTGGCTGTGTTCACTGTGAAGACCAACGGCTTACGCAGGCCTGTTTAATAGCATTATTCCTGCTATTATACTACTTCCCAGGATTTTGTTTTTTAAGAACAAAACTGGAAAATCCTGGCAGTCTTAAGTGAAATTATTTGGTATCCCAGTTCTTCACAGTTTTAATTAGGAGAGATGAAGTGAGGGGTTTGTTTGTTTGTTTGTTTGTTTGTTTTTGTTGTCGTTTTCAAGACAGGATTTCTCTGTGTAGCCTTGGCTGTCCTGGACTCACTTTGTAGACCAGGCTGGCCTCAAACTCACAAAGATCTGCCTGCCTCTGCTTCCCAAATTCTGGGATTAAAGGCGTGCACCACCACACCCAGCTTGGAATGAGTCTTATAAATGCCCCCCCCCCCCAAAAGGGAGGCTTGGTCCAAGGCGGGAGAATGGGAGTGTAAGAGATGATCACGCTCCTATGGCCTTGCTGACAATGTGGGGACAAGTGCGGATTTGAGGATGGATTTGATGATACATTTTAAACATTCATCTATTTATTTTTATTGTGTGTTTATGTGTGTACGTGTATGCCACGGTGTGCATGTGGAAGTCAAAGGAGAAACTGAGAAAGAGTTTTCTCCTCCTTCTATGTGGGTCCCAAGCAAGCAAGCTCAGGTTGTCACCTTGGCAGAAAGTGCCTTTACCTGACGAGCCAGCTCACCAGCCTTGGCTGTCCTGGACTCCCTTTGTAGACCAGGCTGGCCTCGAACTCACAGGGATCTGCCTAGCTCTGTCTGCCTGAGTGCTGGGATTACAGGCGTGTGACCATTGCGCCTGGTTTACTTATTTAACTTTTAGATAGAGTCTCTTATATATTGCTGTCTGACTTGTAACTGAGGATGACCTTGAATTTGTGTCCTCCCTTCTCTACATCCTGAGGGCTGGGTTTACATGTGTGTCATTAGCCTGGTCATTTGAAGACTGGTGTGTGCTGGGCGCATACTCTGCCAACTGAACTACAGCCCCTGAAAAACATTGAAAAACTTGTTTTTTATTTTATTTTATTTTTTTAAAGCACTGGCTGAGCAACAGTGGTTTTCTAGCTACCTTACTCTCCCCCCCCCCGCCCCACCCACCGCCAGTGTCTGTCTGCTTCCTCCATGCTGGGGACTGAACGTTTGTGTTTCGGTGTATGTTTGGGGATGATGGGGCTGGGCAGGGAAGATCAGGAGAAACAGAACCTGTTGTGTGGTTTTCCTTGGTGGTCGGTCCTTGGGTCTATTCCCACATGGATGCAGGCTTCCTCCAGCTGGAATAGGCTGAGGCACGTGGGCAGTGGAGGGCAGTGGTGGTCATGTTCTAGAACCTTCTATGAGTAGGCCGAAGTGCTGGTAAGTTCCTAACCAGGTTGAAGTCTCCCCTGTGACACTGTCCTTTTGGTGTATAAGATGGGTGCTCCCTGCAGCCCCAAAGTGCACTGCTCTTTAAGCTGTGGCTTTGGATTCACATTTCATTTCCACCACTCATCAGAGCTGTGACTTTGGGGCTAGATGCTGAGTGTTTCTAGTCCTTTTTTTTTTAAATGAGAGAGTAGACCTTTCTAGTAGATTTTAAGTAAAAACTTATCTCTGTGTTTGTAATACATAGATCTTGGATCCTTTTAACAAGTGATGTGTCATAGATCACTTCTCTTGAAAAATGAAGGTCTCAAGTGATGCCAAGTCTTTCTTTCTTTCTTTCTTTCTTTCTTTCTTTCTTTCTTTCTTTCTT
>OU015755.1:74672408-74696843 GCA_907169655.1 Acomys percivali | reverse complement strand
CTTTCTTTCTTTCTTTCTTTCTTTCTTTCTTTCTTTCTTTCTTTCTTCCTTCCTTCCTTTCTTTTTTTTTTCTTGAGACAGGGTCTTATTGTGGCCAAGGGTGGTCTTGAACTTGCTATATAGCTGAGGGTGGCTTTGAATTCCTAATTCTCCTGTCTCTGAGACCTTTTGAGTGCTGGGATTATAGGTATACTATACATTTGTTTTCTTTCGTTCACTTCTCTTTCAGATAGGCTCTCATGTATTCTAGGCTGACCTTGTACTTGTTATCCACCCAAGGGTGACCTTGCATTTATGATCCTTGTACCTCCCCCTCCCAATTGGTGGGATCACGAGGATATGGCACCACGCCCAGCTTATGCAACGCTAAGAGCGGAAGCTAGGGCTTTGTACATGCTAGGCAGCACTCTACCAACTGACGGCCTCTCCGGCCCACTGAAGTTCTCAACTTTGGGCACCAGAAAGTGATTCTGGCTGACTAACGCAGAAGAGGAGTCTCGCGAGAGAGCATGTCAGGTGTATGGAGAACTGCCAGGACAGGAGAGGAGAGGAAGCAGAGGAAGGACAGCAACAGAGATGTCGGGTTTAGGGGTGAGCATGGTGCTGGCCTGGCATGACTGCCATTGCTGTTACAGGAACCAGCCTGCTACACAGGCAGGAAGTGTTGGCTGGAGCTTTTTTACCAGCTCTTCTAGGGTCTCTCCCCCACCTCTCTCTGTCTCTGTCTCTGTCTCTGTCTCTCTCTCTCTCTCTCTCTCTCTCTCTCTCTCACACACACACACACACACACACACACACACACACACACACAGAATTATGTGCTGAACTATCCCAACTGCAAGACAAAAAGTGAAAAGTGAATGGCGATTTCAACCTCAGTCACGGGAGTGCTCTCTGCCTCCCAGGAAGGGTCCTGTAGTAGGGAATTTCCTGAACACATGCGGCAGCTCTCCAAGACCAAGGAGATTCTTACAGGCTGTGGGGTGTCTGAAACCATGGGCGGGCAGCCAGACCTTTGCACAAGTCCCTGGTGGTGAGTAGACCTCTTCCCCAGCAGCAGGCTGCTGTTATTTCCTCAGTCTAGCAGGTGTGTTCAGGTGGAAAAGAAAAGACAGCATCTTCTATGTCTCTCTACACAGCCTAGGCTGGCCTGGAACCATGATCCCCCTGCCTCTGCTTCCCAAGTGCTTATATTAGAGGTGTGCACTCTTACACCTTCCTTTCTTCTCTTTTTTTCCTTCCTTCCATGCAAGGAAACAACTCTCTCTGCATGGTAGCTGAGGCCCTTACTGTGAGGCCTGTTCTGTACCCTTCATGCCCTAGCTCTGCACTTCCTGCTCCTGGATGGGTCCCTACTGTTCACTGTTTTCTCCTCATCCTCTTCTGGTATCCTTTAGGAAGCTTAGTTGCCCTTCCTCATGTCTTCCGGGGACTGGGTTGCTGCTGCTGCTACATTCCTGCAATGTTAGGTCTTCTTTATTACATGGAGGGAGCCTAGGGTTGGAGGAAGTCATTGAATGGCTTCCTGAAGATTCTAACTGTTGCTCAAAATCCTTTGGATGTAAAGTTTAGAAGGTTCTCAGCTTCTAGGGAGTTCTCAAGAGATATTAGTGAAATCGCTAGGATTTCTTTCTTTCTTTAAAAATACATTTATTATTTTGTATACACCGCTGTGCCTACATGTATACCTGTATGCCAGAAGAGGGCATCAGATCGCATTATAGGTGGTTGTGAGCCACCATGTGGTTGCTGGGAATTGAACTCAGGACCTCTGGAAGCATATTTTTATTCTTCCTTCCTGGGGCCATTATTATCATGTTTGTGCTTTTTAATAGCTTGTAACTCTCTATATTATATTGTCAATATTTTTTATTTAGTGATCTCTCTTTTTCTCTCAACATCTCCTGCCACATATATATATGTGTGTGTGTGTGTGTGTGTGTGTGTGTGTGTGTCTGTGTGTGTACAAGATAAGTAGACCCATTATATGTAAAGTGGCAAGCTCAAGTGGTAAGAGTAGATAAAGGCCAGAGGGACCATTATGTTGACTGACATTTCCAGGCAGGCCATTTACTCTTTTGAAGCTTTCTAGAACACACAGCTTTCCAGGAGGCACATTTTTCTGCCCATATAATTGATAGGCCTATTTGGTTGACTTTCACAGGAAGGGATAAGAGTACAGTCCTCATTGTTTAGTGGAAAGCCTTGGTTAGACCTTATTCCCGTGTAGATATTTATTTATCCTTGACTTCCTAGATGGTCAGAATGTCATTTCCAGAGCCAGAGATATGACTCAGGCCCCATGGTAATAACCAATATCAGTATTGTAACAGTTCTCAACCTGTGGGTTGCGAACCCTTTGGAGGGAGTTTGAATGACCTTTTCACAGGAGTCACTTAAGACCATTGGAAAACACACATACTTACTTTGTGATTTATAACAGTAGCAAAATTACAGTCATGAATTATCAACAAATACAATCTTATGCTTGGGGGTCACCACAACATGAGGAACCATATTAAAGGTTGATAGCATCAGGAAATTTGAAAGCCACTAATTTAAAACCTGCTGATTATGAGAAATAAGTCCACACCCCAAACAGGCATCCATGCCTACCAATTTCCAACTAGCTACATAACAATGCCCCTTAAGAGCTGAGGCCTAAAATTATTTAGGAGATGAACATTGAGTTGATCTGGCCATGTCTGGCCAAAATGGGGTCATAGAACAGAACTTAGGGTCTCTACTGTTGCTAACTCTCAGAGCTCAGAAAATGATCAAGGGAATCAGACATATGGTATTGAGCTGATACAACAGAACGACTGTAAACGGAGATCAAGTTAAAAGAGGAGTTAAGCACCGAGGACCAAAGATGAATGGAATCACTTCTGAGATTATAACAGGCAGAACCCATTTCTCCTAGGAATGCCCAGAGAGCCTATTCAAATGCTCTGAGCAAGAAGGCATGGCTGGCGTGTGACACATTTTTGAATTTGATTTTTCAAATTACTTAAAGCAGGCAGGTACTGGTGGGATTATGGGAAATGTAGTCACAGTATTTGACCTTGCTAACAATGGCACGATAGCAACAACTCCTGAGTGGCTGTGAGCATATCTGAAGCCATACAGTTTTGTGTTCTTGAGTTAGAGGCAACTGTTAGCTTATAAGTATATTTGTCATCACGGCCAAGCAGTTTTGATAAATGTCCCACAGGCTGATAATTTTTTGATCCAAGACGTTGGTGACAATTCTCAGGGCTACTCACTGATATTCAGTTTAGAAGCTCATCAAGTAAAATAACCCTGAAGATGGAGTTTTGAGAAAAGAAGCTTTTAATTTATCAGAAGCTTTTTGTTATCCCTATTGTCAGTATTGCCCTTTTAGGATCCATATAGACGTTCAGCCATAAGGCCATATCCAGTAACCTATTAGTCCTCCAAAGGCCCTCAAAGATGCTATACTATTTTCTAAGTGATGGGACTTGCACAAGCCTGGATGACCTGGATACAATCAGCTAAGGAGCCATATGCTCTGGTGTTAAGATGAATTATAATTTAATACCGTTAGGAACAAGTGGACCTTTGGATTCTGCCATACCCTCTGTCCGCTAGGGAATTTAAACACTGCATTAGGTGGTTTGAGGATTCTTTTAAGGAAGGAGGCCAGATAGAAGATCATTCACACACTGTAAGACCGTTCCATTATCTAAACGTAATTCATTTCTGTCCCCAGCCAGAGCTTGTCCAGACAGTGTGGGAGCTGGAAAGAACAGTCTAGGGGAGTTGCCTATTCTGACCTTGCACATCGGTCCATCCAAAGACAAATGAATTGGGGTCCAGATGCTATGGAGATATACAGGAAGAAGACATCTTTAAGGCATAGGACAGTGACCACTGGGTGTTAGAAGGAATTTGTGTAGAGTATTGGGGCAACTGGGTATTCAGCTTCATGGTCAACCCTGGGGTACTAAAAGGTGCTTTGTAGGGAGTTAAAAGCCCATAATAGAGAGGTCACTGCTTAAGGGTGGAAGTCCTTTCCCAGGCTTCGGGCTACAGAATGAGTCACTGACAGGGAAGGCCTGAGAATCCTTCAGCCTTACTATAGCTCGAGTGGGTGTAACTGCCCTACTTGGCATGCTGGTAACCTGCAATGCTTTGGAGTCAATGAAGAGGCTGGTAAAACGGAATAATTATTTTTCCCCTTTTAACATCAAGACTTCTTTGTGTTGTTACAACTCACTACACTTTTTTTTTAAGGTTTATTTATTATATACACAATGTTCTGCCCACCCAACAGAAGACGGCACTAGATCACATTATAGATGGTTGTGAGCCACCATGTGGTTCCTGGGAATTGAACTCAGGACCTTTGGAAGAGCAGCCGGTGCTCTTAACCTTTGAGCCATCTCTCCAGCCCCTCACTACACTTTTTAGAGAGCCTGGTGGGTGTTAAAGATCAAGGAAATGGGCAAAGTTAAGTTTATTTTTTTCAGTTAAGGTCAATTGAAACTTTTCAAGTGTTACTTTTAGGGACATGGGAAAGGTCTCTTATTGACTTTAGTTTTTGCTCTATCAGCTTTGTCCTCTGCTGAGGTGGGTCAAGGTCTCACTGACTGTAGGTACACTTGGGGCACTGAAGGCATGTGGCCTTTCTGGTCAAGATGTGAGACTTACATCAAATTTTAGGATCCTTTTAATGGGGGTCCAGTCTTCCAATGGTATATGACTGACAAAGGGTAGGGGGTTAGATATTGGCTGTCCTCTTATCTCCTTTGGCACTGGCCTACAAATGTGACTAGTTTTTCTGTCTTCTGAGGCTTGGTCTCATGTACTCCAGGCTGGCCTTTGCTGGGTATGAAGTTGAGGATGACCTTGAACTATTGAGCCTCTCATCTTTACTTTCAAGTACTGAGATTATAGGGACCACCATACCGGAAAAACCAGTTTTCAAGTACGAACAGTGGCTTAAACTTTAGTTGTTCTATAATTCTCAGATAAAATTTGACAAAACAGAGTTTTAGATAAGCCCGATTTTATGACAGTGGTTCTCAACCTGTGGGTTGAGACCCCCTTGGCACGCCTCTGGCTCCAAAAATGTTTACAATTCATAACAGTAGCAAAATTACACTTATGAAGTAGCAATAAGAATAATTTTAATGTTGGAGGGTCACCACAACACGAGGAGCTGTATTGGAGGATTGCAGCTTTGGGAAGGGTGATGTATAAGCAATCACCTTGATAGAATATAAAAATCCCTTTTCTCTGAGCCAGTTTTTGGTAATTGTTATAAAGAATAGGTCAACATATTAAGAAAACCTTATTTTTGCAGACAGAGGTTTGGGCTGTCGTTCTGCACCAGTACATTCAATTCTGACCTTAGGAAATTTTAATAGCCAATTTAGTCATGGCTGTATCATCTCTAGGTTGTAACTTCTTATGACAAGCTTTAACCTCCTGGCTTTTGTCCTACTTTTTTCTCCCTCTGTTTTCCTTGTGAAACAGTCTTTTTCATAATTGTAGAGGAAAACTGTATTTCACTATATAACCTCCCTTTACTAAAAAAAATTTCTTTTTTCCAGAGATACATTTCTATGCCTTCTATATCTCCTTTTCACACTTGCTGGTTTCTGTTTTACTTTCATTTACAGAATTCTTCATGTAATTTGATTTATTTGAGTTTTTCTTTTAAAGCCATAAGACCTGCATATAGGATACACTTAACCTTTTTTTTTTCTTGTTGTTGTTGCTATTTTTTTCTTACAAAATTCATGTGGCTTGAGGATGCTATTAAATGTTAAATTGGCTCCCTCCTGGGATCAGCCTGTAAAGTGACTGAATAAATAAATAAATAAATGAAAAAGAAAAAAAGATTAAATTGGCATTTATTGGTCATTTTTTGCTATCATCTAACTTAAATTATTTTATATTGTTCACATAATCCAGAGTCTTTAGGCCATTTGCCTAGTCATTAGCAACACACACACACACACACACACACACGCACACGCACACGCACACGCACACGCACATGCACACACACTTTCCAGAATTTATCTTTATTTAATTTGTATAGGTGTTTTGCCTGATATTTATATATATGCCTCACATGTGTGCAGTGCCCAGAAGAGGGCAATGGATCCTCTGGAACTGAAGTTACTGACAGCTGTGCTCTGCTATGTGGGTGCTGAGAACAGAAGCTGGGTCTCCTGGAAGAACAGCCAGTGTTCTTAACTGCTGAGCCATTTCTGCAGCCCCAAGTTCTTCTCTTTTAAAGGTCTGAAGATCAAATTTATCCCAGTTACAAAGGATATATCTGTGCATTACCTGTATAGAAGGGGAAGAAAGGGCTGGAGAGATGGCTCAGCAGTTAAGAGTATACATTGTTCCACCAGAATTTCTTAGCAGGTGTATTGGGCAGCTCACACCTGCCTGGAACTCCAGCTTTAGGGGGCCCTACATTTTCTTCTGGCCTTCTTTGACCACTCCTAGACCTATACACAAATAAAAAGTAAATATTAAGAAGATGAAGAGATGGCTCTGTGCTCTTACAGAGAATCCTTTTTCTATTCCCAACACCCGCATAAGGTAGAAAACACAAGCCTTTATGCTACATAGAGACTTTCAAAGCCTCCGCGTTGCCAAGACTGATGAGAATGGTTAAAACCTTCTTGTTGCCTGAATTTTCCAAGGGGTAAATATTTGTTTTTATTTTGGAAAAAATACATAGTTGTCTTCTAAAATGTCTGCTACAGGCAGGGATCTTTATAAAAAGGATGTACATTAGACGAGTTAGCTATAGGACTTCTTTCTTATGCCTCTTTTCAAGGTGGATTCTGTCCTGGATGTAGTGGCTTCCTTAAGAGAATCAAGGGTCGAAGCTTGTTAGCCAGTCATGTTGGACTAGGCACTTGGCCACAAATCAGAGAGTGAACTTGTAGGAGCCTGTGATGGCACCTGGCACTCAGACTTTGGGGTCTCTTGTTGCTGAGAATGGTCACCTGAGAAATACCAAGGGCACTGAACTCATGAGGTCCTGTTGCAAGAAGGGGAAATTTGGTTTCTCTAGGCCCTGTCAGTCTCTTGAGATGCTTATTTAACAGACTGGTCCTCAGACTTCAGCCCTGAAGGCAGCCTGTTAGTCTCGGGTGGAGTTTTATTTTTAAATAACATTTTATTAATTCTTTGAGAATGTGATATGCGCACACAATTATTTACTCCAACCCCTCCTCCTTCCCCCAACTTCCTTTAGATTTACTCCCATCCCCTCACTCCTTCTTAGCTTTGTGTTCCTTTAAAAACAAACAAACAAAAACTCAAAACAAAACAAATAAAAACACTATCAAAAAACATTGAGTCCATGCCATTATACTCATGGCTCTGAGGTCATCTACTGGAACATGGTCAATCTACTAGGAGGCACAGCCTTGAAGAAAACTGACCCTCCTTCTGCAAGAAGCCATCAGCCTCAGCTAGGGGTAGGGGGACTCATGAACCCTCCTGACTCCATGCTGTAATGCTGATTGGCTTGCTTTGTGCCAGTCTTTTAAAAAAATTATAATTTATTCAGATTATATCCGGAATGTTATTCCTCTCCTCCCTGCTTGTATCTTCCCGTTCCCACCCTCCCTCTCTCTTCCATCCTATTCCCCTCCACTAGACCTCTGACAGAAGGGGACCTCCTCTCCCACTACATGGACACAGCATATCAGGTCTTATTCAGATAGCCTGGTTCCCCTTCCTCTGTGTGCTGCAGGGCCTCCCCACTGAGAGGAAGTGATCAAATCGGGGGCACCGGAGTTCATGTCAGAGGCAGTCCCCGCTCTCCCCATAACTGTGGAGAATGAGTTGTCCATTGGCTAGATCTGAAAAGGGGTCTAGGTTTATTGCATGTGTTGTCCTTGGTTGGAACAACAGTTTGTGCAGGCCTTGATGGTCCCCTTAACCCTCTGGGTCCTTCCGTACCCACCCTTTCCCTAGCACTCTCAGCACTCCACCCAAAGTCCAGCAGCAAGTCCCAGCATCTGTCCCAATACCCCACTGGGTGGAGTCCCATCTATGTTGGGCTAATACCCATTTATACATGAGTATATACCATGTATGTCTTTCTGTGTCTAGGTTACCTAACTCAGGATAATCTTTTCTAGTTCCATCCATTTGCCTGCAAACTTCATGATTTCCTTGTTTTTAATATCTGAGTAGTATTCCATTGTGTAAATGTACCAGTTTCTTTATCCGTTCTTTGGTTGAGGGACATCCAGGTTGTTTCAAGACTCTGCTGTGAACATAGTTGAGCAAATGTCCTTGTATCTTTCAGGTATATGCCCAGGAGTGGTATAGCTGGGTCTTGAGGCATAGTAAAAATGGCCATATTACCAAAAGGAATCTACAGATTCAGTGCAATCCCTATCAAAATATGTACACAATTTTTTACAGACCTAGAAAGATCAATTCTCAGCTTCCTATAGAAAAAAAAAAATCTCAGAATAGCTAAAACAATCCTGTACAATAAAAGATCTTGTGCCATTCTTATGTAAGTGATCAGTCACTGTGAATTTAGGAGTGCAGACACTGAAATCTAGAAGACACTGTTTCACTCCAGGACCAGATTTTGAAATGCTGTACAGCTGGTTGGTAGTAGGAAGCATGAAATGGAAACTTCCAGAAACCAGCTGACTCAGGAATGTCAGAGAATAGAGGGAGGGAACCTCCTACTGCCATGGGCCTAAGGCTTCCTCAGGAGAAGACTAGAATCTTCCGGTCTGTTCTCTGCAATAGCTTTGCTCTTTCTAGCTCAGGTTCTCTTGCCTGCCTTGCTCTATTCATTCTCTGGCGCTTTCTACCCCATCTCCATCACTGGAGGTGACAGGGAAGTCTTTGTTATATGCAACTAAGAGTGTGAAAGATAAAAACAGCTGAGAGGAGGTGAGTGGGAGAGTTCAGCAGTGAAACAGGAAGCCAAGGATCCTGCCCTTCAGAACCCACAGAGTGCTAGGTGACCTTGGTCAAGTTACATAATCATTTTAAACTATCAGAGCTAACACCAAATACAAATAGCTTTCTATGTCCTGAGGGTGAAGTGATTGTTATGAGGGTCTTTGAGGTGTTACCATGGTGCAAAGAAGTTGAAGTTCTGCATTATTAAATATCCCATTTTGTCGTATCTGTATATCCACCTTCATATGGATAGAATGTTTGCATAAGGGTCTTTCTTTATTTTTTTTCAAAGATGAAAAGAGCAAGGAGACACTTAGTGCACATGACTTTGGCCAGGCTGAAAGAAGAAAATTCTAATTTTGAAACCGAATGCAAAAGTAAAGTCATCATTTCAAGTCAAAACTTGACTCTGCTTCATTGGGCTGACTTGGGCTTCTGTATAGTCTTGGTGACGGCTGGAGTTTGGAGGAAAGCTTCTGGGACCGTATGCAGGGGGCATCTTCTGGATGCATACTGGAGCCATGGGCGCAGGACTCCTGCAGCTTCATGCTGGTACTGAGAAGGACCCATGCCCAGCCCTATTCCCTATGTTTCACATCCTCAGTTCCTTCTGGTCTTCAGGTGACCATACTTACTGTTTCTATGTTTAAAATAGTCTTCCTTGGTCTTCACCTTCTTAAATCCAACTTCTCTTTCTGTTCTCAGCTTTGATGTCATTTCTGAAGCCTTTTTTGATATGCAAGTTGGGGTACATGCTGGCCTCGAACTCATAGAGATCCACCTGCCTCTGCCTCCCGAGTGCTGGGATTAAAGGCGTGTGCCACCATGCCCGGCTGGGAGATTTTTAAGATTCCAGAGATAGGAGACAGGGAGGTGGCTCAGTGGTTAAGAGGGCCTTTTGTACTTCTAGAGGACCCAAGTTTGGTCCACAGCATCCATACTGGGTTGCTTACAACTGCCTATAACTCTACTCCAGGAGATCTGACACCTTCTTCTGGCCTCAGTGAGCACACACACATGTCACACACACACACATACACACACACACAAACACTGCAAGAATAACATGGTTTCTTCATGGCTTATCTTTGGTTCATAAACAGCAGTTGATGTTATATTTATTGAAAGAATTTCTAAAAGCTTTGCTCCAGGCTTCCAAATGCTTTGGATAGCAAAGGGTAAACTGTACGTGGTAGCATTATACATTTATAAATACCCATATTTTCCTTTTACTTTCATGGAAAACTTGCATTTATTGCACTAACCAGTTTGTTCATGAAACTTCTATTTCCAGATGCTTAACTTTTCAGCTAGATACCATCCAATCATCAGAGTTTAGGTAGTTTTGATAGTGACCATGTCCTAGGTCACTGTCACATTTTATCTCCTGTTTTCCACTGCATTGCCCTGTTGCTTTCCTCTTAGGTCAACAAATGCCACTGCTTCTCATCCACCAGTATCAGTATCTACTTTGTTCTGGATGTTTCTCCTTGTGGCATTTGAAACCTCACTCCACGCCACTCCCTGGTCTCAATGCTGACTTTGGATTCTTGGTCATTCTGCAAGAATATTTATTGCTGCAGTGTCTATTCATGTTGCTCCATTCTGCCCTGTCCAGTGAAGTCACACTTTACTTTTGGGGGATTATCTTGGATACTCCTCTAAGTTTTTTCAGAGTAAAGATGTCCCTCACTCTGTTGGTTATTTCATTCTCAAGTCCAAATAAGTGATAGTGGCCTATCAAAAGTTCAGAGGCTCACACAATGGAATACTACTCAGATATTAAAAACAAGGAAATCATGAAGTTTGAAGGCAAATGGATGGAACTAGAAAAGATTATCCTGAGTTAGGTAACCTAGACCCAGAAAGACACACATGATATATATTCACTTATAAGTGGATATTTGCCCAACATAGATGTCCTTCGAGAGACTCCACTCATGGGAGATCAGGGCAGATGCTGGGACTTGCTGCTGGACTTTGGGTGGAGTTGCTGAGAGTGCTATGGAAAAGTGTGGCTATGGAAGGACCCAGAGGGTTAAGGAGACCATCAAGGCTAGTAGATTTGGACCCTAGGAGGCCTGCACAAACTGTTGTACCAGCAAAGGACAATGCATGCAATAAACCTAGACCCTTTTTCAGATCTAGCCAATGGACAACTCATTCTCCACAGTTGTGGGGAGAGCAGGGACTGCCTCTGACATGAACTCTGGTGCCCCCGATTTGATCACTTCCTCTCAGTGGGGAGGCCCTGCAGCACACAGAGGAAGGGGAACCAGGCTATCTGGATGGGACCTGATAGGCTGTGGTTATATGTTGGGGGAAGAGGACCCCACTTGTCAGAGGTCTAGGGGAGGGGAGTAGGGTGGAAGAAGGAGGGAGGGTGGGAACGGAAGGTACAAGTGAGGTGCTAACAATCGGGATATAATCTGAATAAATTATAATTTAAAAAACTAAAAAAAAAATTCAGAGGTTCCTGTGGCAGGGAGATGGTTCAGTGGATAAAACATGTGGGACATGAGTCTGAGGACTGGTATTTGGATCATCAGAATTCATGTAAGACACTGGTGTCAGCTACTTGTAATCTCAGAGGCAGAGATGGGATCCAGAGGGTAGCCTTGGTGGCTAGACCAGCTGGATTAGTGAACCCTGGGTTCAACAGCATACCCTACCTACCTCAAGAAGTAAAGTTCAGAATGACAGAGGTAGATGTCTGATGCAACATCAAGCCTATGTACACACATGCACATGTACATGCACATGTATTTACATACATGTACATGTGAAAAAGATATTAGGGTTCCTGATTTCTGACGAGCCAGTACCTCCAGCTCATCTAGAGAATAACAACTGTCACAACAATGTCCCATCTTTTGTCAGTGCTTACTAAGAACCTGGAGAATATCGCCTGCGTTGACATCTTTATTTTTCATGGCATCTCACTAGGGCTGAGGTGGGAGAGAATAGGCTCCTAGAATATTTTTGTGATCCAATTTTACTTCAATCACCCAGCAAGGAAGAGGTGGGTCTTTGGGACATGTTGAATTTATTCACCTTCCTTCTGGGGCTTGAGATGGTAAATGTGGTGCCTCCCTGAATACAGGAGCTGGTTTCAGGTGTCTTTGCATGGCCAAGGCACATACATAGTAGATGCCCATCAGCCTTTGGGGAATGAATGGTTCCTAATTGATCTTCCATCATTTTCTGTCACTAATATTTTAATAACAACATGGCACATAAACGTGGTCAAATAGAAGTTCTGTACATGGATGATAAAAGGACAGCACACTGCATATAGAGAGAAATTAAGTTTCCTTCCCTGTACTCAGGCTGCCCAGTCTAATCCCTGGAGGCCACTACTAGGAATGGTTTCTTGTTTATCCTCTTAGAAAAATTCCATGTATAAATCAGCATATGTGAATACTGATTTCAGTGAACAAGCTCCCATGGGAGCCTTGTATACATTGCTCTTTCTGTTGCTTTTTTTTTTTTTTTTCTCCACATGAAAATGGATTCTGGAGATGGCTTCACTTAACACATAGTCAATCTACTACATTTACTTTAAGGGCAGCCTAGTATTCCATGGAGCTTTCAGCCTTGTGATTAATTTGAGTGAGTGAAGAATTGATGGATAGTACTATTTACTTCTGTGTGCCCTCATATGTAAGCCTGGGCTCTTGAGGGCAGGTCTGAGCAATTATTCCCTCTTAAATAAAGAAGCAAAGGTTTTTAGGAAAATTTTTGAGCAAATAATTGGAGGGAGCTGGTCAGGAGCCTCCATATTCGCAGGATTAGATTAGAATATTTAAATATGGACTTATTCCAGTGCTCCGTTCAGACATAAAACTCATATATTTAATTGGAAGAAACCCAAAAGCTCAGTTATCTCCTCATGCAGACCAAGTCAGCATTTTTGTTGAGACAGCTATTTCTTTTCAAACATTCCTTTTCCTTTTTTCTGTGCCCTGCTTTTGGGGGACTCCAGCACAAGCTTCACCCGCTACCCGGCTCAGAGAGGAGAGACAACCGTGCGGAGTAGTGGTCAGGAGCTGAACTCAGAGAGAAACTAAGTCTGGATTTACAGCCTTTGTTGCAGCCCTGGATGAGAGACAGAGATAGATAGATAGATAGATAGATAGATAGATAGATAAATAGATAGATTAGACTCTCTACATCAGACTTGTGTCATTTAACCTAGGCAGTCACCCATGAAGAAACACAGCCCCAATTCTTTGTTTTTATTTCCCTAGTGCAAACAAGCAGTGGAGTCACAAATAGCTTGTCCCAGATCAATGGCAGGTTAAACGCCAGCTGTCCTGGGAGGATCTATCATTTAAGGTGGAACTCTGATTTATGACCTTCTGACAGGAGATGTGGAGGACAGCAATAAATGGGCCCTGGGGGCCTGATGCGTGCTGACATTGACAGTTACTCAGACAGCATGATGACCACACTGGTAGCTTTGAGGGTGGACATTAAGGACTGCTTAGATGATGGCCAAGCCTGTTTTCTGGAAGCCCGTTGGCATCTCTGAAAGAGATCCTAGCCACTGATTGAGCGAGGAGCTATCTGAAGAGGGGTTCCACTTGCTGTCAAAAGAACCTTGCTAGTATGTGTGTTAGGATTCAGCATCGTGGTTACCTGCAAGGATCTTGCTTTGAAAGGCAGTGGCTACAGCTGTAACTTTCCTGCTTCCTCTCCAGATGCAAGATATCTTTACTTCTTCTTAATTGATTGTTAAAACAATGTATGTGGCTTGGTGGTGGCAGCATACACCTTTAATCCTGGTATTCGGGAGGCAGAGGTAGAAGAACTTTTGAGGCCAGCCTGGTCTACAGAATGAATTCCAGGAGAGCCAGGGTTACACAGAGAAACTCTGTCTCAACCTCTCCCAAGTATGTAATACAATACACTCACACACATAGGAGATTCAGTCACACTCCAATTTTTTATTTGGTGTCTACTATGTACTAATTACTATATTCTAGATGGAGACCCATCAGTGAACAAGTCAGATACAAATCCTGACCCGCAAGGAGGTTACATTTTAGTGGTGGGAAGAAGGGTAAAAGCTAATACAAGCAACAAGCAGCTTAGATAGTGTTTGAGAAGATGGTTAGCACTGTATAAAAATGGTGTGGAATAGGATAGCGACCCTGGAATGCGTGCTGTTTAAAGTGTGGGTAAGCCATTGAGAAGAGCTTGAGTGAGCCCTTGGGGAGATATCAGTCATAGTGAACTGCAGACATAGCTGGGAGCTGAGCTCTGAGAACCAGCAAGGAAATCTTTGTCACCAGGTGGAGATGACAGGGGCTGGAAGTAGAAAACAAGGGCACAGGGTTGAAGGGTAAAGTGAGGGGGCAGGTTCCACTGGGATAAGCAGAGAAAGGAGTTTCCACTAGAGATTTTTGAATAGAAGAACAACTCCAAAGGTTATTCTTGGGATGAAGACATTGCTCAGTTAGCACAGCACTTGTTAGCATGCATGTGTTTAATGTCCAGCATTGCATACTGAGAATATGGTGGCACATGTGTGCAGTCCTAGTGCTTAGAAGCTGGAGACAGGAGGCTCCAAGTCAAAGCCATCGTTGGCTACATAATGACTTCTAGGCTAGCCTGGGCTACATGGTACCCTGTCTCAAAAAACAGTTGTTGTTGTAATTATTATTATTATTATTATTATTATTATTATTATTATTATTATTATTATTACTATTATTATTATTTAGCATTGTTTATTTGCTAAGAGAGCAGAAGCTTCTTGGATAATCTGCGATAAGCTCTTGGCTGAACAAACACAACTTTAGAAAAGAAAGCACAGCCTGTGTGATGTGCTGAGAGCTAACGACCAAATTTATGCTTCTGCCCCAGATTCAGACTTTACATCCTAATACCCAATGTGCCCAATGTGATGGTATCAGAATGAGGGGCCTTTGGGGGGCAACTTAAGTCTTGAGACACCTACTCTGGACTCCTTCCTCTCCCTCCCTCCCTCCCCACTACCCCAGCTCAGCAAGGAAGCATCCATCTCCTATCCTGGAGGGTGCCTTCACTCTGATCTCAGACCTTAGCTGCAGATACAAGAAATAAATGCTTTATTGTGTTTATACCATGCAGGACAGCGCCCTGAAGTATTCTGTTACAGTGGCCTGAACTGCTAACACCACGTCCAAGACTATAAGTTGTCAAAGTACACAGGAAACTGATGCATGCTGGGGGCTTCAGTACCTATTCTGGAGTTCAGAGAGAGAGAGAGAGAGAGAGAGAGTGTGGTGTATTTTACTTTAGAAACTTTTTTTTGGTTTCCATTTAAATATTATTTAATTTAAGCCTTTTTATGGTGCTACAGATTGAACACCTTCTAGGCACAGCCCTTCCACTGAGCTGTACTCCAAACGCTGTTCTGTTTGTTATGAACTTTGAACCATGTGAATAATATTACCTATTCAAAAATAAAGGACTAGCTAGGTGTGGTGACACATGCCCATAATTCCAGCTACCTGGGAGGCGGAAACAGGAGGGTTGAAAGTTTGAGGCTACCTTGGATTATTTACCAAGGCTTTGTCTGAAAAAATTTTTTTAAAAATGAGTGGGATGGGGTGGTGCTAGGGAGAGGGCCTGTGTGTAAGAGGCCCTGAGTTTAATTTTTTTGTTTGTAAAGCAAAGCAAACCAAACCAAACCAAAAGTATATACTTATCCAAGTCCAATGATATAAGCTGTATATTAAGAAAAACTTAAAATTGGGCATGGTGGTCTATACCTTTAATCAAAGCACAGAGGAACCAGGGGCAGGCAGATTGCTGTGAGTTCCAGGTTAGGAAGGGTTAGGGGATACTGTATTTTTATACTGTCTGAGAAAAACTGTCTTGTATGCCTCTTTAACACCTTTCTCCATGGTCAAACATGGGCATACCAAACATCTAAGCACATGTAAAATTTCTCCTAAAAACAGGGAGCAAGGTGTGGGATTATTTTATTAGTCTGCAGCTTGCTTTTCCTTGATGGTCAACAAAGCGCCCTCACAATTTTCCGGGCCAAGACAATACCTCAAACACGGGCTTTCATTTTGTTTTCTGTAGCCAAAGCATGCATTCTGTCAATTGTTAAGTTCACTTAAATTAAAGCCCTTCACCTGGAGCAGTCTCTAGTGTCAGTGTGGATGTGAACCCCTGACTGCTGGGGAAGACAATTTGTTCATCACATTGAACCTTCTAAGGTGATTTTAGGTCCCCTAAGTCAGTAATGTGAGCTGGATATGGCTGTGAAAGCCTCCTGTGTCTGAGGCTGTGTGATGAGCCAAATGGAGAATTGACTTTCTCTTTTTAAACATTTTATTTATTTTCTCATATATTATATCCTTCCACCCTCCCAGGACCCCCTCCAGCCCCCCAGATCCACTTTTCCTCTGTTTCCCTTCAGAAAAGGGCAGAGTTCTCAGGGATATCAACCAAACACGGCATAACAAATTACAATGAAACTAGGCCTATCCCCTTACATCAAGGCTGAATAAGGCAACCTAGTAGGAAGAAAATGCTCTCAAGAGGAGGCAACAAACTCAGAGCTACACCTGTTGAGAGTCCCACAGAAACACCAAGCTACACAATCATAAGATATATGCAGAGGACCTAGGCCAGATCCATACAGGCTACCTGATTGTCGCTTCAGTCTCTAGGAGCCCCTGGGAGCCCCTGGGAGCCCCTGGGAGCCCTGCTTAGTTGATTCTGTGGGCTGTGTTCTTGTAATGTCCTCAACCCCTCTGGCTCCTACAATTCTTCCTCCCCATGTTCTGCAGGGTTCCCTGAGTTCCACCTAATGTTTGGCTGTGGGTCTCTGCATCTGTTCCCATCAGTTGCTGGACGAAGCCTCTCTGATGATGCTTGGGCTAGGCACTGATCTGAGTATAGCAGAGTATTAGAAGTCATTTCAGTGACTTTCTCTCTCTCTCTCTCTCTCTCTCTCTCTCTCTCTCTCTCTCTCTCTCTCTCTCTCTCTGTGTGTGTGTGTGTGTGTGTGTGTGTGTATTCTTGTGTTTGCTTCTAGCCTACATCTCTGGACTCTCCAGCCTGTTTCCTGGTACTGAAGGCAATATCAGCCGTAGGCCCCCTCTGGTGGCCTGGGCCTCAAGTTGAACCAGTCGTTGGTTGGCCCTGCCACAGGTTCTGTGCCACCATTACCCTAGTACATCTTGCAGGCAGGCTAAATTGTAGATGGAGGGTTTTGTGGCTAGGTTGATGTCCCAGGCCCACAACTGGAAGCCTTGCAGATGATGGCCGTTCAGGTTCTGTATCCCTTGTTGCTAGGAATCTTTGCTGGGGTCATCCTTTTAGATCCTAGGGAGTTTCCCCTGCCCTTGGCTTTTACATCATACCCCAAATGCCCCCTAATTCTAGTCATCTCTCTCAGTATTTTCACCTTCCACCCACCCCCATCCCTCCTATTCCCATCCCCACCTTCCTTCTCATACATTGTTAGTGAGAGACTTCAATACCCCAGTCTCAGCAATGGAAAGGCCATCGGGACAAAAACTAAACAGAGAAGCACTTGAGAGAACTGACTTTCAGTCCTGCTCTGCCACTGTGCAACTCACTGTGTAACTTTGGGCTAGTCTCTCCCTGCCCCTGGGTCCAAGGGAGAATTAGAGAGATGGTCTCTGCTCACTAAGATCCTCAAAGGCTTGAAAGTGCCACAACGAAACCCAAGCTAGTTCTACTGTTTATTGTTGACTGAATGCTAAGCACAGACAAGGCTCTTAATGAGCACTCATTGAACAAAAGCATGAATGATATGAATGAATGAATGATATGAATAAATGAATGAATGGAGGTACGACTTGCTGAGGTCATTTGGCTTAATCACAGCAGAGCTATACAAACTCCTGCTTCCCCCTCTTCTACATCGTACCACCTCCCACTTCAGAAATATCATTGCCTTTGACCTTTGTATCTTGTAATCACATGACTTTTAACACATCCTCTGATACTCATGTTGTGTGAGTGTCACTGCCAATGGATCGTTTACATATTAGGTGAGGGCTCAATTTCTTAGTATCATCATTATCTGCCCAGACTTGGGCAAGTTTCCAGACCCTATTTCCTCCTATGTAAATAGGAGTGAAGGGTCAGTACAAAGCATGCATGCGTGCTCTGAGGTGCTTGCCCAGTGCCTGGTGAATGGTGGGTGCTTAATAAATGGTTGCAGTTGTGGTTTCAACAGGTGTAGCTTATGTGGTGGTCATTTTAGGCCTGTGAGTGTGGTGGTGTACCCCAGCCTGCATGTGGGGGTGAGTCAAAGCTGTGTGATCAGTGTGCCTCAGGCTTTTAGTAGCTCGCCTCTTGTCGTGACTCCCAGAAACATTCATAGTGGAACCTTCTCAAAGTGAGTGACTGTATTGTTATAAGACGTGTTTCTTGGCTTCTTCTGACTAGTTATTGGGTTAACACACACACACACACACACATACACACGTACACACACACACATTATACATGTACACACACATGGACACACATGAGTAATTTGAACTCATGTATTTGACTTAATTCTCATGTTTCCCTTATTCCAAATGCCTCAGCCAGCTTACCGTTCGTTTTTGGAAGGCACGTTGGAAACTGTGGTGAGTTGAGACAGTTAAGGAGGGCAGGAAGCCGTGGAAGGCTGGTTTACTTTCATTTTCTCTTAATTCTTCATATCTAATCCTGTTAATGTAGAGAATGCCTTGAATATGGTCTTTGTGCAGAGAAGGAAATGCAAAGAATTATTCACCTCAGAAAAAACAAATCAAGTTAAGCTTCTTACACACGGCTGAGCGAAGACTATAAACCAAGCAGCTTAAATAACAGTCAATTTATGCTTCATATTAACTGAGATGTTCCGCAGGAGAGCTGAGCTGGGTGGAGATGGGTCTAGGGATTTCAGCGATCACCCAGTGCTTTCTTTTAGCACTGATGCCACTATTTTAATCTCTCACAAGGGTCCTTCTAGCAGCTCCCCTGCCATCACAGCAGCGAAAGGACACCCTGCTTGTTTACTTCAGTGCCTTTTCTGAAGGGTTTTTTCAACCCTCAGGGTTGATTGTTCGTCTCTTTACAGCTTGTCAGGATCATGGGCCCTTTCTTGAAACAATTCTCATTGTTTAGAAGTTTGTTTTGAGTAAATCAGTGCCAAGAATTGGAGGTAAGACTAAGTAAGATCAATTCTACCCCAAATAGCAAGACTGTGATTTCTATTAAAACAATCTAGGATAGTGCTGGGAGAGTCAATCGTGACTACGGCAGGCAGCATGTTGTACTACGGTTTCATGTATCCACTAATTTAATCCTAGGAAGAGCCTCATGAGACACTGCTATTTTAAGAACCCTTAACACGAAGCAGAAGCGGCATCGCGAGATCAGGTCCAGCCTGGCTCCTTTGGCCCTAGACAGTAGTGTGTAGTTTCTTATGACAACACCAAGTCATGGTGTTTACTCCACACAGGTAGTGCCTGTAAGAGGTTCTGATCCATAAAGCTATTTCCCTAATGCTCTGTGCCAGAAACAATAACCCGCCCCCCCCACAAATACTTTTGGAAGAAAAAGATGTTGCCACTTCAATGGTGTGTCCTTTCATTTAGTTGAAAGCTTTTGAGCAGTTTCAGAGCGTTCTCCTGCTTTTAGGAGTCTGTTGGAGAGACAGAGCACTTTGTATCTAAAATTACCCTTAGATTGCTTCCCCGTCACCTGCGCTCTTTCACCAGCAGCTTGGCTAATGTTTCCGGGTTTCACCCTGAAGCTTTGAAGAGGCAGAGCAGAGAGGGGTGCAGAGGGGGAGCAGCTTGGTGGGGGGTGTCTCTGACCTCTGCCTTCTGATGTCATTTCTTTCCTTTCCCCTTTCCCCTGCTCTCTCTTTCCTCCTTTGTCTCTCAAACTAAAATGTATACCCTTTCTGCAAATGTCACACATTTTGTTTATTTATTTAATTTTTTAAAAACATTTTTCTCTTATTGAAAATAGGGTTTTCCCCCCCATACAATATAGTCTAATTATGCTCCCCCCAACTCCTACCAATCCCTCTCCACCTCCCCACCTGTCCAGGTCTGTACCCTGTCTCTGCTTAGCAAGCAAACAGACATTTAAGAAATAATATAATAAGAAAAAATATAATAAAACAAAACAACAACAACAACAACAACAACAACAAAAAACCAAACACCCCAAATAGATTGGAATAGGACAAAACAACCAATCAAGAAAAGGAGCCGAAGAAAAAGCACAAGAGATGCATATAGATGCAGCGATATACATGGTTGCCCACAGGACTCTTAGAAAAACACAAAACCAGAAGTCATAATATATACACAAAGGATCTGAAGACCTATTAGGTGGAAAAGAAAAAGAAAGAAAGAAAGAAAGAAAGAAAGAAAGAAAGAAAGAAAGGAAGAAGAAAGGAAGAAGAAAGAAACCCTGATTTAACATTATGAGACAACCTCTAAAGATGCCACTGAGTTCCCTTTGTTCTGCCATCTTGGCATTGGACCTACTCTTAACAGTGGTTTGTTTACCCAGTGAGAGTCCTTAGGAGGAAATTAATTTTTTTTTTTTTTTTTTTTTTTTTTTGGTTTTTGAGTGGCTAACAATTGGAAATTGCTTCTGGGTTAAGGATATGTCTATTTCTCCTTTTAGCTCAAGTCTTTCAATTGCTCTGTTAGAGTTTTAGACTATTGTAAAAGGTGCGTTTCCAGGATTTCTTTCTCAGTCTGTTTGTCATTTGCTTATAGGAAGGCTGATGGGTTTTATGGTTAATTTTATATCCCACTTCTTTGCTGAAAGTGTTTTATCATCTGTAAGAGTTTTTTGGTGGAATTTTTAGGGTCGCTTATATATACTACTATATCATCTACAAGTAATGATAATTTGACTTCTTTCCTTCCTATTTGTATTCCCTTGATGTGCTTCAATTGTCTTATTGTTAAGACTTCAAGTACTTTAACAGGTATAGGCAAAGTGGACACCCTTGTCTTTTGTTTCTAATTTTAGTGGCAAGGCTTTGAGTTTCTCTCCATTTAAGTGAATGTTGATTACAAGCTCGCTGTACATTGCCTTTATGATGCTTAAGTATGTCCTTTATATCTCTTATATATTTTTATCATGAAGAAGTATTGGATTTTGTCACAGGCTATTTCTGCATCTAATGAAGTGATCATGTGGTTTTTGTCTTTCAATTTGTTTATATGGTAGATTACATTTATTGATTTATATACATTGAACCATCCCAGCATCTCCGGGATGAAGTCTACTAAATCATGATTGATGATTTTTTGATGTGTTCTTGGATTTCGTTTGCAAGTATTTTACTGAGAATTTTTGCAGCTATGTTCATAGGGAAAGTTAGATTTTTATTCTCTTTTTCTGTTGGATCTTTGTGCAGTTTAGGTATCAAAGTAACTGTGACCTCATAAAGAGAAATGGGCAATTGTTCTTCTGTTCCTATTTTGTGGAATAATTTTAAGAGTATTGGGGTAACTCTTCTTTGAAAGTCTGGTAGAATTCTGTACTAAAACCATCTGGCCTGGGTTTTCTTTTTTTTTTTTTTTGGTTAGTAGCCTTTTAATTACTGTTTCTATTTTAACAGGTCTGTTTATATTGTTTATCTGATCTTGATTTAATTTTGGTAGGTGGTGTGTATCAAGAAAATTACCTACTTCTTTTGGATTTTTCCAATTTGGTGGCAGAGTGCAGGTTTTTAAAAGTGTGTCCATATGATTCTATGGAGGTCCTCCATGTCTGTTGTTATGTCCTCCTTTTTGTCTGTAATTTTGTTAATTTGGATCTCCTGTCTCCATCTTTTATTAAATTTGGCTAAGAGTTTCTCAGTCTTACAGATTTTCTCAAAGATCCAAAACTTTGTTTCATTGATTCTTTGTTTGTTTGTTTTTTCTATTGTATTGATTTCATCCCTGAGTTAGATTATTTCTTGACATTATTTCCTTTTGGATATTGTTTCTTCTTTTTTTTCCAAGGCTTTCAGTTGTGCTTTTAAGTTTCTAGGACTCCCCCCAACCCGCCCCCATGTAGGCACTTGGTGCTATGAACTTGCCTCTTAGAACCACCTTCCTTATGTCCCATAAGTTTGAGTATGCTGTATTTTCATCTTCATTCAGTTCTACAAAGTTTTTAGCTTCTTTCCTAATTTTTGTCTTGATGTATTTTTCATTCAGTAGTGAGTGGTTTAGTTTTCATGAGTTTGTAGGCTTTCTGTTGTTTCTGTGGAAGTTGATATACAGCTTTAATCCATGGTGGTCAGATAGGATTCAGGGTGTTATTTCAATCTTTATGAATCTCTTGAGACTTTCTTTGTGCCCAAGTTTGTGGTCAGTTTTGGAGAAAGTTCCACGAGGTACTGAGAAGAAGGTATATTCTTTTGGATTTGGGTGAAATGTTCTGTAAATATCTGTTAGGTCCATTTGGTTTATGACATCAGTTAGTTCCAGCATTTTTCTGTTTAGTGTTTGTCTGGATGATCTGTCTACTGGTGAGAATGGGTTTTGAAATCCTCTACTATCCCTGTGTGAGAGTCAGTATGTGATTTAAGCTGTAGTAGTGCTTCTTTTTATGAACTTGGGTGTTAAGATATTAAGAATTGCAATATGCTCTTGGTGGATTTTCCTTTGACAAGTATGTAGTGACCTTCCATATCTCTTCTGAATAATTTTGATTTGAAGTCTATTTTGTCAGATATTAAAATGCTTGCTTCTCAGGTCTGTTTGGTTAGAATCTCTTTTTTACATCCTTTTACTCAGAGGTGATGTCTATCTTGATGTGAAGGTTAAGTTTCTTGAGTGCATGGATTCTTTTTTGAATCTATTCTGTTAGTCTATCTATTGATGTTTATTTAATGTTGAGCGTTATCAATGGACTGGGCTTGTTGACTCCTGTTATTTTGTTGTTATGATATGGGCCTTTTCTATCTTCTTTTGATTTGCTAGTCAAATACTTTTATGTTTTATTGGGTGTGATTAGCCTCTTTGGATAAAAGTTTTCCTTCTAATACCTGGCTGGATTTGTGGATAGATATTGTTTAAATTTGGTTTTGTCATGAAATGTCTTTTTCCATTTATTGTGATGAAAAATTTTGCTGGATATAGCAGTTTAGGCTGGTATTTGTGGTCTCTTAGAGTTTGTGGAACAATAGTGCTTTTTGAGTCTCCATTGGAAAGTCAGATATTATCTCTTAGGTCTGCTTTATGTGCTATTTAGTCTTTTTCCCTTGCAGCTTTTAATATTCTTTCTTTGTTCTGAACAGTTAGTGTTTTGATTATTATGTTCTGTGGAAAATAATTTCTTTTCTGGTCCAGTGTATGTGGTGTTCTGAATGCTTCTTATACCTTGATATAGGCATTTCCTTCTTTAGGTTGGGGAATTTTTCTTTTGTGATTTTGTGCAAACTATTTTCTGTGCTTTTGGCCTGAGATTTTTCTCCTTCCTCTATTCCTATTATTCATCAATTTTTCTTTTCATAGTGTCCCAGATTTCCTGGGTGTTTTGTGCCTAGATTTTAAAAAAAATTTATTTAACATTTTCTTTTTAAAATTTATTTATTTATTATATATACGATGTTCTGCATGAATGTACACCTGCAGGCCAGAAGAGGGCATCAGATCTCATTACAAATGGTTGTGTGCCACTATGTGGTTGCTGGGAATTGAACTCAAGACCTCTGGAAGAGCAGTCAGGGCTCTTAACCGCTGAGCCATCTCTCCAGCCCCCTTAACATTTTCTTTGACAAAGTTATCTATTTCTTCTTTCTTGTCTTCAATGCCTGAGATTCTCTCCTCCATTTCCTATATTCTGTTGGTGAGGTTTGCCTCTGGAGTTTCCTGTTGGAATTCCCAAAATTTTCATTTCCTGTTTTCCCACAGTTTGGGTTTTCCTTATTGTTTCTATTTTCACTTGCAAGTCTTGAGCTGTTTTTGCCCCATGTCCTTCTCCTGTTTGCATTTCATATATTTCTTTAATGGATTACTTAATTTCTTCTTTAAGGACCCCCTATCATATTAAAAAAGGCTATTTTGAAGTCTTTTTTTTTTTCCTGCTTCATTCAGTATTGTATTTCTTAAGGTCTACTGCAGTACTGTTCTGGCTGTCATTGATTGTGTTTTTACATTGTCATCTAGGCGTCTGAGTTTGGAATGACTGAAATTCTAGATGCTGCTACCTGGTCTTGTCTCTGTTGGGTGGGTGCTCCATTTTTTTGATTTCTGTTGTCTTCTCTGGTTCTTGGGAGAGTGCGGTGGCTGTGTGTTGCCTGGTAGGGAATGTTTCTGAGAGCCTGCCTATGTGGTCACTGGGGGCTCCAAACAGAATGCGTTTCTTCGTATTGGGATGCTTAAGGGTTGAGATGGGTGAGAAGGGTCCACAGGAGGGAGAAAAGCAGGGTGTGCCACCAGGATCTGGTTAGTACCCTGGGAATGGAGAGAGAGAGAGAGAGAGAGAGAGAGAGAGAGAGAGAGAGAGAGAGAGAGAGAG
>OU015755.1:74641231-74672398 GCA_907169655.1 Acomys percivali | reverse complement strand
GAGAGAGAGAGAGAGAGAGAGAGAGAGAGAGAGAGAGAGAGAGAGAGCGCAGAGCCACATCTGGCAGTCTGCTAAAGAGCTCAGGATGAGACTGGAAACTGGGTTTGGAGGACGGGAAGCTGAGTGAGGATGTGAGGGTCACTGACTTCCTTCCATGACCTGTCTGTTTCTCTCCCTGACCAGCTTGACAAGATCCTAGGGAATGTCTGTGTGAACTGGCTGCTGAGACAAAGGGCTGCGGTGGTGAGGGAGCCTGTAGGAGATCTGATTGATCCTGGAGATGGAGACAGAGGGGAAGGAAAGGGTGCAGTGGGGTGATCTACTGCAGAGCTTTTAAGGGGGTGGATTTAGAGGAGAGGAGGGAGAATGAACATCTGAAGATTGTCTACCTGCCTCCCCGGCTGGTGGCAGCTTCCCTTATTTCTTTGTTTTTAGCATAGAAAATGGAGAGGAGAAAAAAAAAAAAAAAAAAAAAAAAAAAAAAAAAACCAAAAAAGGCCTTTCATACTTCCATCTACTTCCAGTCTACAAATAACTACTTTCTGGTATGTTTGGTATCTTCAAGTTTTTTTTTTTCTTCAAGAGTTTAAAGGACAATCGCAAGCCTTTTGTAGTTTCTTTCAAGTATGTATTTAGGGAGGCTGGAGAGATGGCTCAACTGTGAAGATCACTTGTTGCTCTGGCAGAAGACTCTCGGGTTCTAGTCCCAGAACCCACATAGTGGATCACATATAATTCCACTCCCAGGAGATCTGATGGCCTCTTCTGCCTTCAGGCATGCATGCAGTACATATACATACAAGTTGGCAAAACACACACATACAAGAAATCTTTTACTTATGTTTGTATTTTTGAGTATGTGCATGAGCTTGTTCAATGGTTAAGAGCACTTAGTGTACCTGAGTCCAGTCTCCTGCCCTATATCAAATGGCTAACAACTGCCTCTAAGTCTGGCTTTTGGCCTCGTCTTTTTCATAGCACGTGTCCAGCACCTTGCTGACTTTTACGGTAAGTGTACCCTCCAGTATAACTCTGCTAGATGGTGTTCTTGATTTTATTGTTAGAGTCACTTAAGAGGACATGTTAGTTTTTCTCAGCTGGCCTAAGGTCTGGCTGTTCGGACTACTCTCTGTTGCATTTACGCATGTGTAAATCAGTTAGTGAGAGCAACTATGCACAGATTGAAAGTTAAGTAGGTTGTGCAGAGCCACCGGCTCAGCAGATGGCAGCTTTAACCCCAACAGCAGCTATATATTTAGCTTTGTATTTCCTAGGTTCAGGAGCCTGACGTGTATCAACTACTGAGTGGGCTGGAGACACAAGCTTTGTCATGATTGTTGTTGGTGGTTTTCCTAGCTGTCTATCTTACAGTACCAGACCATGTCTATCCAATGACCAATGAGTCTGAGGACTCCAGAACGGTGGAGACAGCCCCATTGGCACCTGGGGCATGTCTGAGAACTATCTTTGCAGTTTTATGTTTGTATACTTTTGAACCTACACTGTGACATTTCAAATGTCCTTATGTCTCTTCCTTCCTCAGAATATAAACAAAACTCTGACTTAAACACAGATCCAGGTACCAATATCAGGGACTCTGAGCAGTGGGTGTCAGTGCTTTTTGGGGCTCACAGAAGGAAAAAGAAAGCTGCTTCTAAAACTCAAGAGGAAACTACAACATGAAAACAAAATGATGTGTAACCAAATGCTTTCCCACTATGACGTCAGAACTCTGTCTTATTCATCGGCTTTATTTCTGGTCCTGATATTTGCTAGTGTCAGTTAATACGGTGCTGTGTGAAACTGAGCATGGCCAGTATGCGATATTGGTTGTGGGATATGTGTGTTTCCAGGTGTCTCATACAATGGAGCATGGGGATAGAGGAGGTAAGATATTTAGAAGGAAGTATGCTACTTGGAATCAAAGCAAAAACTGCCCAGGGCTCAAAAGATGTTGAGTGGAATTAATGGGAGGAGCTCAGGCCCAGCCAGATTCCACATACCAAAGCTGAAGATAGCTGGAAACTGAACTTGAGTCTCTTTCTCTCTCTCTCTCTCTCTGTTTTGTTTTTTGTTTTGTTTTTGTGACAGGGTTTCTCTGTGCAGCCCTAGACATACTGGAACTCAATCTTTAGACTAGGTTGTCCTTGAACTCAGAGATCTACCTGCCTCTGCCTCTCAGCTGCTGGGATTAAAGGAGTGCACCACCACACTTGGCCAGTATGAACTCTTACCAAAGGCGGAGGCCATTCCTGCAGCCCCCAGCATGACATTTAGTGGGACTGGGGCTCTGAACCAAGGAAGGTGGTGAGTGTTCTTGTGTGGGCAGATCACCTCCTCCTTGTTCAACAGTTCTTCCCCCAGCTTTCTGACTCACTCTCTAAGTTGGTAACTTCTCTGAGCTTCTGTGTTAAATGATACAGCGGTGGTCAGGTACGTAGTGCTTTGCCTAGCCTGTATCATAAGTTCCACAAATGATATTTAGACTTACCTTTGCTTTGCACTTTGCCCTTCCCCCCTCCAAAAAAATTTTTTTTAATTATGAAAGGAAGAGGTTCAACTGACATTTCATCTACAAAAAACCTGCCTCTTGCTTTTAGTCTGTGCAAAGGGAAGACCCTGGGAAACGCAGACAGTTGACAGCAGAGGGTTACGAGTCTGGCTCTGAGCGCCCACTTGACTGCTTCTACAAAACCATGATGAGTGGACCCCGGTGTTGAGAAGGAAACCCCAGGGCGCAGGAGTTAGCAGTCTGGAACTGGGGAGTGAAATGGTCAGCAGATGTGGGCCAGGCTCGAGTTCCCCTCCCTGTTAATTCCATTCAAGTCTCACCCCAGTCAATGGATCCAAATGGCTTCAAATGGCTTTAAGCAGGGTTGACACGAACTGACACGCTCTAGCCTTTGACCTTTTATATAAAGCGTCACAAGTAGGTCATGTATATCTTAGTAAGACATGGCTGGCTCTTGACTTCCTGGTTACCAATATGCTGCTTCTCTTCCATGAACCCAGGATTTCAGTGAATGCGAAATTCAGCATCTGCGGGATTGCTGAGAATGTGCTCAGACACCTGGAACCATGCCTCTGCCCCAAGGAGGTCCCTTTTCAGAGTGTAGAACTCCCTGAGAGATGATGTAAAGTAATATATGGGGACTTTAGCGATTTGGAGTCAACAGACATCATTTCTGATGCCAGCTCTGCTAATTTCTAGCTATGTGACCTTGGGCAAGTGCTAAAATCATTTGAGCCACAGTTTCCTTACTTATAACCCAGGGATTAAGAATACTAATGACTCTGTGTGTGTGTTGTTGTTGTTGTTGGAGGACTAAATAGGGCATTATATATGTTCAGTGTCTGACTTACAGTGATGCTTTCCAAAAAGCTGGCTGCAAGAGAAGTTTAGACAAATCCTTGCAATCCTAGCAAGATGAGCAATAGGTACCATCTGGAGAGTTCAGGGCAGTGGCCACCTGTGCCAAGAGGAGAATCCTTGACCTGCCTTTTTTCTGTCTGTGGGTAATTACCCAGGGTGGCGATATTTATTTATCTTGACTGGGAATTTGAACATTGCACATTTCAAAGACCTTGGAAGGGTTTTCTAACTTGGGGATGCAAGCAGTGAAGGGCACCCATGGAGGGACTATGTGACCTTAGGCAAGTCCCCTAACCACACCAAAGATTAAAACTGTGGAGTCAGGAAAGACCATGTTTGTGAAGCACTTGTCAGAGTGCCTGCTGATGGGACCTCATTAAAATGTAGAGGTTGCTGCCGCCATTAACAGAGACACACACTGCCTTGAGTTCCTACATTTCTGCAGGAGGGTGCCTGGGAACAGATTTCCGAGAGAGCGTCCTTCCTGCCTGCCAGGGCCACACTCCCTTTAAACTGCCAGTTCATAATTGAAAGCATCTCTTTGTTCCACTGCTGAGCCAATCCAGGCCTTTCTGCCTGAAGCTAGGCAGAGATCTTTCCTTCAAATCCCTACCCCAGAGGCCAGTTCTTTCTCTTTTTGAACACCCGCACACACGATATTTATCTATTTATTTATTTTGGCTGATGTTAAATTGAGGTTTTTGGTCGAAACTCAGTCTACGCCTACTTGAAAAGCCAACAGGCTCGTTGGGCAGCCGATAAAGCTCTCGGGATTTCCCCACAGGCAGGGGAGAGTACAGACAGGAAGCCAGGGACCCAGCGCCTGACCAGCACTTCCTCAGGGGAGGCTGGAGCCTACCATGCCCTGCAAAGAACTCTCTAGAACTTGCAGGCCATTATAGCTGTAGTCAGCAGCCCACGAGTCTGGGAGAGGGTCCGTGCGGGCATCTGAATGGGTCTAGACCCTGCTGGCTTAAGGTGGGGAGCCATTGGCTTCTGCTCTGAGATGCTGACACAGCCTAGCTGGGCTGGAGCCTTCTATTCCGGCACAGCCGCTTCCTCCCTAGCTGCCACGAGGAGGGAATTGAGAAGGGACTTTCCAGAGAGAGAGAGAGAGAGTTAGCTCGCAGGGTGTGGAATGGAATAAAAGCATATGCAAATTGGCCTGTGAGTTCCTTCCTTTGCCCCAGTGAGCCAAGAGAAAGATGCTGTTCTGCAAGGCCCTTGGTATCTCTCTGCCCTCCCTGGATGGCGGCAGCGGGGGTCCATTGGAATGGTAAAAACAGCCAGGCAACCTTGGCAAGGGGGCAGGCAGGATGAATAGGGGGAAATAGCAAAATGACGAGAGGTTGGGGGGAGAAGGGAAGCCGAAGTGGAAAAGATAGGTAAACTGGAATTTGAGCTCCCTGAGAGTGGGAGTTAGGAAAATAATCACTACAAGTTGATTTACTATGCATTTATCTTCTGTTTGAGAGGCAGCCGGCTTTTGTACAGTGGACTATTGCAGAGCAAATGGCGCAGTAAAGATATAATCAAGATGTTTAAGGCGTAGTGAGTGACAATAGAGTTAAAGTAGGTGAGACTTTTGTCATGGGCTGTAAATATAAAAATGTCAGTGATTTAGAAATATTTCCAGTGTTATAGTTAAGACATGGGTCCGTTTCTGAAGGAAAACAATTTTAACCTTTTGTTACTTTCGGGTGGCATGGCAGCGTGGGTGATACAGTAATATTCTTCTTAAAGCCCTGGTATTGTGACTCCTAATTGGCAAGTCATCAATTTTCTTACAATGACAGTAATCAGAAAATATTACATTGTAAATACGGAGCATGGTGGACATGGGGACTATGGCAGCTTGTTTTCGCTTATTCTTTCACTATTCTCATCTCCTTCAGTCTTGTCAGTAGAAACAATTTTTTATTTTTCAAAAAAAATTTTTTTCTGTTAAACTTGACTTGTATTTTAATTGCTGATAATGTAATTTTTCTTCTTCTTTCTCTCTCTTTCTTTCTTTTGTGAGAGAGGGTTTCTTTGTGTAGCCTTGGCTGTCCTAGACTTGCTTTATAGGCCAGGCTGGCCTCCAACTCACAGCGATCCGCCTGCCTCTGCCTCCCCAAGTGCTGGGATCCTAGGTGTGTACCACCGTGTCTGGCTGTAACTTTTCTTTCTTGAAGCCCATGGGTCTCAGGATTATTTATTACAAAGTTTTCTTGACATTTGAGATGTTCCCAGTCAATGTTGTTTTATTTATCTGTTTCTCTTCAGCTTTGGGTTTGTCTCAGCCCTGTATGATTACTGATACTTTGTTCTCAACCTCTATTGGTACTAGGCGTTTGAGCAGAATCAACATTATTTTGTTAATATTATTGTTGTTGTTATTAAGCTCAGTACTGTCTTTATTCACTGCTTCTGTAGGATAAAAACCAAGAATCTTTGGAGGCAAAGAGGAGGCAAAGGAGGTCGAATCTCTGTCTCCTGGCTGTTCAGGCTGGGTTTGCTCATAATGATGTTGGCCAGTGGCTATCCTCTGGCCCTTGCTTTCAGACGCTACGAGGCATGGGCAGGGCATGGGGTGAGAAGCCCCCTGAGGCTTCTGGTGATGGATGTGTCTTTGGTCTCCTTGTTTCTGGTTTCCTTCAGTCCCACTTTCTCAGAGGCCTTGGGAGCTCAGGAATGTACTTCCTCAGCTCCATGCAGTATTGTTTTCTCTGACTGTCAGAAATTTGTGTTATTGGGTGTGGTTCCTAAGAGCCAGCTTTGGACACTTTTTGAATTGTGATAATGACCACCTTCCTTCTCAGATTGTTCTAGAATCTGAAAAAAACTTTCTTATTTTGCCTCAGCGTAATCCTACTTAATTAGAAATTTGTTTTAATAATATATGGTACATGTTTATAATTTACACTTTGTAAAGTGTTTCTAAGTATCTTCATATAACCCTTCTATGAAATCTGGAAGGTTAAGACTGGTGGTAAAATTGTCACACTATTAATATTTGTTGCTTGAATGAATTGCACCCATTTGATTGCTAAGGAAACAGAGACTTAAGTCGATTAAGCTGTCTACCCAAGGCTTTATTTTGCAGCGGAGACTCCAATTCACACTTGACTTTACCATGTCACACTGGCTCATATGGTGCTTACATGAAATATTTGTTGTTGTTGTTTTGAGACAGTACCTTGTGGTGTAGCCCAGGCTGTCCTGGAACTCATTGTATAGACTAGGCTAGCCTCAAACTCATGGCAGTGCTTTCCCCTAAGCTCCCCAGTTCTGCGGTTGCTGGTGTGAGCCACCATGCCTGGTTTTCTGATCACCATTTGCTATCCATTGTGCAGAAAGTTGTCTTTTGAATCTGCAAAAGAAGATTATAAGAAAATAAGATGTATGACCCACTGGCCGCCTGGCTACTACCCTTCAACTGGCCAGTTAAGTGAAGAGCTAGGGTAGTAAGGCAAAGTAAATTAGAAAAATGCTAGTTCAGTGAGAAGAAAGGCAGACCTGTAAAAAAGCTTTCTTGTGGGTGAGGGGCCCAGAGACATAATGGCTTTTATATGGAAGGAAGCTACAAGCCAACCAAGGCTTCCTCATCCAGCTGGCTTGTGCTTTCTCTCCAGAGTTTCACTACGAAGACCAGGCTGGCCTTGATCTCACACAAATCTGCCTGCTTCCTGAGCATAGAGATTAAAGGCATGCACCAGCACACCTAGGTAGATATATTGTAATTCCCAAAATTAACCTGTAAGCCTTGTGCCCAAGAACCCCTGGAATGTTGGGAAGTGTAGTTCTTGGGAAATAAGAAAGCTTTATGGGAAAGTACGGTAGCCTACAAGTTTGTCCTTGTAAGTCTCTGCAACATGTGGCTTGAGGCCATTCCTGCTGGGAAATTCTTGGGAAGTGGTCCTGGCCAAAGTCCATTTCTTGGTCAGTCCTTAATACTTAATAGACATTTGCTTTAAATTTGCTTCAGAATGGTGGAGTTGGTTTTTCTGTCAAGTTACAAGATTAACAATTTCTCTTTTATCTTTTTTTTTTTTTTTTTTTTTTTAACATCAAACTGATCCCTGTTCTCCTAGGGTCAGCTCTTACATTTCTTTCTGTGGATGTCTCTAGGGATCAAACTCACGGCTTTCCACATTCATAAATGCTAAGCAAACACTTTACCACTGAGCTATATCCTTAACCTTTTCCATGCTTTATTTGAGATAGGGTCTTGCTAATTACCTAAGCTGGCGTTAAACTTGCTTTATAGCTCAGATGGGCCTTGGATTTATGATCTCTTGCTTCAAGCTTCCCATGTAGTGAGACTTATAGATTATTTAGAATTGGCGATTGAACTCAGGCCTTCATGAATGCTAGCTAGTCAGGAGACATCATCCTGGCTTTTCCAGGAAGTTAACGTACATGCTTTACATTAAATTGACGGCACAATAAAGTCTACTTATCTCTAGGCATTGTGTTCTTTAAATGCAAAGAAAGATTATTTCGCAGTGAGTGTCTTGACCATATAGGCAGGGCTTCTCTAGCAATTGGATTGTGGCTTTTGGCTTCAAACAGTTGTAAATGAGCAGTTGTTGAATAGGTGGGCACAGCATCAGAGAGGTGGCAAAGGGCCTTGTCTACCACTCTGGGTAGAGTGTTCTTAGGTTCTTTACTGTGTCAAGACCCATGTCCTTAGGCGTTTAGCTTCTTAGATCTACTCTACAGTGAAGCCACACGTTCATGGGGAAAGAAGATACTGTCTTAAACTTGTAATATTTCTTGGAGGCTTGGGCGTGAGCTTTGTAGACCTCTGAGGAAGCTAACTGCAGAGCTTTAGCGATGGAAGTGTGTAGTCTTGTTTCTTTGGGCCATTGGGTGGGTCAAAAAGTGGTACTATTTTGGGGCAGCCTAGTATTCACGGGTCAGCAGTGTTTGGCCTATGAACAGTCAGACATTAAAAAGCAAAGGAATAAGTCCTGTTGTTCTAGACAAATTAGGTTCTTAGGTTCTATGCGTGTGCTCACATTCAGTTCCTATCGCCAGCAGCAGAAAGGAGGAAGTGAATTTCCCACCTACTCTAAGCTAATTAGAGAGAAATGTCAGTGGGATTCCACCAACGGCTTTTCTCTTTTACTTCTGTAACCTGAAATTCCAAGTTCTGCCTGTGAAATTTCTAGAGGAAAGCTGCACAAACGGCTGTAATGGTTTCCTTACTGAGCTTACCAAGCATGTGACTGTGTCGCTACAAAGGGCCTATCCTGGTGTTCTAGAAAGGTTCTTTAAGGGAATAAAGAGTTATTCTTATGTTTATTTTGGAAACCTTTCCAGGCATCTCGTCATGTTGTTTATTTGCTTTGTGTGTATGTCTGTGCCTGCCCCTTCATGTATGTGCATGTGTATTCCTCAGCAGCCATTAGCTATTCCTTTTATTTCTTTTTATTTTTTAGCTATTCCTTTAAAAAGTTAAATGTTTAATTTTATTTTGTTTACTATTTTTAATTATTATTTTATGTGTATGAGTGTTTTGCCTGCATATATGCCTGCACCACGTGCATGCCTACAGAGGAGGCATGTTGGGTCCCCTGGAACTAAAGTTGCAGACAGCTGTGAACTGCCATGTGGATATTGAGAATCAAACCTGGGTCCTCTGGAAGAGCAGCCAGTGCTCTTAAATGGTGAGCCATTTTTCCAACCATTGACTATTTTTTGAGATAGGATCTCTAACTGGCCTGGGACTTTGTCAACTAGACTAGGCTGGGCAACGAGCCACAATGACCTGCCTGTCTCCACCTGTCTCCCTGGTGCTGAGATTATAAGTATATCACGCCTGGCTTCTTCATGTTGTGGTGACCTCTAACCATACAATTATGCTTGTTGCTACTTCATAACTAATTTTTCCTACTGTTATAATAAATTGTAATGTAAATATCTGATATGTAGGATATCTGATATGTGACTCCCGTGAAAGGGTCAGTTGACACCCCTCCTCCCCCAAGGGCTCATAACTGATATGTTGAGAATCACTGCTTTAATCCCAGTATTCAAGGGACAGAGACAGGTGCACCTCTGTGAGTTCAAGCCCACCCAGGGTTACACCGTGAGACTGTCACAACCACAGAAGCATGGGCTTTAGGCATCTAGCTCAGGTCTTCCTGCTTGTAAGGCACCTCACCAACTGAGCCACGCTCCAGCTTTGAAGTTTATTTCACATATATTATGACATAGCTCTGATGTGGGTTTTTTTTTTTTTCTTCTTCAGATACCAGGTTTTCATCCTGTCTCTGAAAATAAGCTTTTAACTTTAGAATGGTTTTAGATTTATAGAAAAGTTGTATAGAGAGAATGGGAAGTAAAGTTTTTCCTTTCTTTACTGTTCTTTTTCTTTTTAATCATTTTATTGGATGTGTATTTGACTAGTTCTTCAGCTTTGAAAGGATTTTTTTTTTTTGGCCTGGTCCTAAATTATATACAAAGATAGCTTTCTTAGCCTTCATTTTTGTTATCCTCCCTCACCATGTTTCATTATTATTGGTAGAGATTTTTCTGCCTTTACATATGGAACCTGTGACATCCCAGCGATTTTGAGAGAGAAAATTCAGGGTCTAAGCAAGTGCAGCAGCACTAACCCTGGGTGTGGATTTTGGCTGCAGTTGAGTACTGAGACGAATGTACAGAAACAGTGACCATGAGCAGCCAGCGTCTTCATGGTTTCTTTCTCTGACTCAGGCCCTGGTCACCAGGCTTTGGAGTAGAGTCCCTTTGGGGCAATTAATACTTAGAAGTTGATTACCTGCTGTTTGTTGCTTTGGGGGGGGGGCTTTCCTGTGCCTTGTAGGCTGTTCAGTAGCATCCCTGGCCTCTTTTGATTAGATAGACATAGATTCAAGACACACCGATATGGATGTCAAAACCACTTACAGTCACCGCCAGTGTCCTCAGTTGAGAACTCGGCTTTTGGGGGAGCCTGTTGGAACCTTCACCCTGGTTCTGCTGTTTGCTAAGCACATGCCTCCATTTCCTCTCAAGGCAAACAGTAATATTGCCGATCTCCTGCCGATCTCCTTGAAGATGTGAACTGATGTACCTGGTAACACATCAGGTGAGCAGAGCAGCCCTGGCAGGACAGACCAGGGTAACGTAGCATTCCTCATCCCTTATGGTGGTGCTCATTCCTCACACTCACATAGACTTTCCCTTTCTCATGCACCCCTCCCCTCCATAATGGAGGGAGTGTGTTTAAGTCACAAGGATATTCACCCCAAATACTAAGTCTATGTTAATGAAATGCAGCTCTAGTTTCAGAGCTCCACAAGCGCCAATTAAATCAACCTCGCATGATAAACTCGTCAGAACTGTATGCACATTTTATATGCAGCTACAGAAATGGCAATACCAGTTAGTTAACAAGCCTTTAAGTGACAAGCCAGCTCCATGGAATGGCAGAAAGCGCCCAGAAATGACTCTTTAAGCAAGAGGGTAATGACAGTGGGGCGGGGGTGTAGAAATCTGGCATATGAAGCCCGAGCATTTATTTGATTCATTAACTTGATGGTTTTGGGGGGGGGGTCCTTGTTCACTCGCTGTGAAAATCCACCATCCTGTTGGAGTGTGGGAAGGGTGTATGGAACGGAGCCTCATTTCCCAGCATTCACGGTACTTAGTTGCCCATATTATTTTCCTCTTTGTAACAGCTGTTTTTTTTTTTTTGTTTGTTTGTTTTTGTGAAGCTGTGTTTGTGGCTAAGATTGAGAATGAGCCCCTTCCTGAGACCATTCGAGTGTGCAAGCAGATCTGGCAGGGGATGGCACCTGGACTCTCTACCTTTGCCTCTAGGGATGAGTTCCAGTGTTGGGTGGAACTGGGGATGTGGTTTGGAAAGGGGAGATGGGGGCTCTGTTCTGGGATGCTGATGCTGTAGGGCAGCCGAGCTCATCACGGACCACACCACTGTGCTCAGTTTGTCCCTCAGCCAGGGTAATAGAGAAGCTGTGAGTATGGGTTCCAGATTTGGAACAGTTAAGCTCCCAGTTGCTGTAGAAGACTGACAACCCTTCCTAAGCCTTGCTTTCCTCACATACAATATGATGCTGCCAAGGCAACCTGCCTCTAGGCTTTGTTGTGAAATATGTTATAATCCATGCAGACCAGTGGCTGGAACATAGTAAGTGCTTGATGGCTGTTAGTTACGACAGTCCTGCTATTACAGGGTTGGTGTGTCTGTGAACCAGATGTTGGATGGGGGAATGGGATGAAGAATTTGCTCTAGTCTTGTACAATAATTCTTGTGCTTACAAATTGTCTACTGTCTGGAGTTCAGATTGAAAGTATTTCCACTGTCTTAAAGGCTGGGGAAGAGGTCACAGGGCAAGAGAAACTCTTTGAGAAGAGGCAATGTGAACATGAACAGAAGTAACGTGTTCCAGGGACTGAGCCTTAGTAGCCACAAGGGCTAGACCTGAGATACAGGGAAGCCCTCGCATGGGGGTAGAGCATCACAACCGAAGAAAAAGGTAGAACTTAGATCTTTCTTCCCAGTAGGAGACATTTATAAACTTGGAAGTGGACAGGCTGGAGGACCAGGGGGAAAAGTCTTGGCCACTTTTGTTTAGTGAGCTCAGCCTTTAGTTAGTGTCCATGACTTCGATAGTGTCCATGACTTTGAGCGTGTTTTGTGTCAGGCTGTACTGCATCCCTCCCTCCCTCCCCCCCTCCCTTCCTTTTCTCTCCCTCCCTCACTTCCTCCCTGTTCCCTCCATCCCTCCCCCCTCTTCCTTTTTCTTCCTTTCTTTTCTTTTCTTTCTTGTTTTTTTTTTTTTTTAAGAGAAAGTACATAAAATAATTTGGATACATCTCCTTTACACCATAGGGAAATGACCAGGGAGATCAGCATTAATATAGCTTTCAAAGGTTATTAGATTTGTAACTAAGTACCAAGAAGTGTCTCTCCTGGAAACATCATGTATAGGAAGCCTGTTTGTTTTTCTAGTGATTTAGCAGGAACAAAGGACCATGCATGTATATTGTGTAGAAGGTTGGCAAAGTTATATTTATAATAACTTTCAGGTTTGTGTTTAACTTTTCCCCAGGTGCTGGGAAGAACACACATGAGAAAAAGCAGTGGGTCATTGAAATAGAAAGGACTAGCCTCTTTGTTATAATAGACCGTGGCCAAACAATTTCTTTTCACAAGACAAGCTGTGCAATGACCCACCACATTTATACAGTAGGGATTCCATCTGAAAAGAGAGGTCAGCATTTTTATAATTGGCTTAAAACAACTTCAGCTTTCCTGGGCTTGGCACTGGGGGAGTGCTCACAATGCACAGAGCAGCTGTGCTGGTAAATTCAAATGACCAGCATGGTGAAAGGACTGTCTATTGCTCTTTGGTTTTCCTGGACTGTCACTACAAATCTCTTGAAGCTTAACATACTCACGGCTTAGAGCATGTGCTAGTAATTGGGAGACAATGGCTTTGTCTGGTGGCTGACTACATATGGAGACTGGGGACCTGGAGGCTGGAGGGGCTGGCGATCATGTGCGAGTTGAAGAAGGTGTCAGGGATGGACCAACAAAAGGTGCCCCATTCAGAACCTCCTTGCTATTTACTGTTGATGCAGGGACTATTACAGCGACGCTGTAAGGAAGGACATCATCATTTCATAGTGGTTTTCAAAACCAAGCATGTCATGTAGTCAGAATGTGGGAAAATGACTGGGGGCAGAAGCGGGACCCCTATAGAGGGCAGAGAGGATGACTTACTGATTGTAATAAAAATGTAGGTTACTAGGCCCTGGTGGTGTAGGCTTGTAATTCTATTAACTACAGCAGAGGTTGAGGCTGGAGGGTTATCAGCTTAAGGCCAACTTTGACAACCTAGTGATATTCGGTCTCAAAATAATTTAAAAATGGTGGGAGGCTGGGCATGCAGCTTAGTTGAAGAGCGCCTGCCATGTGTGCAGGAGGCTCTGTGTTTGAGCCCAAGCATGTGAGGGTCTTTGCTGCTGCTGGAGGAGGAGAGTAAAAGGCGAAATCTTAGTCTCACTGGCTGAGATCCTGCAGGGGCTGTTGTTACATGATAGGACCAGTTGATGGCTATATAGGACTATTTTGTATCTTCCAGCTGTTCATCAGGCCAAGCTGGGATATTTGAATAATGCGGTCGGGACCACACTTCTCCCGTTGTTCTGTATTGCAGCCCTGAGTTCTCAAGCAAGGCTGGTGGGAATGGGTTTCCCGAGTCTCTCTTGGCCCACTCTCTTGTAGGAGCACGTGGGCCACATCCTATCAGCGTTTACACATCGTGTTTCTTTCCTTTTGAGTGTTTTGTACCAAATCATAGTATACTTCCCTCCTGGTGTCTCCTTCAGGGTCGTTCTTCGGAAGCCCTGACTCTTTAGATGATCTTGGGGCTTTCCTGGGAGGCACCCATCACGTTTGAACTTGAGTGTTGGTACGGGCTCTCAGTGAGATCCCACGAGGGTGGGGACGAAGTCCAAGTTGGCCTTGATCTTGCTGAATCCCGGCATCTGGCCTCGCCCACCAGGTACTCTGTGAGTGAGTGGTGAGTAGGTGGAGGTGGGCGAGGGAGGGCACTGGACCGATGCAAAGCAAATGAACGCTCATCTCCCTGTTCGTTTCCCTATGCTGTGAAGGAGATGTGTCCACATTATTTTATGTACTTTCTTTTTCAAAGCATATCATTGGTCCCTCTCGTAGAAAACAAGGCATGCTGTCAGAGACATCCTCCTTGCTTATTATCATGTGCTCATAAAGCCTCTAGAGGACAGGAGTCGAATGATAATCATTTTTCATCTCTGGAGTCTGGCTCATGCAGGAACTCTTTGAAGGCATATAGGCTGGAGAAAACCATAAACAGCACAAATGGAGGGGACTTACCTCATTTTAATGCACAGCATGGGGAAGAGGGTGTAGGAAAGTGAATTTAAGGGTTCCAAATAGCGTTTATTTTCCCTACTTTTTTGAAAATCCCGGACTGTCTTCTATGATCTAGGTATGTTATAGGAGTTGCAAATAATATTGTGGAATGAATATCTACTCTCACACCTACACAGTAAAAGAAGTTAAAAGTCAGATTATATAATCGGAAAAAAGCTGGAAATATGATTCATATGATGTTTCTAGGATTCTTATAATTTAATAATAAAAGGACAAACAGCCTAGTTCAGGAATGGCAAAAGATGTGAACAGACTTTTTTTTTTTCTCATCAAAGTGGCTGTACAAATGCAGTAAATACATGAAAAGATGCTCAACCTCATTAGCCACCAGGGAGATGCAAATCAAAACCACAGTGAGGTACCACTTTGCACCTACTGGGAGAACTGCAATCAAGAAGTCAAGCCCAGACCCTACTGCCGGAAATGTCAAGCGGTGTAGCTACTTTGGCAGAAACTGTGAGAGTTCTCTAAAGGCAGGGCGTAGATTTCATGTAACCCCACAATTCTACTCTTAGGTATATAGCCATGAGAAATGACAGCATGTCTCAGCACAGAGCCGAGAATGGTCGTAGACACGTTTATAGTAGTCAGGGAGCAGAGATGGGCTGGAGAGATGGCTCTGCGTTTAAGAGCATATTCTGTTCTTACGGAGGACCCAAGTTTGATTCCCTGCATCCGTGCTGGAGGCTCACAACCACTTGTAAATCCAGTCCTATGGGACTCTGATGCCTCTGGCCTCGTTTGGCACCTACATTCATATGTGCATATCAATATACATGTACACATATTTTAAAAAACAGTAAAGATAAATATTTAGGAAAAGTAGAAACAATATGAAGGCCTATTTACTGTGGATAGATGAAGAAAATGTGGCCTATCCACATAGTGGAGTATTATTTTCCCATGAAACCCATAAAATGAATTAAACACTGATTCACACACTAAGTGAAAGAACAAGTCGCAAGAGACCACATGTGACTTAATTTTATTCACTAAAAATGTTCTCTCTCTCTCTCTCTCTCTCTCTCTCTCTCTCTCTATATATATATATATATATATATATATATATATATATATAAAATATTGATTGCCCAGAGGTAGAGAGTAGAAGCCAGGAGTAAATGCAATTAGCAATTAGCATGTAGTTTAGGGATGATTAAAATATTGTTATATTAGCTATGGTCATCATCAAACAGCTTCATGAAAATTGAAAGCCATTGTTTTGTCCTTTATGAACAGGCAAATTGTATAGTTGCGAGTTCTATCTCATTATAGCTATTAGGCTTATTTAAAGTAATTATTTTTTGTTGTTGTTATTGTGGAGTTCTTATTTTTTTCCAGAGTCTTGTTCTATAACCCTAGTTGGTCTGGAACCCATAATGCTACCCAGGCTGGCCTTGAACTCACAGAAATCCTCCTGCCTCAGCCTCATGAGTGCTAGGGTTACAGAAATGTGCTGATATGCCTAGCTTCTGTTTATATACTTTCAAAAGGGTACCAGCATGGGCTCTGCTCTTGTGAAAGCAGGTAGTATTTATCAAACAATTACATAAAAGGATCTACCACTTTCTCACAAGTAATGGTCATCCCTAGGAAGGGAAGGATTGGGCAGGACACAGGAGAATGGCAGGTGTAAGTGGGGGGTGGAGAAGACGTGCACGTGAGGCTGTCACATTCAAAGATTCTAACAGATCCCTAGATAGCAATCTCTTGAACATGGGGAGATCCTGCTCTTGCTGATGTGAAGAAGTAGTGCAGCATCAAAGATCTTTGGGTACGATGTCCTTCCCTACCCTGGGTGGCACATGGCCCGCATCTGCATGGGGTGGGTGCAGCTGCACTGTGCCCTCTGAGAGCAGGGAGGAGGATAACCAACAGCTCATCACCTGTTTCCATGTAGAACCGAGTCACCCGAGGCTAGGAAATGGAGTCTTTATGCCAGGAATGTGTGTACCCCAGGGGTTCTGTGAACACAGAAGAGACACAGGGTGACCAAGCAATCATCTCTGCCATTGGTGGTCTTGTGGAGGAGGTGATATGGAGGGTGAGAGCCTCAGGAGGAATAGGCATCAGAGACAATCTTCCAGGTCAGGGGCACGTTGGTGATGGCACTATGGGGACGGGAAAAACCATCTGCCATGTTACTGATTGCTTTTGAGACAGTCTTGCTATGTACTTCAGGATGGCCTTGGACACACAATCCTCTTGCTGCAGCTTCCTAAGTGTTGGGATTATACACCCTCGCCACATGCACAGCATGTTTAACGACTGCTTATGGGCTTGCCTCTCTTACATCCCAGATCCTTCTGAGTCACAAGCATCCAGCCCGCAGAGGTAGTGGCTCTGGATTCATCACCGGTTTCGCTGTGTCTTTACAGGGCTGGCGGGACCTGGCCTTTGAAGAAGGACCATGCCTCCTCTGGAGAGTCTGTTTGTATCCTCAGCTCTGAGAACTGAATTCCATGGGTTGTGTCAATGTCAGACCTGTGAAGTTCAGTTCTTCAGCTGGGATAGCTCTGTCATCATGAAGCCGAGGAACATGGGCTGGGACAAACTCTGAAGGCCTTCATTAGTCTGTCAAGGAACTTGAAGAGTGGAGAGAGTGGAGTGAAGGCTAGAACTGCCTACCAGTGATGTGTTGGGATGATGTGCGTTCTAGTTTCATTTCGGTTGCTCTGATAAAATATCCCGACGAAAGCAACTTAAAGGAGAAAGCATTTATTTACATCGTAATTTCAGGTTGCATTCCACTACTGTAGGGAAGACAAGGCAGGAACTTGAAGCAGCTAGTCCCATCCACACTCAAGAAGAAGAGAGCCAGGCATTGTGGTACACACCTCTACTTCCAGGTTTGGGAAAGCAGAGGCAGGGGGATCTCTGAGTTCTAGGCCAGCCTCATCGACAGAGCAAGTTTCAGGCCAGATAGAGCTGTATAGTGAGATTTTTATCTCAATAAAGAAAAAGAAAAAAATATAAATCATACTTGCTTACTGCTGCTCAGCTCCCTCTCTACACTGAAATAGGCAAGGATCACCTGGCTAGGGAATGGTGCTGCCTACAGTGGGCTGGATCATCCCATTTCAATTGATATAGTCAATATATTCACCCAGAGTTGTACACAGGTCAACCTGATCTAGATGATCCCTCATTAAGACTCTTTCTAGGTGACAGCACCAACCAACACAATGTGGAAAAGCCTCCTCTGGTTGGGAAAAGCCCAGTATCCTATAAACATCTCAGCGAGTGGTTCTTGCTGCTGTGACTCTTGCTTACATTTATTGATGATTTAGGATAAGTCAGGTATGAAGGGGACTAAAGGCTGTGCATGCTGTTATAGGAGACTCCTGGGAAACACCACTTTAATGAAGCTTGAGACTAGCATTGCCAAGCAGTTATTTCCCAGTCTCTTTATGGGACTAGGTGGAATTAATAGTATGTGACAATTATCCTTTAGCATGGACTGCTGAGGCGTCTGGTTGCTTTTTCAGATGTGTGTTGAAAAAAGATGAAGAGCTAAGGCACATCCTTCTTATGACCCCTCATTTCTTTCTTTGAACCCATGCTTTCTTGCCCACCTTAAGCAAACAAGGGCTACAGTATCCTTTTGTACTCCAAACAAGACAAAATAAATTATAATTAGACTTCACTGCAACCCCCAGTTTCTTCCGAGGATAAGGCTTAGGAAGGCTTAGAAAGTCTATTTGGACACATAGTCATCTGAATATTGGGGCTCAGGCCTTTCTAGAAAGGCGGTAGAGACCTCTGTCACCAAGCATGCTTTGTTTGTCCTGACACTAGGATGTGATTTGATGATGATGATCTCTACTCTTAGGCAGGGGTTTTGAGTGCTTTGGAAATAAGAATTTCATTAAGCTTTTGATATGGTGGGGAAATAGGACTGTGACTTTTCTTTTGGGACCTCCTCTTTGATTCATCACTATGCCTTGGTGTCCTGGAATTTTTTTTCATTATTGACTCTGAATGACAAGGAAGGCAGGTGATTTGGTCATTTCCCCTTGGTGGGGAGGCCCTGCTGGCAGACAGAAGAAGGGAATGCAGGCTATTCAGATGAGACCTGATAGGCTGTTGTCAGACCTCACTGTCAGAGGTCTAGGGAAGAGAAGATACAAGTGAGGGGACAATAATCAGGACATAAGATGAATAAATTACATAAAAAAATTTGTGAGCAATAAAGAAAATGCAGAGCAAAAAAGAAAAAAAAAAAAAAAAGAGACAGGCAGTATGAGGTGGGAGGCCCTACGGTATGCACATGCTCGGTCTTTCTTCCCAGGGACACTGGTGTTTACTGAGCACATACTGTGCACCAGTTCCTAAACTCAGGGCTTTGTCTGTGTGATCTCGGTGAGTCTTACCAAGCCTCATCTCCATAAGATGGACAAATCAATAAAAAGATATGTTCATCATTTTCTTCCTTGTTGCTATGATAAAATAGCCTGGCAAAAATAACTTAAGAAAGAAAGGGTTGTTTTTGTCTCACAGTTCAAAGGTACAGTCATACTGGGGAAGTCAAAGCATCAGAGGCTTGAGAGCGCCTGGTCACATGACATCTGCCGACAAGAAGGAGAGAGCAGCAGATACAGCTCACTTTCTTCTTTGTATGCAGTCTAGAACACCACCCAGGGAAGGGTGCCCACCTCCTTTAGGATGGGTCATCTCACCTCAATTAACTTGGTCAAGATAGTCCCTCATAGGGATAACCAGAGATATGTCTCTTGGATCATTTTCAGGTCTTGTCAAGTTGATACTAAAATTTATGGCTGCCAAATTAAAAAGTCTGAATCAGACTCCATGGGAGCTCAACTGCCACACTATCCAGGGAAGTAAATCCATACCTTGTTCAGCCATCATCAGAGACGCTTTCTCCTCCAGCAGATGGGAACAGATACAGAGACCCAGAGCTAGACTGTCTGCAGAAAGTGAGAGACCTCGGAACACTCAGCCTTAAAAGGGATGTCTCCACCAAATCCCTCCCCTCTGGGCTCTGGGAACTCTGCCCAAGAGGAGGTTGCAAGAGTGTAGGCCCAGAAGGGATGGAGGATGCCAAGGAATCAAGGCCTTCCAGACACTACACGGCTGACACACATATGAACTCACAGAGGGTGTTGCATGCACAGGGCATGCACAGGTCTGTACCAAATGGGCTTCTAGAGGGAAAAGGAGAAGTGGACATGTGCCTCTAACGCTAACCCTGAAGCTATCTCTAATAATAGCTACTCACAAATGAAAAATTAGTTTTCTCCAAGGGAGTCTCACTGGGAAAACAAACCATCTTAAAGCCCCATGCCCAGGAGTAGATGGTCAACACAAAAATGAATTCAACAGCGGATTTGGAGGCTCTTTGTTTTATAATGTTAATTCAAAGCCTTTTCGCCTCCTCCTCCTCTTCCTCCTCTCTGCCTCTTCCTCCTTCCCCTCCTTCTTCCCCTCTTCTCCTCCTGTCACCCTTTCCCTCCTCCTCCTCTTCTCTTCTATACAGCTTCTGGTTTTGTGTTTGCCTGGGATTCCTGCCTGTAGGAATGTGTGTCTCTGCTTCTATGAGGGTTGTGTGTGTGTGTGCATGTGCTTTTTCTTTTTTTCTTTTCTCTTTCTTTCTTTCTTTCTTTCTTTCTTTCTTTCTTTCTTTCTTTCTTTTTCTTTTTTTTTGGTTTTTCGAGACATGGTCTCTCTGTGCAGCCTTGGCTGTCCTGGACTCGCTTTGTAGACCAGGCTGGCCTCGAACTCACAGTGATCTGCCTGCCTCTGCCTCCTGAGTCCTGGGATTAAAGATGTGTGCCATCATGCTGGGGTGTGTGCTTTTTACTTGGCTCTTTTTCTTGTTTGGCTGTTTTGTCCTATTCTGATTTGTTTGTTTTTGATTTATCTTTTTTTTATTATCAGTCCTTAGATGCCTATTTGCTTTCTAAGGAGAGACAGAAAGGGCATGGAGTTGGATTGGGGGAGGTGGGGGACGGGGAAGGGGCAGCACCTTAGAGGAATAGGGGGAGGGGAAACTGTAACCAGAATATATTGTATGAAAAAAAAATCTATTTTCAATAAAAGGAAAAAAAAGCTGAACCATGCTCTTCAGATGGAAAAGGGTGCCTAGTGACCACACCCTGGGCTCCACTGATCAAATCAAGGTTTCTCAACCCTCTCGACCCACTTCCACGCTGTGCTTATCAGACTTTTAGCCAGTGAGCCGCCCTAGAACCAGAGCATTGGCAAAGCTCAACTGAGAGCAGAGGTCAGTGTGGAAATCCCAGTATGTGTGGGAGGATTAGGGTTTGTATCTGAAACTCTGAGGGCTCTGGGCTTCTGTGCAGCATCTACTGAGACACACAGGCACCGGCTTAGCTTTTTCACAAACCTACTTTATTTAGTAGGGTTCTTAAATGTCTTTACCTCCCTTCCATCCCCACCCCTAGGTAGGAGAGAAAGAAGGTTAATAGGAGGAAAACAGGGGTCACAGATCGCAGGCTCTCTTTCTTATATCTCTCAGGATACTCAGAACTAAACTAACTCTAGTTGGCAAAGGCTTTGTCCCTGCATAAGGCGATTAGCAGCTGTGGACAAACTAGAACCCAAACTAAAAATCCCACATTTGGGATTAAAACAAAACAAAACAAAAACATATTTACATATCATAAGTGAGTTTACAAAGAGACCCAAACTTCCATTACTCAGAGGTCTGCTTTTCTAACAAAGGAGGACCATATCACATTAGCATCTTCCTGATCCTGAGGGCTAACACACTAATCTACCTGTGAGGCATCAAAGGCAATTTACTAAGTTAAAGAACGCTTCAGGCTCAGGGCTGTGACCTAGTAGTTGCCTACCACAAACAAGGTTTTTTTGCCAGCTTTGAAGAAAGAAAAGAAAAGAAAAATATGCTGTTTCAGAATAGGCATGTGTAAAGATTTCATTAAGTAATCTATTTGCTGAGGATTTTTGAGATTGTATTTGCTTTATGGAAACTTATTGCAGGGGCTGGAGAGATGGCTCAGTGGTTAAGAGTGATTCCTGTCCTTGCAAGTTGAATTCCCAGTAAGAGGCTTGTGACTATAGCTCTGGGGGAGGGATCCAACGCCCTCTTCTGGACTCTGTGAGCACCTGCACTCATGTGCTCATACCTACACACACAACAAAAAGATTTATTGTATGAAAGCGGAAAAATCAGATTACCCCATAGGTCAGATTCTGTTTGAATTGATGTGATTATAAATTGTAGAGTATTATAAGTTGTAGGAGTAAGTGTATTAAAAGATGATTATCAACTTATTAACAGGGACTTTTTCTCTAGGGTAAGATTTGAGATTCATTTTTCTGTCTTTGTAATTTTTTTTATTGTTTGTCATAGACTCTGAGCATTTGTAATTAAAATAAATTATTGTAGAAGAAAATGCACAGTTGTACTGATTCCTGACAGTATTGACAACTCAGAGAGGGCTTCCTGGTATGTTGCTTGATAAAAGAGAAATTAACAGGCAATATGCAGTATGGTTTTTTTTCGTGTGTATGTGTGTGTGTGTGTGTGTGTGTGTGTGTGTGTTGGGTGGGGTGGGTGGATGAGGTGAGTGAGGTAGAGTGGGTGGGTGTATGCATGTAAACATAAGGAGGCTTGAAGTTGGTGCTGTGAATCTTCCTCTACCATTCTCCACTTTATTTAGTGAGGCAAGGTCTCCTGTTGAACCCAGAGATTGTCAGTTCTGCCGAGTGTAGGCATCTTGCTCCAGGTATCTCATTTTTGCCTCCAACTTTAGGGGCTACAGGTAGAGGCTATAAAAGTGTCCAGCTTTTTACATGAGTTCTGGGGACCTGAACATTGGCATCGGTCCTTACGTTTTATGGCAAGTGCCTTATCTTCTGAGCCATCTCCTTAGTACTGTGGTGTGATTTTTAACTATTCTTTTTCTCCTAGAGGTTTATGGCTAGAGACTGGAGAGATGGCCCAGCAGTTAAGAGCACTTACTGCTTTTACAGAGGACCTTGGTTCAGTTGACAGCACTCAAAGGGCAACACGCAGCTGCCTGTAACTCAGCCCCAATGGATACCTGATGCCCTCTTCTGGCTTCTTTGGGCACCGGCACTCATGTTAATACTCCATGACATATACACATAAAAATAAATAAATCTTAAAAAAGAGGTTATGTAGTTGTGTGTGTGTGTGTGTGTGTGTGTGTGTGTGTGTCTGTGTCTAGTGTATGGTTACAAGTGATCTGTTTTCTTTGCTTTATGTTTTTTGCCTAATCAAAACCAAAACCAAACCAACCAACCAACCAACCAACCAACCAATAAACAAAACATTGCATGGGTGTACTGTTTCATATATGTGCAGGTGGCTTTTCAACATATTTCTTGGGCCAGTAGCATCACTGAATCTGGAAACTGGTTAGTAATGGATGTTCTTAGTCTTGTCCAAGTCCTACTGGGGAGAAGGAAAGACCTATAGAAATAGAAACAGGGTGGGGCTGAGCAATTTGATTGACTCAGCCCGTTGCGTGACTCTCATATTTGCAGCTGCTGATCTCAGTCAAAAGATATCCTTATTTTACAGAACCGAACTGTAGCTCACAGAGAACTGGAAGACTCTGGCCCCCACAGGGATATGCAAAACCTAGCTCTGAGAACTGAAGAGCCGGCCACAGAACTTAACAGATTGTTGTTACTGGTTTCTCTCAGAGGAGAGTCTATTTCTAAGTTTGTTTAAAACAAAAACAAAAACAAAATGAAACAAACAAACAAAAAAACCCCAAAACCTAAAAAACCAAGTTCAATCTTTTTTTTTTTTTTTTTTACCCCCAGGACAGGGTTTCTCTGTGCAGCCTTGGCAGTCCTGGACTCGCTTTGTAGAGCAGGCTGGCCTCAAACTCACAGAGATCTGCCTGCCTCTGCCTCCCTGAGTGCTGGGAGCAGCCCGGCTCTGTTGATGCTTATCTTTCATTTTGCCTTAACTTCCTCTCACTCCTGTCATCCCCCTCTCTTCCCTACATGCCTCATTCATACCCCTTTGACCTGTGTTTTAATCGGGACTGGGGCCCTATGGCCATTGGGTTTGGTGTGGGCTCAATGATGCACAGCTGAAGACAGTAACTGTCCCACCCAGGAATCCAACAGTAGCCAATAGTGCAACATGGAGGAGGGGCGGCTTATGAGCACCTCCCTATTCTGTGGTTGGCTGTTGACAGGCTCAGGTACAGTCAACCTCAGCTATGTTGCTTCTCTGGGTTTTTAAGATACAATTTTCAGTGTATTAAATTACCTGAATAAGTTGTTAATGAAGGCAGGTCCTCGGTCACTCCCCAGCCTAGGGTCTCAGCATCGCCAGGGATCTGTCATTTTAGCCGCCACTCAGGATGGATTCCATCAAGCAGTTGCTAGGACAACACTCTAGCCATGTGTTCCTTTCCGGATCTTTCCCCCCTTTTCTTCTGTGATCGATGAGGGTCTCTGAAGCAAATTCATCACCCTCAGCATCTCAGGGAGAGCAGCTCAGATGCAGCTGGAGATGAGTCTTGAGAGTAATGATAATCATAATTGAAGTATTGATTAGCCATCGTCAGATAACAAGGAAGGGTGTGATTTATCAGCACACACTGATGGGCTGTTTGGGAAGTTGGGCACGTGACAGCCGGAGTAGCCATTGCTAGTTTTTTCAGAGCGCCATTTCTCCAGCTTCCATAAACTTGATAAGAAACCTGAAGTGGACAGGGTTTGGATACCCAGGCTGGGACCCACAAATAAAGGATCTATGGTCTCGGGGAGGTGTTGGGGGGGGAATAAGCTATTGTTCCTCTTTGTGAAGTTCAGTAGTCATCAAGTGCTTCCCTGGTGATGCAAGCAAGAGACCACACAGCAGAGATGCTGAAAATGATGGTGGTCCAACTCTAGCATAACAGGTAGTCCTACAAAAAGGAGCTATCATAGTAATGCAAACTTCCTAGTACTAATTTCCCTTACGGCTTGGTTTTTGAAAGGTTCAGACTGGCAATTCTTGTCCCTGGGCATATACATTGAAGTACAATTATTGTGAATGCCCTTATGGAATGGACATGTTAGAAAGTGGATTTCTTGTGTATAAAGCTGGCTTTTTTTTTTTTTTTTTTTTTTTTTTTTTGCTTTTGCTTTTTTTGAGAGTTATGACATGTATATCTCAGGCTAACCTCAAATTGATAACCCTCCTGCCTTAGCTTTCACAGCTCTGGGATTACTGACTGGTACACCATCATGCCTGGTTTAGACTTTGGGCCTTTTAAAGTGTCAGTATGATGATTCTCAATGGCTTTTCTTCATGGTAACCATCACCTGGACCCAGGGAGCCATCACCTCCTCTAGATGTAGCATGAGATCTGTAGTTTGTCACACTCCCTGTGTTATATTATTTGACCTACATGGACTCACAGTGGCCAGATGCCAAAGTTGTTATGTAGAGGAATGTTAATTCAGAACATGGCTGTTCTGGCAAGAGATCACATCTCAAGACCTTCTAGGTCTGTGTGATCTGGCTGGAAGACAAACACGCCTTTAATCCAGGAGACAGAGGCAAATGGTTCTGAGTTCAAGGCCAGCCTGGTACTTGTATCAGGTAAAGAAAAGCTCAGAGGAATGATAGCAGGTTACCAAGAAGAGACTCGATACCCTATGAGCATATACAGGGGGGAGGAAATCTCCCTCAGGAACAGTCATAGGGGAGGGGAATAAAGGGAAAATGGGAGGGAGGGAAGAATGGGAGGATATAAGGGATGGGATAATCATTGAGATATAACAAGAATAAATTAATAAAAAAAAAAAAAAGAAAGAAAAGCTTAGGTACAGACATGGTGGTACATGCCTTTAATCCCAAACGAAGGTAAAGTTAGTTTGTAGAAGGAAGCACCCCTATTTGAAAGTGATGTCTAACTGAATGGCAGAAAAGGTGCCATATCAGAGAAGATTTGACAGAATAGGCTATGCCCAAGTCTCGTGAGAGGAGAGAGAGGAAAGGGAAGCTGCTTAATGGAGCAATGCAGAAAGAGAGGACGTAGTCTTATCAGGACAGTAACAGAGAGATGGGTTGCAGAGAGAGAACTCAGGTGAAAACCGAATGAGCCAGAAAATGAGAAGAAGTCAGAAGATTAGAGCAGTTTGCTGAGTTAGTTTGAGGCCAAGCAGAGCATTTCTGGGCTGAGAGAAGTTAGATCAAATAAGTCAGTTGGGAGAGGAGTCTGGGCCAAAACAGGGCTCAGAAAGAACAAGTAAGGGTGAGCTCATTAAGCAGTAAGTCCCAGAGGCTGAAAAAGTTCTAAGCCTAGGTTAGATTATACAGAGGCTAGAAGCTTCCCGGACTAGACCTAGCCCAGCAGAATTAGGTAGTAAGCCTCCCAGATAACAGTTAAGCTGGAAGAATAAAAGTCATTTTTACATTGTTATTACTATTATTGTTATTTTTCATTATTAATTGTCATTTTCTAACAAAAAAACTGAAGCTCAGATTGCTGCGGTGAGCCGCCTGAGGATTTCTAAGACCAGCATGTGGAGTGGGCTATGAGCTAAGTTCTCCATGCAGCCCCAGAGGCTGAGGTCTCTGGATCTTATGAGCATCAATTCAGGAGGCAGAAACACAGAAAACACCACCAAGCAAATACATCCACTCCATCGAGTACCAAGTTAATGGGGTCTTGGCAAGAAACACGTGGCACCCCTGAATTAGGATAACTGTAGTGGAGTTTCATATAGAAACTACTTACACTGCGTGGGCAGAGTGGAGAGAAACCACAAGACACTGTGGTGGGACTTCCGGTTAGTAACGGTTGTCTCCTTACAGCTCCCCTAGGCCCTTAGAGGGCATATGAGGGGGTGAGTTCCAGGAAGTGAGGAGGTTTGGCGAGACTTGGGGGGATGGCTGCCTTATTGGAGCCCAAATATTTGGCAGAGCATCTCAAGTTGGGAATGAATACCCCAACTTTATCCTCTGGGTTCTTTCCTTTTTCTAGCTAGTGTCAAATACATTTGGCAATCAGGGTGCAAAGGGCCGACGATGCATATGTTCTTTTTTAATTTTTTTAAAATTTTATTAATTTATTCTTGTTACATCTCAATGGTTATCCCATCCCTTGTATCCTCCCATTCTTCCCTCCCTCCCATTTTCCCCTTATTCCCCTCCTCTATGACTGTTCCTGCAGAGCTGTCTGGGAGCGCTCTGTGGAGAAGAGTGAACAGTGGCTCAGGGCGGGTGGATGACATCAGCAGCCCAGGGGGACGTCCCAGCAAAGAGCACTGCTAGGGGTGAAGGTCAAGGAGCCACCGCAAAACACGTGACCCTGAAGAAGGGTTCTTTTACACTGAGGGCGCTTGAGCCTCCGCAGATGTGTAGGAAATAGCTTTTCTGGATCCTCCCTGATGTGACTAAACGCAGCAACTTCTGAGAAGGGGGGCTGCTATGAACTCCCCTTTCCTGGGAAGATGAGCTGTGGAGATAGGTTTGTGCGAACAGATGGATAAGATGGCTAGCCCTAGTCTCACTTTCCTTCTTTATTTAGCCTTCTGTGTTCCACCACGCGGAAGCATAAACCCCCATTCCTTTGTACACTCTTTTGTTTTTTTTTCCTTTTATTTTCTTATGTGGAAGTGACCCCAAATTCTCAAGCCTAGGCACTTTGGGAGGCTGAGCCCCTCTTCCACAAACACACAACTTACAACAGAAAATACAGCTTCTCTGCTTGCTCCCCAACTCCCGCTAATCTGCCTTCTGGTGGTGTACCTTGCAAGGCTGTCGATGCCACTGCTGGCTGGTAGGCTGAGGACCATCCCTTCTCTCCCCCCGCCTATCCCCCCCAGCCCCCACCCCTCCACAAGGACCTCTACCTTCACTCAGGTAAAGCCGGGCCCTTACTATGTTTCAGGAAAGAATTTCAGGACAAGTCAGAGTAAAGCAAAGTTATTGAGTTTCTTAAGTGGATAAAGATGTTACATACTTCAGATTTAAGCATGGGGCTGGGGGGGGGGAGAGAGCTCAAGATGACAGCTCTAGTAATAGGGTACATGGGAGCAGGCTTCTCAAGAGAGTGGCCCTCAAGCCTCCCTTGCTCTTCTTTGTCTTCTTTGTTTTGTTTTGTTTCCAAGACAGGGTCTCACAGCTCTGGCTGTTCTGGAACTCATTCTGTAGACCAGGCTGGCCTTGAACTCATAGAGGTACATCTGCCTCTGGCCCAAAATGCTGGATTAGAGGTATGCTATGCACCATTATGCCTATCGTAAGTCTCTCAGAGTGTGTGTGTGTGTATATATATATCTCAATATCAGAAGACAGCTCTCTGGAGGTGACTCTCCCCTTCACCATGTGAATTCCGAGGACTAAACTCAGGCTTTGCAGAAAACTCCTTTACCCTCTGGACCATCTCTCTGGCCCCTATTTGTTGCTTCTAACATCCGTTTTTGAGATAGCTCTTGGAAAAGGGAATATTGTCCTTGTAGGCAGCAGCAACCTTGATTGTTCCAGTTGTGTAGAAGTTTGAGACTCTCAGCTGGCGGGAAGTAGAATGGAGTTTCCGAGTGAGGGGCTTCTTTTCCTTCCCGTGTTCCTTTTATTCCCCCTCTTTCTAGATGGGCTCAGACTTAGCTGTTGAACCAAGAGGACAAGAGGAAACTTTCCATCCTGTGGCAGTGAGGATGAGCTAGTGAAGAGATGAAGATGAATTCAGAGTCGCTTACTCAGGCCTGGGACGAACTTGAACTCCCCCCTTGCCCCTCGTCTCCCAGACCACTGATTGCATATCATGGGGCCCCACCCCCTTGCAACACAGGCCTGCAGACTCTACCTCAGTGACTGCCTAATGGACCATTGACTGACCTAACTAGGATGGTTTCTTCTATTTTTTTTTTTTTTCAGATGAGTGGCAGAGTTTGTAGATAAACCCTCCTGTTTAAAAGCTCCATACTCAGGACAGGGCATCCTGCTTTTCCAATTCTCTCAAGTCTCTTCTGCTTAATCCTTGTCAAATGCCATATGCCTTGGTAAATGGAGCCATATGACTCCACTAAAAGCCAGTTTTATAACTCACAGTTTCTGAAACCCACAGACCGTTGCTTGAGATCTTTAGCAAAGTCGATTCCCACGGGTGTATTTCAATCATCTTCATGGTGACATTTCCCAGTGTCCACCCTAGAGACGTTTATGAATGTTGATGCCAGCCTGTGTAACAGGAACAAATCCAGGAGCACTTCACTGACATTTAACAGTCAAATAGTCTCTATGCCTGATGCACCTGGCTCAGAAATGGAGTGTTTTTGAGAGTACAGAGGGTAGCAGGAGAGCACAGAGAATTGCTGGCCCAGAACAGTCAAATAAGTGTTGGTGTCAGAATTAGTTCAGGGCACACATGAGACACGGTTTTACACTCTCTCTTTCCTTGTTAGTGGAACCCAAGTAGTATTTAGCTAGTACGTATGCGGCACGCCTCAAAGGAGGTAGGGTTCCTGAGCTCCTAGGGCAAAGCATTTGTCCACCCAGGCTTGGTTACTCATGATTGGAATAATAGGGGAATGTGATGTGGTCGGACCAGAAAGCTGTGAGCAGTCTGCTGCAGGCGTTTCTTTATAGGTTGTTGCTATGAGAAGTCATAAGGGAAGCAATGGTGCTCTCTTTTTTCTTGGACTGGAGCACCAAGGCAATAATGTGCATAAAGCAGTTCTCATGCTGAGGCTGGAAGAGAGCTTTGGTGAACCACAGAGTTCACTGAACCAGGCCCAGGATAGCTCCTATTGGAAACTTGAAGACACAGGAGGCCTGGGACTATTTTACGTATACATGAAATTCTGAAGTTGGAGGAGATAAAGGAGGCTAGTTGATTATTTTAACACAGATTTTTTTTGATGGAAAAATAAAAGACATACAAAACTTAAATAAAATGGAAAGGTTAGAGTAGGAACTAGAAGTCCATAATCCCTACATCTTCAGTAGTATGTCCAACGAAGAGGTGGGACATAGTTGTGCTTTTAATACCAGTACTTGGGAGGTGGGAGATAGATGTGAGTTCAAGGCCAGCTTGGTCTACATGGTGGGTTCCAGGACAGTCAGAGCAATCTATAATAGAGACCTTGTCTCAAAATGGACAGACAGGCAGGCAGGCAGACAGATAGACAAATTACCACCACTACCACCAATTAACCAAAAAGAAAAAACAAAAAATGAAGGACCAGGCTAGATAACCCTGAGTGTAAGCTAGGTCTTTGATATAAACACATGCGGATCTATCTGATTTTTTTTTTTAGACAGGGTTTCTCTGCTATACAGGGCCCTGGCTGTCCTGGACTCTCTTTGTAGACCAGGTTGGCTTTAAACTCACAGAGATCTGCCAACCTCTGCCTCCCAGTGCTGGGATTAAAGGCATGTGCCACCATGCCCTGCTATATCTATATCTGACTCTATATCTGACTCTTAATGTAAATATCACAAGTGTGGCTATATCAGGATTGTTTAGCCCAATATACATCTTGTTAAAAACTGTGACTTCTGGGAGCTATGCATGAGAAACTCTGGTTTCTACCTTTAGTCAGTTTTACCCCGAAAACCATTCTCAGAGAAACCTTTGTGGCACAGTGAAGGGACATGGGGTTTGGGATCAGGAGACTGGCATTGGAGTTCAGTTCAATTACGCCATAGCTGTTAGTTCTTGAGAAGTCAATAAACCCTTTAGGAACACAGCTTTTTTCATTTCTACAAAACCTACCTTTAGTTGGGCCAAGTACTATGCACCTGTAATCCTAGCATATGTTTGTGTGTATGTGTGTGTGTGTATGGTATGTATATGAATATATATTGAACATGTTTATTGAAACCCTATCTACAAACAAACAAACAAACAAACAAACTGGGTTTGGCCATCCATGTCTGTTACCCTGGCACTGATGCAGCCAGGTTAGGCGGATTACAGTAAGTTCATAGCCAGCCAGGGTAACTTAGTGAAGTCAAGGCTAGCCTCAGAAGCAATGAGACCTTGTCTTGAAAAGTCAAACAAAATCAAGAAAAACCAACCAACTAACCAACCAACCAACCAACCAACCAACCAACCAACCAACCACATGTCCTTAGGTTATGAAGGGTCATAAATAACGTATTAAAGCATCCATAGCCTAAAATGACTGTTCATTAAACAGCAGCTAATGTCTGTGGAAAGGAGATACCTGTATGACGTGGCTGTCTAGTTTTCCTTGCTGTGGACACAATGTATCAATAAGACATATAAGATCAATATCTTAGTCTAAGATAATGTCTTGAAATTATGAAATGATTGTTCCCCAAATAATACAAAGGAGCCCGTGGAAATGAGCCATCTAAATGCACCTTCATGCCAACTCTGAAAAGAAGATAGCTTATACATTTACCATCCTTTTCATGGGCAGATGGCTGCTGATGGAGTAGGACCAATTTATCAAATAAGCTGGAAAAAGACATCATTCCTATTCAGAAGATCTCAACAGACTGGTGTGATAGGCTAAATTAGATAAGATGAACTGAACTGTCTTGTGGAAAATTGTAAAATCTACTTATTGGGTTCTGTTTCTTTTTCCTTTTTTTTCCCCCCACAGAAAAGGGAGAAGTAGCAGGCTTCGGGTTTTCTGTGGCTGAAGTTTACTGTGAAGCGTTGTGAGATTTAGCTGTCTACACAAAGTCATCTTAGTCCTCTCTCATAAAGAGAAGTAGGAAAGTCAGGAGGAGGAAGGTGATGATTGCTTAGCTTATCTCCACAGACCACATGCCTACAGGAGGATGACTGGTTCCTAGGATACAGGTTGAGCAAATGCCACATGCTAACTGCGTTACACTGAGCACAGATGTAGTGTCTGCACTCTTTTGTCCACAGCATTTAAGGCAGCCAGGTGG
>OU015755.1:74629243-74641221 GCA_907169655.1 Acomys percivali | reverse complement strand
TTATTATTATTATTATTATTATTATTATTATTATTATTATTATTATTATTATTATTATTATTTTAAAGTAGAGTTGGCATGCAAGGTGTTGGAGGCCAACGGACTCAAGCCCTCTCCCACCATCTTCATCAAAGAAAGGCAGCATTCTTATTCCATAAGGTCTAACCTTTTACTGGCCACAAAAGCTTAACTTAACACCCAGTCTGGAGGCTGCTTTGATGAGGTTTCTCGATGTGGAGACGGAGCATACACTCTGATTCTCTCTTTGGGGAATTTGAACTGGGGAAAATCATCACAAATCAGGTAGCACATGGTCGGTCTATAATAAGTTGAATTGTTCTGCAGAGGAGGAGGCCACACTGTTACCAAGGCAGGAAAGAAGGAATCAGGAAACGTAAGGCAAACAGGAACAAAGAATGAGGAAGCAGGAATCATTAGCCACAGCAGAAACCATAAACAATGTGGAGAGAGCTGAGGTCAACCCAGTCCAGCTTCTGAGGAAATGGTGGCATCTCTTGTCATCCCAGAAGAGATACAGGTCCTTTGCTACCTCTGCTTTTCCCGGGATGCTTGAGGCTTTGACTTGATGGTCATCTTTTGTCCACCACTGATGTACTTCCTACAACTTGAGGTGGTCCAAGGGAATACTTTGTAAAGGGAGAAGCTAGAGGGAGTCCCTGAGAGACTGATTACGGGGGTACAGTCACCTGGGCTGCTCATATTGCAGGGATGTTGAGAGGAGTGAGGGTGTCCATGTAGAGAGCAGCGATTCTCATGAGTGGGACCCCCAGACAGCAGTTAGGGCATCTGGAAACTGTACTTTTCTAGGTCCACCTTGGACTCACTAGATCAGGAATCTTGGGGGTGAGTCCAGCATTGTGGGGTTCCACAAGATTGTCCCACCTGACACAGGCTTAAATTTGAGAACTACTACACTAGAGATGACATGGCCATGACACCACACACTATGAGTGTAAGTGAGCAGACAATGGAACAGGTTCCCATTAGGAAGTTACCGGAGCTTGGTCCTGTGAGCCTAGGAATGCTGTAACCCGACACCATGGAACTGCTGTCCAGTACCCAGGAGAACTGAGTTTTTTGACCAGGACCAAACTTTAATCAACTCTTTTGGGACAGCAGAGATCACACAACAGGAAATGATGTGCCCAGCAGGTCAACTGGCCACCCAGAACTGTAAGCCAGCCAATCCCATCACACCATGGCTTCGTAATGTGATAATGTACATGTCAGGAAATGGCTCCCTGTTATATAACCTCTTTCGAAGGAAGATTCCTGTCCACAGCTTTATGTGGCCCATGATGCTCTAGTCACTGCCCAGGCCCCCGTGCCCTCTGCTTATAGTCTGGTCTATGGGATGAATTCCTTCAGCACCTGAGGCTCAGCACAGTCTTTCCTGGTACTTGAAGGAGTCATAGGTACAGAATGTGATCAGAAGGCAACACTAGATTTAGAGGCTGGAAAAAGAGAGCCAGAAAGCATGCACCCCAAGAAGTTACAGGTGGCTTGAAGAAGTCTTGGGATGCTGGGAGTGGGCTGTGTGTCTCTGCTTGTTTAAGAATGGGCTGGTGCCCTCCAGATGCCGTAGAAAGCTGGAGTTTCTGAGCTCAAGAAGAGACTAACAGAGGACATGTGAAATAGGGAACAGGCATTGCAAATCAGGAACAGAGGGTGAGGATGGGCATCAGAGATTTTGTAGCCATGAAACAGTGGCACTAGGATGATGACAAACTAATTGTGTCTTCATGAGCCTTTCCTGGGGCTGCTTGTGATGCTCCGACCTGAGTTAGAGGTCAATCCTGGATCTTACGTTCCATGATGCAGTAAAAAACTTCTATAGGTGGGAGTCTACCCTGTCACTTGCTCTTGGGGGAACTCTAGGCTTATTCCTCATTAATCTGTGTTCAGCAAAGGCAGAGACTCCAACATTGGAGCACACACATGCAGGACACATGAACGCTGATTCAAACATTTGGGGATGGGAAGCCATCTCTAGGCACTGACGTCAAGCATACATGTTACGTTTCATGGGCAGGCTGCTTTCCTAACTTACAGGAAGGTTTTCAAGCTAACACTGAACTCTGCCTATGCAAGCACTTAGCCCATGCTATTATCACTGTTCCTGTCTTAGTATCGCCACGTACACCCTAAGTTCAAGTTAAGACTGTTGGGTAGATTGTACCAACCCTTCTCGGCAGCTCCAGAAACAGAGGCCAGGAGTCTTATGACCCAGTGTGAACAAATGTCCTTCCTGGGGTCTATGGGGACAAGATAGCCCAAGCAGCCATTGAGACCAAGCCCTGCCCTAGCTGTTTGCCATCAGTGTCTGAGTATCCCAAGCATGTTTTGCACTCACTACTTTCCCTCTGGTCTTATTCATTCCATTTTCCTCTCTCCTTGGCCTGGAACTTGGGATGGCTTTGGGGAAGGAACTTCTCTGTGCAATTCCTTTCCTCTCTTTTCAGTCATCTCTCTGACCCACGCCTGATCGACAGGGTTCCACAGGGAACCCTGTCCTCTCGAAGACACTCTGTTTTCCTTCTTAGGTGGTTTTGAAGAGAACAGAACAGAACAGGAGTGTGAAGCCAAGGCTAAATGGACAACAAACAGGGCTAGCAATCTCAAATTCCCTTTCGTTTAAAAGTCGGGGGTGGGGGAGCTCTTGCTCTCTGTATCTTCATCTCTTTCCCTTTTTCTCACTTCTCTTTGGGCCAGGCTTAAAAAGTGGACTTCCCAAAACCTGATGGAAGGCGTCCGCTGCAAGTGGGGAGGGGTGTAAGAGTAGAAGTCCATTTGCCACAAGAAGGATCCTGTAAGGGCAGGTTAAGATGGCTGTTTTCCACACTCATTTGGCCTCTGCTTCATCCTATGAGGCAGCTGAGTCTTGACTGCCATCCTAATGTCATAGAACACACTGGAGAAGGTACAGCGCCCTGGGATGAGCCTTGCATCTTCCTTCCTTTTCTCTTTCAGCCTTTATCCCCACTCCTCCCATTTCCTGCCTGGGGTTGGTACAGCCAACAGCCAGAGATCCTGAGCCCTGTTATTAAAAAAAAAAACAAAAAAACAGCTGTCACCATGGTAACCTGCATCCTGCTCCATTTCAACCAGAGATACAAAGAAGCAGCAGAAGAGAAAGTTTAATAAGATTTTTTTTTTTTTTTAAAAAGGAATCTTACTGACAATGTCCATCTTTTTGGGAATAGAAATGTTCCATTTGAGTGGTGTTATCAAATGCCAATCATTCTATGTCCTGTGGCTTCCAGAGGGTTGAAGTCATTGCTGGATTTCTAGGGCTGATGATTCTTCTCCAGAATGGGTTGAAGGCTTTTATCTGATGTTTAGGCTTTTGGTTTCTTTCTTTCTTTCTTTCTTTTTTTTTTTAAGACAGGGTCTCATGTAACCCATTCTGGCCCTAGACTCGCCATGTAGCTGAGGCTAACCTCCTGCTCTCACTCCCAAGTGCTAAGGTTAAAGGCATTCTGGTGTCACCACATCTGACTTCTGTTTGTGCTTTTTTGGGAAGGAGTTTGGGTGAGACTCACTCTAGGGAGCATTCCAGGTTTCCACCCCTCTACCCCCAATCTCCCTGACATACAAATCCTTGCATTATAACAACAACAACAACAACAACAACAACAACAACAACAACAACAACAGAGATATAGCTGTGGCGTCCTTGAAGATTATACACTTCACAGTGCCACCCTTATTTGTGTGTTATCTAGTGATGATCCCCAATTACTCGCACTCAGAGAATGCCTCTGGATATTCTCAGGGAGCATGGCCTCTGGCCTTACTAGTCTCCATGATCCACTCAGAGCTGGAAATTTATCCAGCCCATGGTGGTCAGTTGTTTTCAGCTTGACAGTAACTAGAGTCACTTGAGAGGGAGGAACTCCAATTGAGTCCAACTGAGGGATTTTCTCCATGCTGTCCTGTGACTGTGCAGCATTTTTTTTTTGATGTAGAGAGGGCAAAGCCCACCATGGGTGGCGTCATTCCCTAAGCAGGTAGTCCTGGGAGGTATAATGAGGGTAGATGAACTAACAGCGTCCCTCCATGTCTCTGCCTGAGTTCCTGTCTTTAGGTTTCTGCTCTGACTTCTTTCCATGATGGACCGTGATATGGCAGTGTAAGCCACATAGTCCCCTTCTTCCTCCATTGTTTTGCTACAGCAATAGAATGAGAACCAGCACACTGCCTCTCTGAAAGACACAGGGATGAACCTATGGTCCGAGGAACACCAGTGTAGGCAGAGGGACTTCGGTCTTGCAGGACTGAGAGGGTCCTGTTGTTTTTCTGCATTGAGGATGAGAGCCTAGCCTTGCTGGAGACTCCCCCCCCCTAAAGAAGGAAGCTGCCCACATGTGGAACCCACACAAGGATGGAGGGGAAGAGAGGTCCCATGGTTTGATATCCTGGGCTAGGTGAATCCTAAACTCACTTTGTAGCTCTACCAGTCTTTCCTTTTAAGCCAGAAGTCGGCGTTTCTGACACTATCTCATCATCTGAGATTTCTTCTCTAAACGGAAGCAGGGGCAATGAAGACCAATGGCAGGGAGGTGCCACCCCCTAGACCACAAAGTGAGGTGGCACTGAAGGTCAGGTCATCTAGATGCTAGTGGCCTCTCAGTCTGCTTGCCCTTCAGGACTTAGGTCTCAGGCAGTAAGAGAGGAGCCCGTGCATGCTCCCCATTACACTGTGTGATTGCAGAAAAGACTCCTGCCTGGCTCCATGGTCCTGGGAGCAAATGGCGTGATACTCAAAGAGGTCGTCACTCTCAGAGGTTTATGTGACTTTTATAGGCTAGAAGAACCTAGAGATGGGAGACAGAAACAATCCTCACCACAGTTTTGGCTGATTCAGCCATGGAAACCGGAGACACAGTTTTCCTGCTTCATCCACTGAAGCCCATCCGTACTTCCTCTGTAAATAAACACAGCTCAGTCGTGAACCCAACACTTCAGATTCCATCCATGTTATTGAACAGTATTAACTTCAGTCTTCTATTTGCTGATCAATTCTTTGGGGACACAGATTTGATAGTTGACAAGGTGGTCTCTGTTTATCCTCAGGGGACTTTATGATGACCTTGGAAATAATCAGAGAAACTGAGAAATTAAGGGATGCCAGGGAAAGCCTTAGGTTGGATGCTATGAGAATGTGAGATGTATGCCCCCTCATCTGCAGAGAGACAAGATAGGCTCAGGAGCCCACTTTAGTCAAGTGAGGCTAGGGCGGGTATGGGGCTAGAGCAGGGAGGCAGGGAGGGTGTTTCTGTTGTCATTAGTTGCAATACACCGTGACACTACCTTCTTCTGCTGTTTTTAAGTTCTCTTAGTGCCACCTGAGTGTAGGGTTTTCTTTGATTTTTAAAATGACAATGAGGTTTGATTTTATAAAGATACAAGCTGGCTTTATCCATGGCCCTGCAAGGTCTGGTCTTCATTCTGCCTAATGTACAGTCTACAGAGAGTGGATGCAGTAAAGTCATTGGCCACTAGAGGGCAGGAGCACCAAGGCAAAGGACTGAAGCCCGCAAATGAAACCCATAGGTCTCAAAACAACAGGGTTTGTGATGATGAGGATGCTGAGGGGGATGGTGGTGTGGTGGTGGGAGGGAAGAAGGGGCAGTTCAAGTTCAGAATCCCAGCTCTTTGTGTCTCATCTCAGATACCCTGTGTACCTACTTGTTCTGATGGTTTCATGAAGCAGAATGTGGTGGCTACAGATAATAGGGCCTGAAAAGAAATTTCACAGGACTTTTTGGTGCAGAATCATACTGCTCGTGAAACAAAGTAAAGGCATCTTGAACAAGAGCTAATGATTCATAGTTTTTTGTTTGTTTGTTTGTTTTTTTCAAGACAGGGCTTCTCTGTGTTGAGTATTGCTATACTCAATTTGTAGATTAGACTGGCCTGAACTCACAGAGATCCACCTGCCTCTGGCTCCGTGAGTGCTGGCATTACAGGTATGTGCCACTATGCTTGCTCTTTTAATAGTTATTTTTAAAGTTTATTTATTTATTTAATGTATATAAATGCTCTATCTGCATATACACCTGCATATCAGAAGAGGGCATCAGATTACTTTATGGATAGCTGTGAGCTACCACATGATTGCTGGGAATTGAACTCAGGACCTCTGGAAGAGCAGACAGTGCTCTTAACCTCTGAGCCATCTCTCCAGCACCCCCCCAACCCCTTTCAAAGTTCTCAAAGAAGTTTTTGGGAATTGTAAGAACTCACCCTCTGCTTCCAACACAGTGTGTGAGCTTTTGTAAGAAGCCTAACTCACCACTTCTCCCTGGGCCTACATGGTTCCTTCACAAAATGCCGAGGTGATGTGGAATGTCCTTTCTGATTCCCAGAGGACAAATGACAAAGGTGGCAGATGTAGTGGTGGGCGTGTGGCGTTCATAGATTCCTTCTCATGCAGCTTCTAAATACGAGGCTCCTTCATGCCCACACAGTTTGTTTTCTTGATCTCTGCAGATGGCTGCACTTTACACCCAAGCCCAAAAACTTCAGGGTAGAAGCTTGATAAGAGGCAAGAGAGGCACCCTATCCTCTTTCACTCACACTGGGCCTGTCTGCGCCTTTTGATGGTGGTGAAGTCTGACATTTGATAATCTACAGTAACTCCTCTCTTACCCTGAACCAGAACTTACAGAACCAGCCCAGGATGCCTGACTGGAGGGATGCAGACACATGGTTACTCTAGGAGCAAGGCATGGTTTAGAGCAGTGGTTCTCAACCTTCCTAATGCCATGACCCTTTAATATAGTTCCTCATGTCATAGTGACCCCCAACATAATATACTTTTATAACTGAACTTTTATAACTGTAATTTCATTGTTATGAATTGTAAAGTAGTTTCTGATATGCAGGATATTTGATATGTGACCTCAGTAAAAGCGTCATTTGGGCCACAGGTTGAGAACTGCTGGTCTAGAAGGTTCTCTTCTGCCTTGTCATAGACAATATTTATGATCAGGCCAGACTAATTCTAGGTGATACCAGGTGGCTGAGCTATGATGTTTTTTTTTTTTTCCCTAAAGGAACTCCAGTGAGCTTGGGAGCCCAAGGTCCTATGTGACTATCTGCATGTCTTGCTGTCCCACATGGAGGCAAGATGGCAGGTTGGCCCCCTTCTTCATATATTCCTCCACAAAACACTATGAAGTTAAAGAAACCAAAACAAATCAAAGCAAGTGATGTAAAAAATATTATAAAAATCCTTTAATACCAGCAATTGAGGGGCAGAGGCAGGCAGATCTCTGTGAGTTTGAGGCCAGCCTGCTCTACTGAGTGAGTTTCAGGATAGCCAGGGCTACATAGTGAGTCCATGTCTCAAGCAAGCAAGCAAGCAAGCAAGCAAGCAAGCAAGCAAGCAAGCAACCAACCAACCAACCAACCAACCAACCAACCAAAAAAAACAAAAAACAAACAAACCAAGAAAAACAGCCAACAACCAAAATGAAAATAAAACAAGCACCTGGCCCCCATGTTTAAGTAAAGCTTTCTGTCTCTGGCAGCCTTGGTGTGGGACTCACCTGCCCAGAGTGCAGAGGAGAAGTGTCAGCAGTGGAGAGCTGAGACTTTTCCTAGCTCTAAGTGAGCATTCTTCACTTTTCTCAGCCTCCTGATTGACAGAAAGTGGCTGCTTCCTGCCTCATTGCTATTGTCACTTAGCAGGATATTATAGATACCTACAGCCCCAATGAACAGAACATAGCACCATTTTCTCCATTTAAAATGACTTCAGCATATACAGGGGAAGAGGTCCCCCTCAGTCACAGTCATAAGGGAAAGGAGTAAGGGGAAAATGGGAGGGAGGGAGGAATGGGAGGATACAAGGGATGAGATAACAACTGAGATGTAATATGAATAAATTAATAAAATATATTTTAAAAAAAGAAATAAAAAAATGACTTCCATAAAAGTAAATCCTTATTGTTGAAGACATCATGCACTTCAGAAACAGGACCCAGAGACTCGTAAACTGCAATGACCCGAATGCCCTTCCCTGAGGACCAGAAGGCATCATGCAACTTTTCAAAGTATGGAGGCAATCAATCACCAGACCTATCCAACTAGGACAACAATGAAGCAAGTCAGTGACCAGGATGGCATGATCACCCTAAGGATGCAGTAGCAGCACACGCGTCTTGGCAGTAACCATCAGGTCTCTAATTGGATGTAGGGTTGAGACCTGCTTGACAAGAAGGAGCTCGTGCCTGGTACTGGAAACCCAGCTAACTACTCAGTGCTAGTGAAATCATGGTTATTGGAGGAGAATCTACAGCTACTAGTTTACTAAACCACTAGAACCCCTAGCAGCACTCTATAGACATTAGTCTTTACACCACACCCACAGAGAAGTGTGGTCTTCACCCCTCACCAAGGAAAGTTCTTTTGGCGACAGATGAAGACCATGACGGAGAACCACAACCAATAGGCAGGCGGGTTTGTGGATTCCATTCCCATTGGATACATCTATGAAACACTCCCACATCGAAGGCTCATGGAGCACTGTAGAAGAGGGGGCAGAATTTTAGGAGCCAGAGGATCAGGGATACTTCTGCTGTCAGGTTGTATCTCCATGCTACACTCATGAAGTCATCACCAAGATGACTGCCCAAGTGTGAGCTGAACAAGGATGACACCAATAAACAATGCAAACTAAACAGGGAAAAGCCCATGAAGCCCCAACCCCACAGGAAGAACTGTAGGCATCTGAATAAAGCTGAGAGTAGGAGAGGAGGTCTTCCTCAGGGAAGAGAACACCAATCAACTGTCCAGTGCCAAACCATCAGCCCTGTAAACATATACAAGTAACATTATTCCGACTAAAGAGGTCATACTTATGAATCTATATATTAAATAATATATTATATATTATTTGAATAATATATTCCTAAATATTATCTACCTATTGATTCATCTACTTATCATCTATGTATGTATGCATGTGTCTATCTATTTATCATCTATCTATTTGTCATCTCTGTATCTATCTATGTATATCTATGCAATGACAATTAGTGAAAAAAAGAGGCCATGGATTTGAGGGAGAGTGGGGATATGTATTTGGGAGGGTTTCGAGGAAGGAAAGGGAGGGAAGAAATGTTGTAATTAAAATTTAATCTCAAAAATATTAAAAAAAAAATCACTTCCACAGATGATCACAGTTTTGTTGGATGGCATCAACCCTGCCTGAACCTTTAACAACTGTCAAATATCCTCTGATGACTGTCCCCAGGCATTTATGACGGGCAGGTTCCTGCTGACCTCGTATGGCATGGCCTGCAGGTCACTCTCCTTGACCTTGTCAGGGAGGAATGGCAATGTCTTTCAGATTATCTTTTCCAATATTCCTATTGTTCAGCAAAGAGAGATGGCTTCTGAGCTTATGTGAGATCTGCATGAGAATACAGGTATTTGGAATTCCGTGCACACTGCTATCTACTCATAGAGTGTAGTCAGGAAGGGAGGACAAAGGACCTCACATTTCTATGTACTGAGCACTGGGGAAAATGTCTCTTGTTCGCCATTTTATATTCTCTGTCTCTGTATACTATGCTTCTCATGTCCAAAATACTGTCCCCAGATGATTGTTTATATGACACATTGGGTCTGGACTTTTTCCTGTGTCCCTAAGCAGTAGTTCAGTAGTTTAAAGCCTCCACATGCTCTTCCTGTCCTGGCCCTGTCCCACCTTTGTGTTCCTCCAGGACAGTGTTTCCTAAGGGCAATTACTATATACTGACAGCAGCCCAGTCATGAGACAGCTAAATATAAACCCTGCAGACAGCAAGCAAGCCCCCGTGGTTATCTGCTTTCTTGTTTAGCTTATTATCCTCCCAGATCAAACTCCAGAGGAGGCTCACCGATCATCCATGCTGGGCAGGACCAGTGGGGTGTGTGTGTCTGACAGGGTAAACCAAATAATTGAAGGTGCTGTGAGTCAGACATATCCTTTCAGCAGTGCACAGGGCCCGCTCTTCTGATAATCCCTGCAATCCTCAGCCTTTGATTTTCAAAGCAAATCGCTGTGTGCCACATCAACACTGGGACCAGATGTTATAGTCTGGTGAGCTGGCTGCATGCAGCTGCGTCCAGGGATATGAACCAAGGGCAGAGAGTAGCTGGCACACTAGGACTTGTGTTATCTGTACTGCCCTGCCTCCCTTACAGGATGATGGGAAATGGAGATATGGTGGGCAGAGGACCCTAGATCTCTGGCTTTCCAGGGAACTGGGAATGGCAGTCATTGAGACTGTGAACTCCAGGGATGTGTGGTTTTAACAACTCCTAAGTGAGGTCTGATGTTGCATATTGCCTTCTGGCTGTAGGGATTCTTTTTTTAATTTTTAATTATTTCTAATTTGTTCATTTTATGTACTGATTGTAGCCCCATCCCTCGTCACCTCCTGATCTCACCCTCCCTCTCTCATATACTCTCCCTCTCTCCCCTAGTCCTCAGAAAGGGGAGCCCTCCTCCCCTAACATCTAACTTCTGCCTATCAAGTCTCATCTGGTAGATAGGCAGCACAGTCTCCTTGTGGGTCCCATCATATAGGGAGTCAGACATGGACTTCTGACATGGACTCTGGCCCCCACACATTGGTCACTTCCTCCTGGTGGGGCAGTCTTGCCAGGCCACAGAGGAAGAGGATACAGGCTGTGGGGATTCTTAATGGAGAGGCCAGAATGGGATCTCCTGGGGGCTTCAGGCCTAATCAAGGCCAAGAGCTGAAATATTCATGGTGTCCAAAGACTGAAAGAAGACAGATTATTCCAGAAATTGGTGGTTATTTCTAACCTTGTTTGCAAATGGTCAAGAAATAGAATAAAGGGAGAAAGGGAGGAATTAGTGTTTGGAAGGGCCCTGGGGGATGAGCTCTGCTGAGGGTTTGCACATTTTAAATTTCTCAACACTCATAGCAAGATCTTCCTTCTCTTGACAAGAACCTACCATTCTGCATCTCCTCTGTGTCTGGATTTCCCTCATGTTTCATCTTCTCTGCCACTACATATGGCCCACTTCTCTTCTCAGTTTTTTTCCCCTAATGATATAAACCTAGCCAAGCTCCACCTTCAGGCCCCACCTCTGGCATTTATTTATTTATTTATTTATTTATTTATTTATTTATTTATTCTTCCTTTCCTGAGACAAGATCTCATTGTGTGATACCTAGCTGGCCCCGGGGAACTCACTATGTAAATCAGGCTGGCCTCTAAGTGAGAGAGACTCTTCTGCCTCTGCTTCCCAAGTGCTGTGACTAAAAGGTGTGTGACTTTAATCAGTTCCATCTTTCCTCTCTGTTTATCCACATCACTTTTTAATACAGAAGTCACATATAATGCCCCCAGCTCCAGTGGAATACTTGACATCACCATTTGGATATCTTGAAATCTGCATGTTGAGAAGTGAGCCCACAGTCACCCATCTGTGCCTTGGTCTCGTCTGATGTTTCTCATCTCATTGTCCAGCAACCACAATGTAGCTAAGTAAGCTAGAGATTTTATCGCAAACATGTGCCTCTTCCCCTCTCTCTAGATGCTGGCCATTGCCTTGTCTTGATGCTTTGCCTCATACATATTTTTAACCTGCTCACCTTCTCCTTTCATGACTCTTGACTCCTTCTGAAACTACTTCCATGACTTGTTTGCACTAACAAATCAACCCAAACCCCTAATTCTTTTCTTTGAATTCACTGTAGTTCCCAATTAGCCAAAAATACCTCAATAAGTGAGTTGAGCTCTTCACTCCCCTTTCCTCCAGTGCCCCCAACCTGATGTCACCTCTAGGTGACTGTGATATTGAGGAGAGTGAGATTCCAACATTTCTACGTTCTCACTTTCAAAGCAGTCTTGCATTTTCTTCCTCCTCCTCATTTTCTCTTCTTATTTGTTTTTAGCTTGCTTTTACTGGGTTCCATTGTCACACA
>OU015755.1:74598399-74618997 GCA_907169655.1 Acomys percivali | reverse complement strand
AGAGAGAGAGAGAGAGAGAGAGAGAGAGAGAGAGAGAGAGAGAGAGAAGAGAACAGGACCTCAGACCTAGGGTGAGAAACTGCCCACAAGGGCTGATTTGCACCCCACAACTGGCAGGCATGGGTAGAAGTTCTTAAGACAAAACTGCTATGATCGAAGGGTTTTGGATTCTAGAGTCCTTAGATTAGGAGGCTTTGTGTTTTTGCCTAGAGTTTATTCTGGGGCAGAATGTCCATTTTGAGGCTGGTGTTTTACATTGAATGAGTATGTGTTATCTTGGCTATGCAAACAAGGTAGGCAGAGTAAGTATGTAGCAGGCATAGCACTGTGTCTCACTTCTGATTCCATGGCAGACATTACTAATCAATCACAGCACTTTTTACTGCTGAAGCAAGATGTTACTATTTGTGATGGTTAATATTGATTATCATTAGTAGGTTCGATGCTCACCTAGGAGACATACCTCTGGACATATCTGTGAGAGATTATTTAGATTAGGTTAGTTTTGAGTATGCCTATGAGGAATTATCTAGATTAAGTTAACTGAGGTAAGAAGACTCAACTGTAGATAGCACTATTTTATAGGCTGTAGTCTTGAGCTTGAAAAACAAAACAAAATCCTACATTTATTACTCTCTTCTTGACTGTTGATACCATGTGAACAGCTGCCTCAAGCTCCTGCTGCCAAATTGTTAACCAAAATAATCCCTTTTCTTTTTCCCTCCCTCCCCTCCTTCCTTTGCTCTCTTTCTTCCCTCCCTCCTTCCTTCCTTAAGTTGATTTTGTCAGAATTTTATGGTAGCAGCATGAGAAGTAACTAAGCAGTAATTAATATTCTCACTTGCATGCTGGGTAAAACACATTCTTTTGGAGTTGCTGTCAAGCATAGACGGAGTGGGCATAGCCTAGTAATTAGCAGACCTCAAAAAGACTTTTAACTACTTCACATTTTCCCTATTCGGCAACTTTGGTCCCCGAATTTCTCAGTTGTCATCATGCCTTTTGGGTAAGGCACAGTTGGCATTATTAACCATGGCAAATACAGAGTATGCACTGCCATCCTCATGTCAGCTCCTCCCTGCTTTCTCTTCTACAGACATTGACAATAACTCATAGAGCTTTCTGTGCACTCAGATGTTACCTCAGACTCTTCCTCAGAACAGAAGCCCATATAACTTCTGTGGGCTTAAGTGGATTAGGGAAGATATTTGCGATCCTGGGTTATATAAAGATGAGATGGTAAAGCATTTGCCGTTAACTTCTGTGGGTCACCTGGTCAGATTAGTATCAAGGGCAATTGAAGACCCCTCACAGCTTGGTCTCAGTTTATCCTGGGTCTTTTCCTAATCCTTGAACCCCAATCAGTTCCCTCTTGCTTCCTTGTAGCTTACCTTTTGTCTATTTCAGTTTTGCTCACCCAGTTTCCCCTACCTGGAACACTCATTCTTTTTTTTTTTTTTTTTTTAAAGATTTATTTATTATGTATACAATGTTCTGCCTATATGTATGCCTGCACACCAGAAGGGGGCACCAGATCTAATTATAGATGGTTGTGAACCACCATGTGGGTGCTGGGAATTGAACTCAGGACCTCTGGAAGAACAGTCGGTGCTCTTAACCTCTGAGCCATCTCTCCAGCCCAGGAACACCCATTCTTAAAGGGGCTTCTCCTTTGCTGTCTTTTCTAAATACTAGCAATGGCTTCAGTGTAGTCTAAATTTCCAGTGTGTACAATCTAGACAACTCTCCTGGTGTTGATTCTCTTCTCCTGAAATGCTTGTTCATTTGCCATTGTTTCCCTATCAGAATATAGACCTCTCGAGCAGGATGGAGGGCTGCATCCTCCTTAGGTTTGAATCCATGTACTGGGCACGACTCCCTTGTTGGTCCAGAGATGATGATAGATGGAGATGGGAACATAGCGAGGAATGAAGCTCTGTTTCATCTGATCTGCACTCTGTTGGAAGCCTGCCTTTAGTTTTGTTTGAGGTCTTTAAAATGAGATTCAAAACATAGATCAGGATGTCAGGGAGTCCTGTGCCATTGAGTGGTACCTAACAGGGTGGCTGCGAGGTGCTGACTCATCCTGCCCCCAACCTCAGATTATGGGATGGTGTACTGAACTATGCTCAGCTTCCTTTGGTAGTCCCTGCCCCAGTAGAAAGTTCTGGAGGTATTTAGCATTCAAACTCTCGGCTCCTTGGTCTTGGCCTTGGGAAGAAATGTGTTATAATCAGTCAGGTGTACTGTTACTCTGTGTAGTCAGGTGTTAGACAGAACAAGCAGGGCTTATTTTACATATTTGAAATGTTCCCTAGTAGGTATTTAAAAGTAAAGCTTCAGAGTTACATAAAAGTAATACAAGTTTTACCATTCAAAGCACAGGCTAGATAAATAATGCAAATTATATATAATACTCAAATATTTTCTTTCTGAGTTTCTTCGTTGTATTTTTCAATTACATAATGATGTTTGATCTACAGTGCCAGCCCATTTGTATTTCTGTTTTAAAGGGGGAATAGTAAATTCCTAAGTTTGGGCTGGGTGTGGTGGCATGCATCTTTAATACTAAGACCTGGCGGGCAGAGGTAGGCTGATATCTCTAAGTTCAAGGTCAGTGTGGTCTACAAGGCAGGTTTCAGGCCAGCAAAGGCTACATAGTGAGACTCTCTGTCTGAAAAAAAAATTCATAAAGATAATCAATGGAAAATTGGTATGAGGTCTTCTAAGTACACATGAGTAGTTTTCTTCACAGTCGTGGGTATTCAGGCTTACGAAGAATATTACATTTCTGTGGGGAAATTTATGCAAAGGGAAGTGGGTTTTAGAGTCCAGGCCTTGGTAACATAACTTTGAAATCTGTAGCTTACATTTGTTCCAAGTATGTTTCTCTCATTTTCGTATGTGTACATACTATATCCTGATCATATTAACCCACATTACTTTTTTTTTGCCTCCATCCTTCTCCATCTGAAATCCTTCCTCCTCCCAATAAGTTTCCCCCTTTTTTTCATTAAAAAAAAATCCACTGAGTTTAACGAGGGCTGTTGGTATGACCGTGGTGTGGGTTGGAGGCTATTTACTGCCACGTGAGTGCTTACCAGTGGCTACCTCACTGAAGAAAACTGACTCCCCTTTCACTGCCAAAGCTCCTCACTACTTGGATATTCAAAAATTAGTTACAATGTAATCACGTTTAGATTTCACCCTACCCCACACCTGTGCTTCTCCATTAGTTCTTTTATCATCCTATAGTTCAGAAGCCTCCAGAATTAAAGTTTTAAATGGCCTAGAAAAAATAGCTAGAAAACTATTTCCCTATATCTGTGTTCTCTAGGCTGCAGTTAACCCAGTGTAGGCAGAGGGCTAGGTGAAATGATCTAGTGAAATTGCTTTCCTCATTCTAGTTCCTATACAGTCTATAGTATACACTGATGATCAAGATGTCTACAGTACATAGGACCATGTTTCTGAGTTGGTTTCTCTCCACAGCATCCAGGGAGAATTTACCATGAAGAAACTCTACAATCCTGGAAACAAAGAAGCAGGACAGTGAGATGGAAATTCCAGAGCTAGGTGGTCAGATTGAAGACATCAGATGCGAATTTTGTGCCACTGTGGCAAAAGCGTCATCTAATCAATGCCTCTGAAGTGTGTGATGGGTGTATGAAGACTCAAAAGCCAGCATCAGGGTTCCCTGGTCACTAGGGAAACAACTTTGCATAAATGCTTTTATGGCATGCAGTGTACTAATCTTAGACTACATACTCAGGAGAGGATCACTGGGCACCAGTAGGGTAAGCTATCATCACATGACAATGTAGGATGGCTGCATAGTAAGCAGCAACAGGACATCCTCCAGAATTATCTTAAATTTAGGTTCCATTACCTTATAGCCAAACAAACAAACAAACAAAATCTTATAGGTTCAAAGAGTTTTCTTGTGCTTGCTTTAATTTTGATTTCTTTCATTGATAAAGAGGCTGAACAGGTTGTTATTTATTTATTTATTTATTTTATCATCTCTGAATCCCTCAAACGTCATGGTGTAATGCTCCGTGTGTCCCTGGCTTTAACCAGGCTAGAGCCACACTAAATGTCTGCTGAATTGAATGTGACTTAGATTGGTGCTAGGCTCTTTCCTCAGCAGAGGATTCAGGTGTTCCAGAAAAAAACCCAGTCTTGAAAAATTTTACAAGTAGAAAGCAGCTGTGTCCAGCCAGTCTCTTCTGGAATAGAAATTGCCAGAATAGAAGTCACAGCAGTGATCAGGGTATTTGTTTGCTACTGCAAAACTGGAGAGCTGACAAGACTTCAGAAATCAAAGAGGGGTGGTCAGCGGGTGAGACAGGTCCGGTGATAGATTTGGATTTCCTCTCTTGCTTTTGTTGACAGTGTGATATGCTGGTCACTATTATTTAATGTAGTTGAAGTATTTGCCAGACTCCACCTGTAGAAAACTTCATTACACCCTTGCCTGTGTGAGCATCTACACCAGTGGTTTTATGCTCTTTTTGTTTGTTGTGTCTCATTGTGAGAGTCTCTAGGAAACTCATGAAGGCATAAATTTTGCATAAAATCCCTGTTGATACTTCTTCTAGTTTCATTATATTGCTGAGGTGCAAAACTCTGGCCAGAAGCAACTTAAAGAGGAAAGGGCTTACTTTCTCCTTTTGTTTTTACACTCCCAGGTTGAGGGAAGTCAAGGCAGGACCCGTAGAGGAATGATGCTTGCAGGCTCATTGGCTCATGCTTTTCTAGCTTTTGAACACATTCTAGGATACCGTGTTCAAGGACTGGTGCCACCCACAGTGGGATGGACCTCTTACATTAATTAATAATCAATACAGTTCCTCATAGATCAATCTGATCTAGGCATTTCCTCAGTTGAGGCTTCTCTTCTCAGATGACTCTAGGCCATGCCAAATTGGCAGTTAAGGCTAGCCAGAACAGTTATAGGCCACCTGGAGACATATGCCAATCATTTATTTGTGTATGCATTTATTTATTTACCTACTCAGCTTTTACTTAACTCAGCTTTCATCCATATATTTGTTATTAACTTCTGTGGTACAGGTGCTATATTAGAGATTCATGAACAGTGGTCCATGCTGTCAAAGAACTTATAGTCTATAGGGACCCACTCCCCCAAATGCCAAAAAAACCCCAAAAAACAAAAAACAAAAAAACAAAACAAAAAACCAAACCTTGTAGCATCCTGTTGTATAATGGTGAAGAGGCAGGTTGAGATGTAGAGGTTTTACAAAGAAAGCAACTAATCTGGGGCTGGTGTGTGTGTGTGTGTGTGTGAGAAATCAAGAAAAATTTCATTGACAAGAAGCACATTTGACAGAACAGCTTTATTGCTCTGTGTGTGTGTGTGTGTGTCTGTGAATGTATGCAAGATATATGTGTTCACATATATGTGAGCCTTGTGTGTTGCAGCCGAAAGCATTCCTAGTCCTATGTCGTGGTTTGATTGAGAATTGGCCTCATATATTAATGTTTGAATACTTGGCCCCCAGCAGGTGGAACTGTAGGGGAAGGATTAGGAGGTGTGAGCTTTTAGAGGAGGCATGTCTCTGGGAGTGGGCTTTGAGGTTTCAAAAGCCCTCCCCATTTCCCATTTGCCTCCTGTAAATATAACAATCATATCAAACATGTGAAAGTAATTATACTTATTTGTGTATAAAACATATATTTCATATTTATTGTGTATATGTGGCAAAGTTCACCATTTTATTTACTTTCAATTATATAAGTCAGCGACATTAAATCAATTCAGTTAACCAAGACCGCTATTTTCCAAATGTTCTTACTGTTCCATATAGAAACTCTGTACACATTAAGCATAACTCCTATTTCTCCTTCTCCCTAATCCCTGGCAACATGTATTCTCCTTTCTATTTCTGTAACTGAGTCTATCCTAGGCATCTTATGTCAGTAAAACCTTACTGTACCTTGTATTTGCCTTTTTGTGTTGGCATGCTTTAGTTAATGTTTTGATATTTATCCACATTGCAGCATATGTAAAATTTCATTTCTTTTAATGACTAAATATTTCATTACATGTTTACATATATTTATCAAATCATCTTTTGATGGACATTTAAGTCCTCCTACTGGCTATTATGAATAATGTTTCTATAAACACTGCTGTACAAGTATCTATTTGGCTTCTTGTTTGAAATCTTTTAGTGTATATATATATATATCTGGAACTAGAATTGCTAGATAGTAAGGTATTTTATCTTTGTATTACTATGACATAAAACCAGAGACAATTAATTTCTAAAGATAAAAGGTGGATTTTGACTTACTGTTCTGGAGGTTGCAATCCAAGATAAATTTCCTCATTGCTTTGGACCATTGGCTGGAGTGGCCCAGACTGATGGGAATATAGGGCAGAGAAAATCTTTCACCTCATGCTTCGGGAAGCAGAAAGAAAGGAAGACATTAAGAGTTGTATATCCCCTTTCAGGAAATGACCTTAACGACTTAAAGACTTTCATAAGGTCTACTTCCTGAAGGTCCACAGCTCCTCCCAACAGCACCACTCTCAGGAGCAGAGCGCTCATCTGAACCACAGGATATGGGAACCTTTCCCTCTTATTATGATAAGGATATACAATGTGAGGTTCATCCTTTAACAATCTTAAGTGACAATATGGTATTGATTACACTAAGCATAGTGTTTTTCTGCACAGTACTAGAATTTAGTCATTGCCTATGACTGAAGCTTTATATCACCTAGCAGTGACTATCTCTATCTCTTGGCAAGCCACTGAGCTATTTTTAGATATCACATGTTAAGGAGAAACATGTAGTGTGATTGGCTTATTTCACTTAGCACAATGCCCTTCATGTGTGTATTGGGATTTCTACAATTAAAGGGAATTTGACAACACATCATATTCTCTCTTCTATTCATTTGACAATGGGAATTTAGGTTGGTTCAACATCTTCATTATTGCTTTTACATTTATTTTTAATTTTTGAGACGTTTGTTTCTGAGTACTGTATTTACATAATTTCCCTCCATCCTTCTTCCTCCTCCAGCCCCTCCTCTGTTCTCCTCACTCCCTCTCAAATTCATGATCATTTTTAAAATTATTATTGTTATATACATGTAACATTACATCTCTCTCTCTCTACACACACACACACACACACACACACACACACACACACGGTAGGATTCACTAGGAAGCATTCATAAATGCTAAAACACAATTTTTTGAAAATATTTTCCAATTGGTAGTTTTAAATTATTTATTAACCTGTTACTGCCAAATTATGACTATTTTTATTTTAATTTTATAATATTATTATCCCTCCTTTTTGGTAATCACATGGCAGAGTGTTCCTTAAATAGGAACATGTATCAGGAACTCTTGAGGAGCTTTTCAAACAGATAAGTGAGCTTCATCCTAGAATTTCTGCTCAGTGGGTCTAAGGTGCACCCCAAAGTCTTCCTTTCAAACAAATTCCCAAGTGATGGTTCCTATTGTTACTGTTCTTAAAGCCATATTTTGGGGACTACTGACTTGTGTACAGGGGATTCCTGTGAGAGTGTATTTTACCTTCCCCTTTAAAATATAATAAAAATTATGAAGAGCACAATTAATTACTGTTAAAGTGGACATTACATTATTCTATGCAACATTTGTTGATTACAAAGTTTCAATTTGTATATTTTATAATCAATAATTGTCTAGTTCTGCAATATTTTTATGATCTCTCCAACTTCCAAACCTAATCACTGTGCCTTTTCTTTTTCTATTCTTCTTTTTTTAAACAAAAGCACACCAGACAGTATCCTAATTGTGTATTTGAACTAGAATTTAATCAGTCACAACCAATCAATAAGACATAAGTTGTTAGCTTTGTTCCTCTTTCCTCCATTCTGTCTCTCCCTCCTTTCCTTTCTTCCTTTTCACAGATTCTTTACACAGACTCTTGCTATGTTGTAGCCCAAGTTACTGTCAAATTTACCATCCTCCTGTTTCAGTCTTCTGAGTGTTGGGATTATGCGTGTGCGCGTGCGTGCGTGTGTGTGTGTGTGTGTGTGTGTGTGTGTGTGTGTGTGTGTGTGCGCGCGCGCGCACTCATACACGTGCATGTGCCACTCTACCTGGCTTTTTTTTCAGTTTATTTCTATGCACAAAACTTTGGTAAATATTTCTCTGTGCTGGAGTTCAGATTTCTGACATGTTTTAGGATTCCTGGAGAGTTTCCTAAGTTTGAGTCTTATGTGAGATTTTAGATCTATTGGTCCTAATATAGCCAACAATACACAGTTTTTAAAAAGTGACTCTAATGTGTAGCCCGGGGTAGGAACAACTGCTCTGCATGCATCTGTGACCTCTTGTGTGGTGTCTGAACTCGTCCACAACACTCTCTTGAGAACCTGATGCTGAGAAGGTTCACCATTGTCTTTTTTTCCAAGAGTTCTGTGGGAATGCCTATCTCCCAGAAGCATGGGTGTGGGCTGATGATAGCATGGTAGCAGTGGCCATGGGGCCCTTTTGTTTCCTTTGCTCTAAAATGCACAGGCACACACCCTTCTCTGGCAAAGATACTTATCTCTTAATTGCCAGGGAGGAGGGAAATAGAACATTAAAAAGATAAGTACCATTGGGAGGGGGGATCAGGATGGAGTCTCAGTCCTTATCCTTCACACAAGCTCTGCATCGGCGGTTTTCGTTATTTAACTTCTGGCATTGAAAAAAAAAAAACATTCAGCAATGAATCATTAGTTGAGATTAATAAGTGAAAAGAAAAACACATCAAGCATCTATTTTCAATTAAGTGAACAATAATGAGAACCAAGTCTAATCATTTTAATCAACAGTAGTGTTCAAGTGCAGATGGTATATTCTAGGCTTGAAAATGATTGACAAGCTGCAGATGCAGAGGCCTGGTCCGTGTTGTAGTTACTTGGAAGCAGCTGAGACCCTCAGACCCGAGCTAAAGACACTAGGGCGATGATGTTTAGGATACGAAACAGCTGGTGTAGTCCTGGCAGACTGGGTCTGGTCAATATCTTGCTCTGATCCAGTCGGCCAAATACATGTACTTTTAAGACATAATCTCATGTAGCTGAGGCTGGCCTCAAACTCATCATGTAGCCAAAAATGACCTTGAACTTCTGAGCCTCCTGTCTTTCACCTTCTAAAAGGTGGAGCCTGACGCCTGTACCACCATGCCCAGCTTGCTAACACATGGGACACAGGGTTATTAAGATTACCCCCATCCTCACAATGCTACCCTGTGTGTTGTCCGTTTGCTGGTAGTTCTACAGCTTGAGTGATAGTTTTTTTTTCCTCCTGGAAAGTGAATTTAGACATTATTTATGGGGGTGATGGTTGCAAACACTTTTATCCCTGGCATTGATAACTTACAGTTTATAACTTAAGCTGAGTCCTCATTAAAAAGTATTCTTGATGAATGGAGACAGGTCAGCATTGACAGAGAGATGACACAGGACTGTGGACTTGGTCTGGGAAGGAAAGGCTTGGTCCATGAAGTCTCATTACCATTAAGGTGGGGGTGAAATGGGAGGACAGACATCTAGACTGTTCTCATTATTATGTTTTCTCCAAATAATCGACTTTGCTGGAGAATACTGGATATGGTAAAGGACACTAGCCATCCGCAATTCCATTCATCCCAATTTGCATACGAGGAAACCAAACACAGAGAGAGTGTCTTGACCATGGCTAGCCAGATATTGGGTTTGGGAGTTTAGGGAAACAATTAGGGTGGGACTGGCTTCAAGGCCTTCCTGCCTTTCTGATGAAGTGTGGGTCTGCTCTCCTTGAGTCTTAGATTTCTTCATGTACAAAACGGGGAACAGGTTAAATTACGATGTTGTTTATACATATGCTGGGTATACAGGCTAAAGTTATTTGAGAGGAGGGAAGCTCAATTAAGTAAATGCTTTCATAAGATGGGGTTGCAGGCCATTTTCTTAGTGAGTGATTGATGTGAGAGAGCCCAGCCCATTGTGAGTGGGGCTATCTCTAGGCTGGTGGTCTTGGGTTCTGTAAGAAACCAGGCTGAGCAAGCTACAGGGAGCAAGCCAGTAAGCAACCATCCTCCATGGTCTCTGCATCAGCTCCTGCATCAGTTTGCTTGCTTGTTTGAGTTCTTTTCCTGACTTCCTTGGGTGATGAACAGTGAACAGTGGAAGCATAAGCAAAACTAACCCTTTATTCTCCAAATTGCTTTTGGCCATAGTGTTTTATCACAGCAATAGTAAACCTAATTAGGACAATACAGAAGAAAAAGAATATTTACTAATGAGTTCACTCAAATCCTGAGTTGAAGAAGCTACTAAGAAGGCACATTTGGCTCAGAAAAATATTGAGGAATGAAGATTTATTTAGGGAATTGGCTAAAGGAATATGGTGTTAAACTTGTTAGAATATACATGACCAGCTAAGGTCTTACAGGGCAAAAGAGTTGTAACCTTTGGGATAGAAATTTGCAAGGTAACATTTTCACATCTGTTCTCTGATCAAATAGTGAATGGCACAAATCAATCAAAGTCTCGGGTAATTAAATAATGTTCCAGAGACTCTGCTGAAAAATGCTTTTGAAAGGGTATACATCAGTCACCTTGTTTTATCACTAGCTTTAGACATTTTTTTCTTAGTAAGTGTTTGTATGATAATGAAAAAAAGATCTGCCTTTGTTGTTCCCCAGATGTTGCTATGTTTCAGGATGATATACTTTCTGGATGTTTGCAGGGAGGGGAGGGGCTTAATTGTTTGAGTATCCATCCCATGTACCAGACCTATGTGCTCATCACAGGAGAAATATGTCATAGGAGGACATCTGTGTTCAATCCTTTAGTGCCAACTAGATACATTTGAAAGCCCAGGTCCAGGAAAAGCCAAAGTAGACAGATCCTTATTATTTTGGCCAAGAAAATGTGGGCACCAGTCAATATTTAAGGGTTTCAAAGCAGAAGGCTTAGTGAGCCGAGGGCAGAGCTGGCTAGTGGCAGACCTCATACTTGGGAGAGGAGAAGGGGCAGCACCTAGAATCATTTTGTTTCCTTTTCTTCCTCTACCTCCTCCTCCTCCTCCTCCTCCTTCTTCTTCCTCTCTCTCTCTCTCTCTCTCTCTCTCTCTCTCTCTCTCTCTCTCTCTCTCTCTCTCACACACACACACACACACACACACACACACTGATGAATCCCTAATTTCAGTCATTGACCATGAAGTCTCATCAGGACTGGATCAGTCTCAGGCATGGCTCTCTTAGAATTCCTATTTCTGAATTTGCCTCTGTATTTCAGACTGTTCAGTAATTTGTTTAAGAAATAGGCTGCAGGGACTGTTCTCACAGTGTTTAGAAACACCGAGCTTATTTTGTCTCTGCAGTTCACACTGCTGATCTGAACTCTGTCCACTGTCTAATACCCCTGCAGGGACAATGGAGGGGAGAGTGTTGTAAGATGACCCTAGACTGCCAGTGAGGTGGCCTTTAGCCATGCTGCAAAGCATTTGGACAACGCTTTCCTTGTTGACCTTGCTAAATAACACTAACGTCAGGTCACCTGCATTTTACCCCAGTAAGGTCCTGCACATTCACACCCAGGGATACATGACTGACAGATTTTAATTGATTGACCATGCCAGAAATAATTTTTAAGGAACATTTTTAATAAGAAATGTTCGTGTTCATTATTAAAGGCTTAGAAATGACAGAAGTTTATTAAGAAGAAAATAAAATCACCTATAATACCATTGTCTAGAGATCACAAATATTGTTAGCATTCTGCTGTGTTTGCTTTCAGATACTTAAAAATATTAAGATTCTACTGTTTTATTAACTTTTTAATTGTGGTGGAAGCCAGCTTCAGTGGTGAGAGTTCACGTATCAGTTGGGGAATTGGAAAGAAACTGTTGGGAGTTGGGGTTTTTGGGACAGTCACTACATTGATGGAAACTGCAGCCAGAGCTCATGAAAAAAGCCCATTGTTTCCATCCAAGGAAACAACTCTCTAGCTGAATGCTACGTGAGTGGCCATGATCTTTTAAAAGAGAAGGTTTTTTTTTTTTTTTTTTTTTTTTTTTGATATATACTGGTATGTGTGTGAGGAAGAAAATAGGTGCGGGTACGGGCTCTCTAGCTCGGAAGTGAATCTTTTCTAGCCTTCCCTGACTGTACTTACCCCTACTGCCTGTCTATTACCCAACCTGTGTCGCTTTCTTGTCTCTCACTTCAAAAACACCCTGAGTTTGTTGCTGGGAGATAGATGAGATGGTAAAGTGTACGCCTTACAAGCAGAGGAATCTGAGTTTAATCCCCAAGACCAAGTATTAAGCTGGGTGTGGTGGGTCCACACTTGCGATCCCAACCCTACGGAGATGGAGTGTCCGGGGAGGGGGGGATACTTGGAGTTCCTGGTCAATGAAAGACCCTATTTCAAAAAAATGGACAGTGACTGTCAAAAAACACCAGAGGTTGTTCTTTGGACTCTTCTGGCATGATTGCGCACGCATGCACGCAAGCTCTCCAAAACCAAAACACAAACCATCCTGACCCTGACCTCGCGTTGTCTGTGCAGCTAAAGCCTGTAGCAATGAAATTGACCATTGCTATTGGAGTCAGGCAGAGCTTCAAAAGCAGATGGGGAAGCTGAAGCTTCTGAATGCAGAAGGGAAAGGCTTACAGTGGGCTCCAGCTGGAGGCAGACTCGCTGGGAGCAGCACTCTGAAATGATAGGCTGAGGTTACTAATTCGGATGGATCCCTGCTTCTAAGGTATACCTGTGAGTTTACCAGTCCCCTGCTCCTGTTTTGGTGCACCGTCACAAGGCTTTTGTTTGCCTCTTTGGCCAGTTCATGGTTTGCTAATGGCCAGTTCATTTCTCTAGCAAACAATGGTCCCACAGCTTTACTTTCTGCAAGTTTAGCTTTCTGCACTGGTCACCGAAGACAATGAGTTGGTTTTCTTGACTGTCTATAGACTGTGCATTAGAATTCTATTTTTTAAAATATGGGTTTGACTTGAGTATTCAGTCTCTCATGCTGCATTTGAAGTTCAATAGCGTCTTTTGCTGAACGTGAGTACCAATGTGATCTTGAAGTGGCTGCCGCTGTAGGCAGTCCTATTTCACCTGCAGAGATCTGAACATCAATGAAGGTTTATATCAGCAAGGATCATACAGGAGGAAAAGTCTGGCTTCACATCTTGGCAGTTACATTTTAGAAATCACTACCTTCCACTGCGCCTCTCTCTCAGCTACGTACAGTCAGAGACCACCCAGGCTTTGCCCATGTGTTAGAAGATAACTTAAAAATGGTACTTCACTGGTGGCCTGCCGAAGACCTTCATTGTGTCAAGCCAGTGAGCATTGCAGCATGGAGTGAGGAGGGCCCTCATGCCTAACTAGCACCTATTGACAATTTTCTATAAGGATGTGGTCCCTGGTAGGTTGACTACGCTCCAATGGGTAGCTGTACACCTACGCGTATGTGGGCTTCACAGAATTGACTCAGTGGGTTGTAAAAACAAAAAGACAATATGGAGTTCAGAGGATGTGTGCGAGTGGGTGGAGTAGGCCTGGGAAGAATGTCTTAGAGTTACTATTGCTGGTAGGAAACACCATGACCAAAGCAACTTGGGGAGGGAAGGGGTTTTGGCTTATACACTGTTCGTCACTGAAGGAAGTCAAGGCAGGAATGCAAACAGGTAAGAACCTGGAGGCAGGAGTGGATGCAGAAGCCATGGAGAGATGGTGTTTACTGGCTTGCTCCCTGTGGCTTGCTCAGCTTGCTTTATTATAGAACACTGGACCACGGGCAGAATGGTGACCTCAACAACAGTGCACCAGGCCCACCCCCATCAACCGCTAATTAAGGAAATGCTGTACAGGCTTGCCTCCAGCTTGAACATATGGAGGCATTTTCTCAATTAAGGATCCCTCTTTTCTAGTGACTCTAGCTTCTGTCAAGTTGACAAGAAACTAGCCAGCTCAGGGATGAAGAGGGGATAAGAATAATCAAATACATTATATGTATGCCCCAAATCCTCAAATAATTAGTAAAACTACTACATTAAAGGATGGGTCCCTTTTCCTCCTACCAGGTTGCCTCATCCAGCCTTGCTATGAGCCTAGTCTACTGTAACTTGCTATGCAGTGTTTGGTTGATATCCCTGGAATGCGTGCTCTTTTCCGAAGGGAAATGGAGGAAGAGTGGATCTGGGGGAAAGGGGAAGTTGCAGGGGACTGGGAGGAGTGGAGGGAGAGAGGGAACTGCAGTAAAGATGTTATGTATGAGGGAAGATTAAAAAAAATAAAAGAGGCTTCTCTACCAGCCAAAACTGTCCCTGCTGAGTCTCTCCTGAAGAAGTTGGTCCCTTCTGTACAACTTAACCCATTTGTAAAAATCACCTCAGAGAAGCTTGATTCTGTTCATCTAAATTCCCCTTTAAATTCTCAAGTGGGCGGAAAGATACAGAGGATGGAGTCTGGGAGAGGGGAACACATGGTGCGGGGATCTCTGTGGATGTCAGACTGCCCAGGCCTGGCTGGCAGCTGCCCTGCTTGGTGGGTTTAAAGACCTTGGGCTGATTTCTCATGTCACCTCAGTGACAATTTCCACTGCTTCCTCAGTGTGCCCCAATGATGCTAAAATGCGGCCTAACCTGTGAGCAGGGTGATTGTAGTGCAGATAGAAATCCTTTATGTGATTCTGGGGCAGATGGTAAATGCTCTATGTAAATTAGCATTCAAACTCCTTCCAAGTCCCGCCCCTACAACAATTTGCATTGTTGAAAGTTTGAGCTGGGAAAACCATGATTAGTGCCTCCTTGCAACACTGTTTTGGGAAAAGTGAAGACTTAAAGTTGATTAAGAGTGGCCTTCTTCCCTCCGCCTCCATGCATACTCGCCAGCCCACACTGTTCACTCTGATTGTCCAATGGTCATGGGAGAAACAGGCTGAGTATCTTTTTTCCCTCTACTGCGTCAGCTGAACAATTGCTCTTTGTGAATCCAGATAAACACACAATACATTAAGGCCTTCGATCCTATTTTATTTTGCTTCTCTGGGTCACCGAACTTGGAATCAGTAGACTCCGGACGAATAGGCTGTGGAGGAGCAGTGTGGGGATGCCCAGCCTATTGTTGGCTGAAATAATAGCATATCAAGAGGCTTATCCTTCTTGGGTGGAAAGCACAATGGGGTGTTTTAATAGCCAATTTGACAAAAGGAAAGAGATTTGCATCCCCAACACAGCTCATTTTCTGTCTCTCTGCTATCATCCCATAATCAGGGAAGCTAGAGCATTGGGCACAAAGGTGGCAGAACAGTGGCTTAGTGGTACCACAGAGGCTGGGACTCCAGAGTGGCCAGGGAGGAGGGTCTCAGGAATCCTGCAGGACGGCAGGGATGAAAGTGCTCAGCAGAGAGAAGGGCAGCCTTTGGCTTTTCTGATGATGTGGAGAGAGAAGCAACGTTGATGGCTGAGGTTGGGGGTCAGGGTTTGAGGTTTGAAGATGGAGGAAAAGGTGTTGAGGAAGCATCTGGGGAGTGGATACAAAGGACTCACATTAGGGTCTATTGAAGTCCATGATCAAGACTGAAACAACTAGTTTGGCTTGGTTTATACTTTTCCTCAGCCACTTACAGTCCTTGGTGCAGGTGCAGGTGCAGGTGCAGGTGCAGGTGCAGGTGCAGGTGCAGGTGCAGCACAAAAGGAGTCTTGGTTTTAACTGAAAAGAGGCGTGGGTTATTTTAGCCAGGCAAGTTGGACAAAGTGGGAAAGTAAGAGGGAACAGTGGCAAAAGTGGGCCAGGGCATCTGAGCCGTGCTAGGACAGCCAGTGAAGACATGATGTCGGGGGAAGATGAGGTACAATAAGGAGGCAGGTAGGATTCAGGGATCCTAATTCCCTGTGGCATTGAAGAGTCACAGGAAGGTATTTGACATTGAGAGTTCAGAGGACCCACAGTGACTACAAATGAGTTTCTTTGCAACTGTCATAGCATAGGCTTAATGTAATGGGGATGGTGACCACCACCATCAGAATGAGTAGTGACTGCACACATTGCTAGAGAAGGAAGGACTAATGGGAGGCACCTGTGGGGAGGAGGCAAAAGCTGGCCTGGCTTTTAACAAACAGGTGGAAGCCATCCTGGGAGACAGGGAGGAAGGAAAGGGAAAAGCTGTGGGCAAACAGGTAGCCATGTGGCTGGATTTGGAGTAGCAGAATCTGTTGGACCCTAGAGTCCACTCGGGTAGTAGGGGGTCATCGCGAGAGACCACTCGAGGACCACAGTGTTGATGCAAAAGCACAAGGTTTATTGCTGGCGCGGGTCAGGGGGCCTCAGCACTCACTCGGGAGGGAGGTACACCCCTGTTACTGTCACTGTTACAGACTATTCTTAAAGGCTAAAACCGCAAAGGTTAGGAGGGGCTGCGTGCCCTATGTTAGGATTGGCTCTGGTGGTCGCTAAGGGTGCTTGTCTAAATGTTATTGGCTATTGCAGGGGTCGTTGGTCTTGGGGCTATTCTTGGCAGGGAGGGGTGTTGGGGAGTTTCCAGAGAATTTCCAGATGGTAATTGTTTACCTTAGTTGAAATTGTTTATCTCGGTTGGCCACCTTGATCTCAGAAACTGAAGCTAAGCTGGCCTTCAATTCTCTCTGGGTCATTTTCCCAAGCTTGTCTGGGTCACGTTCCCAGGCTGGCTGAGAGAGAGAGAGAGTGCCTTATAAATCAACTGGTGAGAACGAAGTAGGGAAGAGGGTTGGGGAGCTGGAGGCACTGGTCTCACCATGGAGGGCCTTGTCACAGTTGGAATTGGAAGTTCTCTTGGAGTGACCGAGTCATTGAACGAGCAGAAGCAGAAAGGGAATTGGCTAAAATGACTATGGCCTGTGTCCGCCTGTTTATGTGCCTGTGGCAGCACATAATCTGGGATGGTTTGTGTGATGCCATGGATTAGGATGGCTCCCGCGACTCCATCTCTGATACCTTTGTTTTGAGCACCAGTCTCTTAGAGATTACGTCTTTAAGAATATAGAACTGAATTTAACTTCCCACTGTCACTTAGAAGTTTATGGCCTGTGACAAACAACTTTCAGCTTTCTGACCTATCAGTAAAATGGCATTAATAGTGCTTGGGGGATGTTTCCCTCTGGGATTGCATGGTCTTCAGTCATGTGCTTAGTGGAATGACTCACAGGCACACAGTAACTGTCCACTGTAGTCTCTCTGGTGTGTTCTATGTTGGATTGAGTCTCTTTACAATTTTGTTTACGTATTAATTGCATATGGCTGCTTTGTCTGCATGTTTGTCTGTGTACCCCATGTATTCAGTGCCTGTGGAGGCCACAAGAGTGTGTTGAAATCGCTGGTCGTGGGTCATTTTGTAGGTGCCGAGAATCGAATCCTGGTTTTCTGGAAGGACAGCTAGTGCTCTTAACCACAGAACCAGCCCTTCCCCCACATTTCACTTGCATTATTTCTTGTGCCTTGCCTGTATATTGAAACCACCTAATTCCATTTAATTATTGGGACAAGCTTCTTCTATGCAACCCAGCCTGTCTGCAATTGAGATCCTCCTATCTCAGCCTTTTGAGTGCTGGGTAATAGTCGTGCACCACTGTTTAACCCCTTACCTTAGTTTTGAAAATCACATCCACAGGAAGTCTGGTGGACTTGATTAGGGGTGTGGTTTAGGCATTTCTATGATATCAAAAAATGGCTCTAATGGTAATGAGTGTCAGGCAGGTACTGAGCATCAAGGTGGTAGGGAGTAGCCAGCAACATTGGCAGCAGCTGGGATCTTGTTAAAAGGCAAAACCTCCCTGATTGACTGAGTCAGAAGCTCCAGGGTTTGGGACCATCACTACATGCTTGAAGGAGCTTCCTGGTGGCTGTAGTTTATATCAACTTTAAAACAACTGATGTTGGGCAAGAAGTTCAGACCAGTCACCTCCGCCTTTGGCCTGTCTTCCTGCATATCTGGTAGGTGCCTCACATGTTCCTAGTCTTTTTCATCCCCACGAAAACCATACCGGTTGAGTTACCGACGTAGTCTGAATTCAGCTGTCTTTATTGTTGAACAGGCTTATTCTTGTAGTCGCAACACTCAGGAGGCTGAGTTCGAGGCCAGTCTGGGCTCTAAAGTAAGTTTTGGGGTAACCTGGACTAGAATGAGACCCTGCTTCAAAAATAAATTCTATGGTACATATGTACTATATTTTCTTGATCCACTTATCTGCTGGTGAACATCTAGGCTGGTTCCATTTCTTACCTATTTATTGTGAGTAGGACAGACATAAAACAGGCATGCAAGCTTCTCTGTGACATGCTGACTTAAAGGTCATTGAGTGTATGTGTGTGTGTGCGTGTGTGTATGTATCTATCTCCTGGGGAGGCACAGCTGGGCCATATGATAGTTCTGCCTTTGGTTTTTGAGGGATTTCTGTACCTGCACGTGTTTCTAGTTTCAGAGGATTCTTGTGTATATTCTTAGTGTTTACACCCCTTACAGGTTTTAGTCCTGTTTTGTTGTGTTGCTTTTTTTTTTTGCAGTCTTTTACTATGATGTGGTATGGAGTGGCTCTTACCTGGTAACATCTACTTAGCTTCAGATGCCTCTTGTGTTTGGATGCTGATTTTTCTCTATATTTGAGATATTTTCTCCTCTAATTTATTGAATAATACATCCTATCTACTTCTACTTTTTTTTTTTTTCAAAATATCAGCTCCTTTTGTCTTTTGAATACTTTTGATGTCTTTTGATTGTAGCTCAGAATTCTTGGACATTGTAGCTACGTCTATTTAGTTAGTTTATTTATCAGTGTTTGAGTGTAGTATTTTCTCAATTTTGTCCTCTATCCATGGTACATCCCCTCTATGATTATGCTTTGGTGTTTTTTATTTGACTTGGGGGATTATTTTTTATTTGCAACATTCAAAAAATTTTCCCATCTGGTCTGACAATCCTCCTCCCAAGAGCCAAATACCATCTAACAGAAACCCAGTACCAGGCATGAGAAGACCTTTTTTTTGAGTTGTTGGTAAGGGTCATGCAAGAGATGCCCCAAATGGTACAGCTCATTGCTATTGCCCTTGGTTGACCCCTAGAGGTGGAAGGTAAGTCCTTATTGTTGAAGACACCATGCATTTAGACTGCTGGGCTGGAAGTGACTTGAAAGCCTCCTCTGGGAGAGCTGGTTTTCACAGCACCAGAGGGCACATGGGAGCTCCCACAGAAGGGAAGCAACCAACAGTCCTAAACAGCTATGACACCTATGAACAGCAACAACACTGACCATAGTGTACACATAGCTTTGCAGTTTTGGGCTGGGCAGGGTGTCTCACCCTCCTGTGACTCCTCAGTCATACTCCCAAGGGTGGTTAATGTTCCAGTTGGAAAGGTTTCTCCCACATGACTTGGGCTGAGCTCTGTGCAGGCACAGGACCTGTCTTCCCACTCTGAAGATGCCCTAAGTATGAATCACCCTGCTGTGAAGGGGATGCACTTTCAAAGTCTTGAGTCCTGCGTCAGTGAATGGCAGACAGGTGTGTTCGGAGGTTGGCCCACACTCCAGTCTCAGGCTCAGGAATATTGCACTTTGGTGCTATTCATTAGGTGATGACATTTATTCCTGGGCACCGAGGGTGGGGGGCACCATTCTCTATGCATCCGCTTGCCAGAACGGAACCTCTTATCCTCTTCAGCACAACAGCTATGCCATCTCTCACTCTGGAGTTGTGGGGGATTAAATTCAGCCTCCCTGAACTGTGGTTGTTCCTATTATAGGCATCCCCAGGTATTTCAGTTTGAAATAACAGGTTCTCATGTGAGATGGTCCCTGGCCATTGCCTTGTGAGTCATGAAGAGTGGCAAATTTTGGGTTTTCCCCCACCTGCTGACATGAGGAATAAGGACCTCACCAAAACTCATGACTTGATTTGAGTCTTGTGAGGGCCATGGCTTGTCTTGAGTGTAGGACTCTCTCTTCACAGGGTTGCCTGACTTTCACTTTGACAAGACCTCTTCTCTCTTCTCCCCCCAGGGACAGCGTAGCTGGAGCTGCCTTTGGTTTGGTTTTTTTCTGTGCACTGCCCATCATTTCTTGTCACCGTTAAGCTGTTACCTCACTGCCTTTGTGAATTTCTAAAGTCTGTCTTTCTCTTTTTGAAATGGTGATTTCTTTCTCATACTGATTTCTCCTTTGGTGGGTCACACAGGCAGCACACTGTCTGCTCTCTTACCCAGAAGTGTGCACATGATATTTATTACTGGCAATTATGAAGCATCACTTCTTGCCATGGAAATACTGCTTATATCTGAGCCAATCTGAGCAAATGAATGTCAGATTCAGGAAACATTCAGGAGGTGTTGGGGCGTACTGTCTTTGCATGGGTCTAGTCCCTACACTGATGGCCTACTTCTAGGTAGCTCAGAACACACATGCTCCACTGTCTCCAGAAATACTCATTGCTGGCACTGGAGAGATGAATCAGTGCACTTGTTGCTCTGGCTCCAGGGGATCAGGGCATGCGTGCGTGCACACACACACACACACACACACACACACACACACACACACACACAC
>OU015755.1:74578041-74598389 GCA_907169655.1 Acomys percivali | reverse complement strand
ACACACACACACACACACACACACACACACACACACACACACACACAAGCAAATAGAACACTCACTGCCATGTTCTACCTGTACTTTCCCATGGTGCCACCAATGCTGATACTGAGGTTGCCTTGAACCAGTCCTAAATCTTCATGAAATATAATATCTTTGGAAAAGCCAAGACCATTTAAATTGAACTACCTCATTCTGTGCCAGGCTTTAGGAGTAGTATGAAGGATCTTAGCTCTGAAAGAATTGCTTAAGAAAAAAAAAAAATCAAGCAGAGAGTATATTGGTCTAATCCTCAAGGGATATATAAATGGAATTTCTCTCCAGTTCCCTTTTATTTTCCTATATTAGTTGGTAAACATACTTTTATAGCATCTGTCTTTCCTCACCTAATGCTTTTTAGTTGCCTTAAAAGGAAAATAAAGTTTAACAAGATTTGAAGATTTTCTTGTTTGGTTTTAAACGTTACTTTCTTGTTTTTTAGGTTGGATGGGATTATAAAAAGTTCATCTAGCCTTTGTGGGATTCACCTGGCCTGAGTCAAAGTCCAGAGAAGGCAAAATCTTGGCCAAGGCTATACAATTTCACCCTCACAGAGCTAAGCTTGGAAAAGACATTCCATATCTTGAGTGGAGTTGAAATCTGCACACATATGTGTCATGGAAAGGTTCAAGCAAGCAGATCAGGGTAGTGTTAAGGGAGGTGCTCTGTAGTCCAACTGGGGTAGTGTTAGGGGAGGTACTATGTACTCCAACTAGGGTAGTGTTGGGGGAGGTGCTATGTATTCCAACTAGGGTACATTTGGTAGAAGGGAAGGATAAAGCCTTGTGATAGCCAAAGGGGAGAGGGTTTGGATCCCAGGAAGAGATTTCCCAGAACAACCTGCCAAAACACCTTTTAGAAGAGACTAGAACAATGATGGTTCAATGATGGGCAGAACCACACCTTGACCAGTACTGCAAAGTTGTGAATAATACCTCTTGCCCTGTATTTAAATGTAAACTTTGCATCAGTACGGGAAAGATGGGCTTGGGAGGGGGGTCACATGACCTCCTCATTTGTTCCTCTTCTGAAGGAGGCCACACTGAATACTAGTTCTAGTGTGATTTGTGGTGTGGACTGTATGCTACTGGTTATGAGCGAACTTCTGGCCTTGTAGGGAGAGGTTCTCCATGATGAACATTCGGGGGCACACCTGATTGTTTTGAAAATTAGAAGGCCAAGTCTCAATAGATCAGGTCCATCAGCCAGGACTCTTAAATCTCTGATATCTGGCTAGGACCTTACACAGAATGAACCTAAATGGCTAAAAATGTGGAAGATTAATGGCAGAGGGTGTTTATTAACAACAATAAAATAACTTTGGGAATATTAGCATCCATTATTTCAGTTGCTCCTCAAACTGTATATGAACATCTATTATATAGATACAGTGTAGCAGATGTTAAATACATTGGTAGTTGGATAGGAATCATCCCACTGAGCAAACAGACTCAGGCTTTGATGTGTATCAAGCTAGCTTAGTTTCACCACGGACTCTTTCCCATCAGTCTGTAGTTTGGCTCAGTCGCTCCTCTGCTGCTTTTGTCTGGGCTTACTCATGTAGATGCTGGAGAGGCCAGAAACCTCATGTGTGTGTTTGGCAGTTGACACTAAGCATGGGCTGTTGGGCTACCTTGCTTCTGGACCATGTGGCTTCCTATCTTCCAGCAGGCTCATAGTGTTCTCAGAAAAGCATTCCCACACACTGGACACAGAGCTGCAGGCTCCGGGACTTGAGTGACATTAATTTACCTCTTATATTTACAACTCAAAGCAAGTCATAAGACCATCCCAGCTTTAAAGATTGCAGGGGTGGGGTGGGGATAGTGACTCTCCTCCATAGCAGAGTCTGCAAAGAATTTGTAGGCATACTATACTACTGAGATACCTATGAGTAAATTTTTGTTAGCCTTTGGTTGTGAATCACAGTGTCTACAACACATCTATGTTTGCTCTCAAGATACAAGCAACTGGGGGAAGTTTCGGGTACCTGGTATGTCTGTTGAGTAATGCCCTAATCCTGAACCTTTCTGGTTTGGAGGGAGCATTGTTCATGCTCTGTATATAAAAATAGCTGTATAAACTGAGAACCTAACAGCATATCTTTTCCTTCTTAGAGACCCAATGTGCCCACCTGTGGCTTAATTTTAGAGATCTGTTTAGATTTCACTCTCTGAATTGTTTACAGAAATCTAGGCCTAGGAGTATGCCCTTTAAGAAAATGACGAGTTTTCTATAAAGGTCATGTGTCTCTCAAGCATTTGGCTGAGACTTGGGGAGATAAAACAAAGGTGACTGAAGACCAAAGGATTAAATTTCCAGTCAACAGGGGTACATCTGAAGCTTGAGAAAGAAGCCTAGAATAGTGTGTGGAGCACAACACTTTTGTGAGCATCTCTCCAAGTCCCCAAACTGTACTGTTTTCCTAAACAGTAGAAGAAAATGAATTAGAGAACAAGTAATCAAGTCTCCGTCTTCATGATGGTGACCTTTACAACTTCCTATTTATGCTAAAATGCATATAATGACACTACATTATTGGTTAAGGAGGAAAGTAGTGAAGAACAGTCTTCAGTGCTTTCCTGCTAAGGAGGAGAATCCTTGCTCAGACACCGGGCTCTATAGAGCTCACGTGGGCTGGGGTCAAAGTGAGACCACTTGGTGTTCTCTGCAAGGAAGGGACTGTGACCATGGCAGACAAGAGTGTGGAGTGGAACCCAGCTGAGAGGGCTGTGAGGGAGAATAGCTGTGGTATACAAGAGGGCACCATTGGGACAAAGAAATTGTGGCTGACAAGGTGGGATATTTATAAAGTGAAGTTTTAATAATATTCTTGTTAGTGGCATCCAGTGATACCTTCTTACTGCATTGTTAGATGGCGAGATGGAGCAAGTAGAGCTTCTTACATAGCCACAGAGTTCATCATGGGGTTCCTTCCTCACAGGACCTCACTGAAAGGGCTAGCTAGCCTGACCCCATCTTACGCTTGTCCTCCATCTTAGCACACAGACCTTCAGTTCTTGCAAAAAACAGTAAAAGCAACCAGAACAGTGGGACCACCCATTACCCTAGGACAGACAGATGTTCCCAGTTCCAAGATAGATTACTGTTGCTTCCAATGCTGCTGACTCCACACTGCTGACTCCCTGGTCCTTATCACATCCTGCCAACTCCAGCCTTGTTAAAAACCAATGAGTCCATCTAGTACTGAGCAGTCTAGATAAGGCTATCCCCACTTCCTACACATGCCTTCCTGCTTATGATTTGTGGTTTAAAGTGACTGTAACAACCTTGCTCTGGGTCGTGGTTCCAACTCCCGAGCTTGGAGCAGCATCCCCGGCTGCCAGTGCCTGTTGCCAGGAAGATAAACGTGTTGCTCCACTATAGGGTGTTCTTGGTGTTTCTAATGCTAATTATCTCCCAAAAGCAATGACTCCAAATAAATGCTCAATTTGGGTATTGATATTCTAACATATGAACTTGGGGGACACATTCAATCCAAAGTGAGATAGGCAAAGAGAGAGGTAGTTTGGCAACCCATGGTCCTTCTTGAATTGAGACACACACACACACACACACACACACACACACACACACACACACACACACACACACATCATTTCAAACAGTGCATTTAACAATCTGGTACACTACCTGCGTTGAGCCCCCATACATTCTTCTCAAAACAATACAAAACAAAACAAAACAAAAAGCCACCAGTCACTTCAGTGTTTAGCTCTTTAGCAATCCTTAGTGACCCCTCTTTTGTGGCTATGGGAAGGAGTAATTGACTTGGGCAATTTCATGTTCTTATAACATCTTATAGTAATAGAATCTAAAACTCACAATGAATAGAAATTTATTTGGCACACAGTTCTGGTGGTTGAAAAATCCAAGATCCAGCTCTCTCTCTCTCCCTGTACTCTCTCCCTCCAACCTCCCTCCACTTGATCATCCCTGCTTCCCTCCCCATCCACTCTTCCACCAAGTTTCCTCCCTTCAATTGCACCCCACTCCATGTCTATTCTATTTCTGCTTCTCAGTGAGATTCAATAGACCCCCACTGGGCCCTCTTTTTTACTTTGCTTTAGGTATGTGCATTGTAGCATGGTTATCCTGTACTTCATGGCTAATATCCACTTATAAGTGAGTACATTCCATGTTTGTCTTTCTGGGTCTGTGTTACCTCACTCAGTATGATCTTCTCTAGTTTCATCTATTTGCCTACAGATTTAATGATGTCCTTTTAAAATAGCTGACTAGTATTTCATTGTGCAAATGTACCACATTTTCTTTATCCATTCTTTGGTTGAAGGATATTTAGGTTTTTTCCAGTTTCTGGTTATTACAAGTAAAGCTGCTATAAACCTGAACTGGAACCAGGTGGTGATGCATCTCTGGGATGAGCTAGGAACTTAGAACAATGGAAACTCTCAGGAATCTGTGAGGGTGACCCTAGCTCAGATGCCTAGCAATGGGGGATATGAAACATGAAGCAGCTGTCTCCTGTAATCAGAACAGATTTCCAGTGGAGGGACTGAGAAACCAATCAGCCCAGCCACAAAACCTTAGACCCACAATTTGTCCTGCCAACAAGATGTGCAGGGGTAAAGATAGAGAAGAAATTGAGGGAATGGCCAACTAGTGACTGGCCCAGCCAGAGACCATGAGAGAGAGCCCACCTCTGACACTATTAATGATATTCTGCTATACTTGCCAATAGGCACCTAGCAAAACTGTCACCTGAGAGGCTTCACCCAGTAACTGATGGAAATAGATGCAGACCTGAAGGAGAGATAAACCTGTTTTTTAGGATTCCAAGTGTGGGATCTGAATGGTCTCGTGAGAGAGCAGGTGAGGTTAATCCACTAGAAGACCGACCATCTCGTGGGAGAGCTTGATTGTTGCCAGCTGAGAAGATCCCTTGAACAGACTCTGGGAAGAGATATATAAATGAGCCCAGAACTGAAGGTGGAGCATTTTGGAGACTTGGGATAGATTTGGCTGTTCATCACTGCACTTCAAGATGCTCGGCTCCTGCTGAGGTTCCGAGTTCTGGTTACCCCAGGTTCCAACACAGACCCACAGCCAAACATTAGGCAGAGCTTGGGGAATCCTACAGATGAGGGAGAGAAAGGATTGAAGGAGCCAGAGAGGTCAAGGACACCACAAGAAAACATACAGAATCAACTAACCTGCATCCATAGGGGCTCACAGAGACTGAACCACCAAATAGAGAACATGCATAGGATAGACCTAGGTCCTCTGCACATGCGTAACAGTAGTACAGCTGGGTTTTCATGTGTGACTGCTAACAGCAGGAGCAGGGGCTGTCTCTGACTCTGTTGCCTGCCTTTGGACTCCTTTCTTCTAACTGGGCTGCCTTGCCTAGCCACACTAGCCCTACTGCAACTTGATATGTCAAAGTGGGTTGCTATCCATGGGAGGGCTCCCCTTTTCTGAGGCGAGAGGGAATGACAGAAGGATGTGGGGAGGAGAGATGAGAGGGAGTGATTAGGAGGAAAGGAGGGAGGGGGAAGATGGGATAGGGATGTAAAGTAAAATTTAAAAGTTGAAAAGAAAAATCCAAGATCCAGGAACTGCCTCAGTGAGTGTTAACCATGGCAGAAAGAGGGTGGGCCAAAAAGTATACGCTGAGTGAGAATGAGCAGGCCAGTGCGGAGGAAGGAAGGTCAAAATGGAGGGAAGGGTGAAGAGAGAGAAATGAAAGTAGAAGCTGAGCTCTTGAACTCATTCTGGAGTCAGAGCCCTCATGATCTCACCAAGTCCTAAAATCCAGCCTCTCAAGACTGCTGCACTGTGGTTCAATTTTTAACCTGTGAACCTTGGAGAAGAGGGTCAGGCCAGGGCAGACCCTAAGCAGGCGGATACAGATTACCTTGTGACAGTTTAATATGTGCATACACTGGATATGGATCAAACAAGGGTCAGGAATGTTTCCCTGTCCTTTTATGTTTCAAGGCTTTGATCTCTTTTATTCTAGCTATCCATCAGATATATAACAAGTTAATGCTGAACCACTGTCATTCCATTGTGCTATTGAACATGAAACTATTCCTATATCCTATCTTCCTGTGTCTGGTATTCACTCTGTCTACTTACTAAGGTTTCCCAAAATATAATTAAAAAAAAATAGCTGAACAATATTTCATTGTTAGTACTGTATTGTCACTCATTCATCCATGGGTTGATATCTAGGTCAGTCGCACATCTACTGTGACTAGTTGGGTGACTTTTTGACATGCTGACATTACTTTCTTTATGTGTTTTCCAGAAATAGGATTGAGTCCGATGGTGGATCTAATTTTAGTTTGTTGAGGAAACGCCACACAGTTCTTCTCGATGGCTGGATGAATTTACACTTTACTAACATGGTATAAGAATTCCCCTTTCTGCAGTTTTTTCCAGCAGTTATTATCTTTTGTATTTTAAAAATAATATTTTTATTCTTATTTTCAATTATGTACATGTATATATTTCTTTCCGTGGGATGCATGCTGCCTGCAGAGGCAAGAGGGCACTGGCTCTGTAAGAGCTGGAATTACAGGTGGTTGTGAGCAGCCAAACATGGGTGCTGGGAACAGAACTTGGGTCCTCTGTAAAAATAATGCATGTTCTTAACCATTGAGTTGTCTCTCCAGCTCCATCTTTTGTCTTTACTGTAGCCATTCTAATGGGGATAAGATAATATCTCACTGTGGCTTTTATTTGTATCTTGCTGACAACTAATGTGGTTGAGCATTTGTCCCTAAATTTGTTGTCCACTTTCTTTGTATCATTTGCCCATTTTAAATTAGATGGTCTTTTTTTGAGTTTCAAGTGTTTGTATTCCTCCAGAGAGTAGCCCTGAATCAAAGGAGTAGCTGACAGTTTGTCATTCCGTAGGTTGTTTCTTCATTCTGAGTCTTTCCAGTGCAGTGGATTTTAAGCTACAGGAAAGTGGATCTTTCCTGTGCATTTTAATTTCACATAGTCTCTTTTTGCCTATTTCTGGTTTTTTGTTAACTCTCCTTTTGGGGTCTTGTTTTAAAAATTCTCATCTACACTACCCTGATGTTTTAAAGTATTTCCCCTTTATTCTTCTCTAGTAGTTTCAGAGTTTCAACTTTTAACTTAGGTTTGATTCATTTCCAGTTAATTTTTGTAAAGGTGAGGTGATACGGATCAAGCTTTAATATTCTTATATACATATTCAGGCTTTAGGGTTGATTTTTATAGATTTGTAAAGAATGTCTTTGATGTTATGATGGGGGATTTCACCAAATCTGTATGTTACTTTGTATAGTGTATACATTTGAAAATATTAATGCTTCCAGTCCATAAATATGGGATGTCTTTTCATTTTCTTGCATTCTCTTCAAATTCTTTAATCAGAGTTTGAAGCCCCATATATTTGTAGTCTATGTAATTATAGGTAGCTGTATTCATTGTGCATTTGAGATTTCAACTGCAGAATATTGTATATGCATACACACACATATAGGTGAAGACAACTCCATTTGTCAGAGTTTTTCTTGACTAGTGTTTTTCATATCTTTAAGAGAAATACTATGCTGAGGGTGGCATGAAGCCTAGGTAATGAAAACAGCTGTCTGTCTGAAGTCCTAAAGGAGTTCTTCATCACTCTTTCATGATTGTTACAAATATCTGAGATAAATTAGGATAAAAGGAAGAAGGGAAGATTAATTTTGGCTCATGAACTCTGAGATTTCAGTTCACACTTGGAAGGTCCCATTGTTCAGGCTGTGACAAGGCAGCATGTTCTGGTGAGTGCAGTAGAGTAAAACTGCTAATTTTCTGGTGTCTATGAAAGAAAAGAGAGGGAAGAAGGGGTCCTGGTCCCCAACTTTCCTTCACAGGTATTTCTACACTGATCAATGTATTTAAAGTGTTAACAGAGATATATTTTGGGCACAAATGTGAATTTGTCAACTTGCTAGCCTCATTCCTTCAAGCCACTGATTCTGTTTCTTTCCTCTTGTTTCTTGTTTAGGAGTAAAGCAGATTGTTTAGTTGATATCTTTTTATTTTTTTTGCAAAGATATAATTGACAAGTAAAAATTATGGCCAATGGGTATGCATCAGTGTGTTCTTTCACTTCTGTGACTAGATACCTAACAAAAAGCAACTTATGGATGGAAGGATCATTTTGGCTTGAGGTTTGAGAGGGTAGTGTCTATCACAGCAGGGAAGGCATGGCGGAGATCATGGCAGGGGAGGCGTAGCTAGGACTCTTCATATCTCAGCAGGATAGGAAGTAGAGGGGGAGGAATGCTGGCCTTCATCTGGCTTTCTTCTCCCCCTTTTTATTCAGTCTGAGCCCCCAACCCTTGGGGTGGTAGCACCCATGTGCAGGGTAGGTCTTCTGTCTCCATTAATTCTCTCTGGAAAGGTCTTCATAGACACAACCACAGCTTTGTCTCCTGGGCGATTCTACATCCAGTCAAACTGACAACGAAATGAGCTCATTGCATAACGTTTTGCTATACATTTGGGTTGTGCAGTTGAGGTAATAGTTACACAGTTACATTTGCTGTGGTTATGTTGAGAACACAAGCAATTCTGAAACAAACAACAAACAAATAAAATAACCCTTGACTGTAATGTGACAGTCACTTGAAATTTAGATTTGTTATTACGTATTTTAAAAGGACGAGCTTTTGTTTAAAAACTACATTATGTACAAACTACCCAAGAGGGGAGTAAGTAGAAAAGTTCGTCACTTCTTACCATGGAACTTTGGCAAGAAAAAGTCTGAGATCCTATAGTCGAAGTTTCTGGAATGCTTATATTGGTGATTTTTATCTTTAATATTTTTTATTTATCAATCATGGTCTAGTTAGGGGAACAATGGCAGATATTTAATGTAAGAAATAAATAACTGTGTGAGTTATCTGTGGAGTAGTACAAAATAGCCTAAGACTAGTTTAGCTAAACAAAACAACCTTCTATTATGACTTATGAGTTCTCCAGGCAGCAGGTGTTTCTCCTGGTCTTGACCTATGATGTAGGTATCACATGCTTATGCTGGAGGCCAGGTTAGCTAGATGGCTTTGCTTCTGTGGCTTGGGTGATTATCCATAACTGGTTCTTCTGATGCCAGCTCTCATCTTCCAGTAGGCAAGCCTGCGCTTACTCTTTGTTAGGTCAGTAGGTTTCCAAAGCAGGAGTTGAAACAGGAAGTGTATTTAGATCTATAATCAGAACTTATGCAATATTGTGTTTACTAAGACTTATGAGCCAAATAAAGTAGTAAGGCCAATCCTTGCTCAAGACATAGAGGAATAAACTCCATCTTTAACATTACATTTCAGAAGTCTGTAGGAAGAGAGAAATTAATTATGATCATGTTCTGCTCGTATAGTAGTCCCTGATCCACAGCTTTATTTTTCCATGGTTTCAGTAATCTAGGATCAACAGTGGTCTAGAAATACTAGCTGGAAAAAATCCCTGAAATAAAAGGCTTTTTAAAAACTTTACAGTGTTCTGAGTAGCATGTTGAAATCTTGCACAACTTCACCCTGTTCCCATCTCTGTTATTAGGATGACTGTTGTGGCATAGCTGTGTTTGGGTTCGGTAACCCTGGCTTTACTTTCACAGCCTTAAAGCACAAGAGCAGTGATGCTTACAGCTCAGTCAGCTCAATAGAAGCTGTATCTTGATTCCTTTATATGAAAAGGGGAATATTTAATAAGGGACTAAAAAAAAAAAAGAGAGAAAATATTCCAATGAAAAGGTTGCTAGAATCAAAAGTACACCATCAGAAGCATGGACAAAGTAATTTATGTCTTTCAACAATGTCAAAATTTATTGACTATCAAAGCCACAGGGTACAGTGGTTTTTTTTCTTTCTTTCTCTTTTGAGATAGTGTTTCTCTGTGTAGCCTTGGCTGTCCTAGATTGGCTTTGTAGACCAGGCTGGCCTCAGCTTCACAATGGTCTACCTGCCTCTGCCTTGCTGAATACTGAGATTACAGGCTTGTGCCTGGCAGATGCAGTGGTTTTATTGAAAGCAAGCTGCCAACCCATTGGCTAATTGGGTGGGGCAAACACAGCTTTGTTTATTTCAATCTTAAGCCCTGATATTAACTGGTGAGACACATTAGACACCACAGATATGTGTTTGTATAGGCTACAGAATGGCTGCAAGTGATAAAGAGGTCTCAACTGAGTAAAGAAGTTCCATAGAGGTCCAACTCAGAGGCAGAAATAGGGAGTTAGGGATGTATAGAAAGTCCTTGTGTGAATAAGATAACAAGACCCGTTAGAGGTCTTTTACAATTACCTGTGGCAGATCAATGCCCTGGGTCACAGGGTCTAGCTGAGCTGCAGATTCAAATCAAACTGGGATTGGGGGGTTGTAGAGGTGAAGGGATCAGATGGACAAAAGGGTATAGACGACAAATTTATATAGATGAACAGGCAGATGATAGAAGGCAGGTCAAGATGGACAAATGGGTAGATGGATGGACAACAATTTGACAAGTTTGTATCAACAGTGTCGACCAAGTAGAACTGAAGCCTCTAGGACCAGTGGGAGTTTTCTGCCTTTTAGTCATTTGGTCACACACTGGCTGGTCAGATGACAGTTTCTGGGGTCTGTCATTATAGTGTTAAATGTCCTTTTTATGGGGTTCAGGTGAAGCTGTTGCGTCTTTCCTCATCCGGTGTGCTTGGTAAGTTCTTGGACCTGGTTTTCCTGATAACTTTGGTAGGGGTAGGGGCTCCCCTTTCCTGAGGAGTAGGGGAAGGGAGGACAGGGGGAAGAGGGAGGGAGGGTGGGAGGGTGGGACTGGGAGGAGAGGAGGAAGGGGTCTCTGACTGGGGTGAAAAGTGAATAAACAAAACATGTAGAGCTGGAGGGATAGGAGGAAGAATGGAGTGTGCTTAAGGACAGGTAAGAGAACAGAGTCCAGTTAATAAAGATAAGGTTGCATATTATGGGTCGACATATTTGGTGGCCTGGAGAGCAATATCTTAGATGCTCCTGGATTGCTGAGGAGACCACATATCTATGGACACTAGCATCAGGATGACTTTCTCTTTCATCCTTGCAATGATTTACGCTGGCTGAATGGAACTGAAAGCCTCAGCTTGAGAATTAGGGAAATCCATCCCAGAGGCTTCCTGATGTGGCTGATAGCATCGAAAGGAAAAGTAAACCTCTGTGGGTTCTTAGTTGAGGTTTGAGACTCATGGCTTCACATGCTGTGACTCTAGGGTGGTGGTGGTGGTGGTGAAATGTAAGTCCCTTTCCACAGGCAAACATTGGCCGAGTGACTCAATTGCTGATTTACCAGGGAAATTATCCCTCTTCTTTCCTTTAGCCATTGTCTTGGCTGGGGATAGAGTATAAAAGTAACTTTTATTCTCTTGGTTCGGTTGTTATTGGGAAGGCTTACTGCCTCCTTCTGCTAACCTAGGCCTAGTCCTGGAAACTTCTAGCCTCCATACAATCTAACCTAGGCCTCTGAGAGTTACTGCTTAATGAGCTCACCCATACTTGTTTTTTCTGAGCTCTGGGCTAGCTGGTTTAACTCAGCTGTTCTGGTTCAAACTCTTCTCCCAGCTAAATTATTTAATCTGGATTCTCTCTTGGCCCAGAATTGCCTTGCTTGGCTTCAAACTAAATCACCAATCTGATCTAATATTTTGGCCTCTTCTCATTTTCTGGCCTTTTCCATCTTCACCTGAGCTCTCTCTCTGCAACCCATCTCTCTATTACTGCCCTGGTAAAACTGCCTCCTCTCTCTGTAAAACTGCCTCTTAGGTAGCTTCCCTTTCCTCTCTCTTCTCATCAGACTTGGGCATATTCTATTCTGTCAGATCTTCTCTGATTTGTCACCTTTTCCTGTCATTCAATTAGAAATCATTTTCAAACATGGGCGCTTCCTCCTACAAACTAACTTTACCTTCATTTGGGATAAAAGGTGTGGACCAGCACTCCTGGACCTAAGCTTTTCTTTACCTGATACTTGCTCTATAGCAGGCTGGCCTTAAACTCAGATCCATTTGCCTCTGTATCCTGGATTGATGGCATGCTTGTATTCCCGCCTGATCACACAGACCTAGGAGGTCTTTCTTTGAATGCACCTCTTGCCAGAACAGCCATGCTCTGAATTACCATTCCTCTGCAGTAGAGTCATGGGCTAGGTACATGGTCTAAATGGGCAAGAAAACCAGGCCCTATTCACTTTCAAAGGAAGTGTTTACGGACTCGTGAGAGATATGAAAGTGCTCATGTTACCTCTCTTCTTTGGGGAATGATTTTAGGTACCACCACTGAGAGTGCTTGTGTGCAAGTGTACGTGAGTAGTGTATAGAGAGATGGGCAATAAGAACATGCTTATATTAATTAAGTGGAAATGGTTAAGCAAATGTCTGCCAAAAATCTGAAGGGAAGTCACAGCTTCAGATTATTATTATTTTTAAAATTAATTTATTCTTGTTACATCTCTATGGTTATCCCATCCCTTGTATCCTCCCATTCTCCCCTCCCTCCCGTTTTCCCCTTACTCCCCTCCCCTATGACTGTTCCTCAGAGGGATTACCTCCCTCTGTATATGCTCATAGGGTATCAAGTCTCTTCTCGGTGACCTGCTGTCCTTCCTCTGAGTGCCACCAGGTCTCCCCCGCCAGGGGACATGGTCAAATGTGAGGCACCAGAGTACGTGAGAAAGTCATATCCCACTCTCCACTCAAGTGTGGAGACTGTTCTGACCATGGGCTAGATCAGGGTAGGGGTTTAAATTTTACCGCCTGTATTGTCCTTGGCTAGTGCCTTAGTTTGAGCGGGACCCCTTGGCCCAAATCTGTCTATCATAATGTTCTACTTGTAGGTTTCTAGGACCCACTGGATCCTTCTACATTGCTGTTCTCCCATGGTTCTCTCATCTAGAGTCCCAATAGGATGTCCTCCCCTCTGTCCCAGTTTCCTGGTAAGGGAAGGCTTTCATGGGACATGCCCCTTGGGCTAGTATGCAGATATAAGTGAGTATATACCATTTGAGTCTTTCTGCTTCTGGGTTAACTCACTCATTATGATCATCTCTAGCTCAATCCATTTGTCCACAAATTTCGGGAATTCCTTGTTTTTAATAGCTGAGTAGTATTCCATAGTGTATATGTACCACAGTTTCTTTATCCATTCTTCTACTGAGGGACATTTAGGCTGTTTCCATGATCTGGCTATTATGAATAAGGCTGCTATGAACATGGTTGAGCAAATTTTTCTTTAATGAGAAGAAAAGGACAGATATTAGAGAAATCTCGTGGTCTCTGTTAGTAACCACCAGAGGTGGTGGGGCCAGGAGGCAAGAAAGTACGTAGCCAAGGCTGAGGTCAGGGAAGGTTTGTACAAATTCTGCCCGGAATATCTCAGAAGCTTAATTATTGACCCTGAAGCCATGGAAATAGATTGAGGGCCGATCCAGCAGGCCTATGTGTGTTAAATATGCATTACTTCCCTGTAAGAACTATTTTACACAGGTAAGTTATACTGGGAATTAACTGTGTCTGGAAAAGGCTGGCAAATGTAAAACAAAAACAAACAGAAGGAGCCCCAAACACCAGCGTCTCATCATCTCAGCCCTTCAGGAATTCCAGCACATATGATGAAAGTTGGCTGCAGAAGTGGTGAGGCTGGAGCCACGTGGCTTATTAAAGACGAAGTCAAGATAAAAGTTCAAAAGTAATGATTTTTAATTCAGTGGGTTTATAATCTGACCCCCAAACTCAGCCAAAGTCTGTGGCTTATATTTTGACTGAGGATTAGTCTTTATTGATGCCATGGGAATCACCCATGGACACTTCAGATAGATGAACTTAGATCCGATCCAGAACTCAAAAGGCAGGGATTTGGGGACATGGGTACAATCACTTGGGGGTGCTTATGCCCAAGCCAAACCAAAGCATCAAAGCAAAGCAGTTTTGCTGTGCCAAACTGATGCTGGATTCTGGAAGAGGCAGCAGTTCTGCTGGCATTAGCATCTTCCGGGTGTGGGCCCACTTGACTCAGATGCTCTGCACCAATACAGTGATTGCCTGAGGGGCTTATGTGAAAGACCTTGCATGAGAGACTTCTATAGGCCTGTGCTTTGTACCAAGGATAAGTGTGACACCCACGACAAAGCCATCACTGGGCTGTCTCATTTTAGTTTCTGCAGTCTATAGATCTGTGTAAAGATGTCCACTTAAGGCCACCAGGAACCAGGCTTCTGGTGCTTGCCCAATAGTGAATATAAGCTGTGATCAGGGAGGGAGTTTTCTCCAAGGGCACGTGACTCCAAGACAGTTGGTTCTTCTTGGCCAATGCTCTATCTGTAGATGCTGGGATGCTACCTGGCATGTGTTATGTGTTCAGTTAATACTTGTAGGTTGAATAGATAAAGAATGTGTTATGGATGTCAAGTGTGAAAGCGTGATATTTAACATATCTTGGATCACTAAGATTTCTCTTTCCAGAAGGTAGGAATGGAGCGTAGCTGGGATTCACCGAGGAGCACTCCACCAGGCCTAATGTGTGATGATAAATCATAGCCCTCTTGGTGTTCAGAATCAATTTCACACCTCATCCGTTATCAAGCACAGAGTGTGTAAGAAAGTTCCTCATCATAGCCATACATCAGCTCTCAAAGATCAAAATTGCCTGAAGACCAGAAAAGAGAACACGGTTATAGTCCATTGTGCTTAATCAGCTACCCAGACATTGACGGATTTCAGAAGATACTTGCATTTTAATCCTGACATCTAGAATGTCTCAAGGAGGGAACACAGCTTATAGCCATCATAGGAGCAGTTTTACAAAATCATTTCTCATTATCCTAGTGAGAATCACAGTCTCTCTTTGTAGAAAAATTCCAAGAAAAGCCAGAAGAATACTGGAGACAAAAACCCTATCTGGAATAATGAAAGCACTAGGTTACCAAAATCTTCACCATGTGCACCACAATCTATGTTCTTGCTCAGCCTGGATGCAGCTTCCTTGCTTCTTAATCCAAGGTGCTAGGTCATCACTACTGGATCATCTAAGCTGGCATGCTGAAGGGAAAATCATTGGCTGATCTACAGTTTGTCTTTGATGATTACTTCTCTGCAAAGGCAATATGAGCAGGTAATAAGGCAAGAAAGAAAAGGCAAATGAAGTACGCTGGATTGAGAAAGGATATTGAAGTAAGTTATCTCATTCTTTGGGAAGATGTTGTTTCTGGGCAGAAAGCTATTCAAAGTCATGGGCTTACCACCACCGTCATCAATGGTAGTCATTTACTAACTGAGCTTTTAGGGCCACGTGTATCAGAAACACCTTGGTTTTAATGCATCTCTTTGTACTCAGGACTTCCTGAGAGCCTAGGTCTGAAGCTGCACTCGATCGTAGTCCCTGTGTATTTCAGCCACCATGAAGTTAGACCCACTGGGCCCAGGGAGACCTTTATTCTAGTTCCAGCTCTTCCGTGTGCTTGTGGTATGAACCTGGTGTCTTGGTTACCTTTTTATTGCTGCAACATCATGACCAAGGCAACTTAAAGAAAACATTTAATTAGGGGCTTGCTTAAAAGCTTCAGAGGCTGAGTCCATGACCATCATGGCAGGAAGCATGATGGCAGGCAGGTAGGCATGGTGTTGGAGCACTCTCGAAGAGCTTACACACTGATCTGCAAATTGAAGGCAGAGAAAGAGATGAGCTTTGGAAACTCAGAGCCCACTCTGAGTGAAAACACATTCTCTAGTAAGACTGTATCTCCTCCAACAAGCCACACCCCCAATCTTTCCTAAACAGTCCACCAACTGAGAACCAGCTACTTACATTTAGGCATATCCCTACCTGAGCCTCAGTTTTCCTATCTTATGGAGCAACAAATAATCATCAGCTGTGCCACCTGCCTCCCCCCAGGGTAATCCTGAGTAGCATTTGAGATAAAGATACCTGTGATTCTTTGGAAAGAGAAAGATGCCCATAACATGGAGCATATAGCTATCCACCTGTTATAGTTCGTAGCAATTTGGAGAATTGAGATACATTTAATCAGGTGTTGGTGTTTCCCTAGTACATTTTGCTTTATTTTTATTAGTAAGTTATACTTTGATAATTTTATGTGTATTTATGCATACATATGCACATATAAATGTATAATGCCTATCTATTTATATATAATGCATTCAAATCACTTTCATTTCCTACTTTCTCTTATCTCCTTTCTAGCCCTATCAACCCTAACAGGAGATTTATATTCCTTTTAGTTTTTACTTACCTGGGCTCATGTCCATTGCTGGCAACCAGAAAAACTTCACACACACCTTCTCATTAGCAGGTCAGCTCTTCAAAGCTAGGGAACCATGGATGACTGGGTCACCTCAGGAGCCTGAGTGACTAGCATGCTTCCTAGAACATGGTAGACAGGAAAATTTTACTTAATAACTAAATTGATAGGTGCTGGAGGGCTAATCCTTATGGAAAGAGATCAAAGCTAGGTCTTCTCAAAGCAAAGAGATAGTGGGCATCAAGTTCTTAGTTTTTATATATGCATACTCAGGGAGTGATTCTGGGGAGCATTCTGTGAAACTTAGATGAGTTCATAGAACACACATTTGTAAAGAAAGAATTTGAACTCTGAGTTGAAATGTAGTTGTGGTCATTCATGAATGCTTTGTGCTCCAACACCAGGGTTATCCTGTGGATAATACTTGACTAAAAATGGGGCTCCAGACAGACACACCCATTATAAGTTGAAAAGAAATCATAAGTGGCAAATGTAATCAATATTTCAATCAAACAGTGAGGCTTAACAACACAACACAGCAAAGGTCAGTTGTTCATGCTGGCGATTGGGTGATTAAATTGTGGCTGGCTGGGGCCCAGCACCATAAAACTGCTCATGTATTATGTTCAGGAAGTTGTCTCCTGTGCCAATGAGTCCAAGGCTCTTCCTCACGTTTCCTTCTAACAGATTTAGTGTGTCTGGTTTTATGTTGAAGTTTTTAAATCACTTGGACTCTAGTTTTGTGCAGGGTGATAAATATGAATCTATTTGCATTTTCTCACTTCTAAGTGGATATTAGCCCAACATAGATGTCCTCTGAGAGATTCCATCCAGTGGGGGAATAAGATAGATACTGAGACTCAAAACCTGACTCTGGGTGGAATGCTGCGAGTGGTATGGAAGTGTGTGTGTGTGTGTGGGGGGGATGGAAAGACCCAGAAGGTTCAGGAGCCCACAAAGAGACCATCAAGGCTGGTAGATCTGGACCCAGGGGGGCCTGCACAAACTGTTGCACCAACCAAGGACAATGCATGCAGTGACCCTAGACCTCCTTTGTTCAGATCTAGCCAATAGACTACTGATTCTCCATGGTTGTGTGGAGAGCAGGCACTACTTCTGACATAAACTCTGGTGCCCCCAATTTGATCACTTCCCCTTGGTGGAGAGGCCCGGTGGGCACACAGAAGAAGGGGGATCAGGCTATCCAGATAATACCTGATAGGCTGTGGTCATATGGTGGGGGAGGAGGTCCCCTTCTGTCAGAGGTCTAGAGGAAGGGAATAGGGTGGAAGAGGGAGGGAGGGTGGGAACAGGAAAATACAACGGAAGGTATAACAACTGGGATATAACCTGAATAAATTATAATACATTTTTAAAAAAAGAAAAAAAAACAGGCAACTTGACTTACCACTAGTCTGAGAAAGGGTGAAAATGCCAAGTATGGCATCTAATGAATTCAAATACTCTTTGAACCACTGTATAGTTGAAACATCCTATATAGACTATCGATAGATAATCACAGAGACAATATCAATAGACAAACTGATTTTCCATGTGGCTCTGTTGCTCTGCTAGCCTTTGTCCCAGCCCTTCTACCCTGCTTTGTACCCCAGACGTCAGGCCCATATGGTAGAGTGCTCCTTAGGGTCTGCTAATGGTATCAGCATCTTACTGGCACCTGTGATTTCATGGGAACTTCCTGCGTGTCACTGCAGACCAACTGAACCAGCAGCTCGGTGGGTGGGAGCTGTAGTCTTCAACAGCCCCTGGGTAATAGTGATGCTTATTCAAGTTTGAGAACCCTAAGTTTATGCCAATGAGTTTCTTCCTCGGTAGCTTCTGGCTGAAGCACAGGTGGAGGGAAGGAGCTAAGACAGTGAGCTGGGGCACCTCTTTCTATCTCCCACCCATGGGGTAACTTGTTCCTCAGCTGAACATCTCAGCCCCAAAGGTGCACTCAGAGCATCTTCTCTGTTCTGCGACCCATGTACCACAGCTCCGCATCTCACCATTGTAGACCTAGGGAGGTTAGAAGACCTTTCAGTGTCAGATTTGGGGTTCATACAGCCTCTCTTTGTTGAAAGACATTTTATTGTTTCAGTGTTTTGATTATAGTTTAAGTTGCTCATGTCTTGATCAGTCATATATGTCTAAGAATTTCTCAAAATTTCTCTATATTTTTTAGTGTTCTGGATTTAGTGTTCTAGTTTTCAAAGGATTCCTTAATGATTTTTCTATATTTTGCTGTAATCTATAGTGACATCTATCTATCTATCTATCTATCTATCTATCTATCTATCTATCTATCTATCATCTATCTAATTTGTAAAAACATTTTGGTTATTTTGAGACAGGGTTTCTCTCTATAGCCTTAATTGTCCTGGAACTCGCTCTATAGATCAGGGTGGCCTGGAACCCACCGAGATCTGCTTGCCTCTGCATCTCAAGTGCTGGGATTAAAGGCGTGCGCCACCACTGCCACTGCCTGGCTGACTGCCAACTTTTTAATTATTAATTTTCTAGTTTTGGCCTTCTTTTTTTTAGTTAGTTTGATTAAAGGATTGTCAATTCCCCTTTATCTTTTTATTTTAAAGGTTATAATTTAATTACAACATTTCTCCCTTTGTTTTTCTCCCTCTCAACTATCTTATATACCCCTACTTAGTCTCTTTCAAATCTGTGGCCACTTTTCACTAATTGTTGTTTTGAATGCATATACCAATTTGGATATACATATAACCTCCTATATATAACCTGTTCAGTGCATATAATTTTAATTGTATGTATGTTTTCAGGGCAGTTTTGCATTTGACAACCATCAATCTTGTCTATCATTTCAAGAACCAACTTTTTGTTTCATTCTATATGCTCTTCTTTAATCTCTAGTTCATTAATTTTCCACCATGATCTCCATTATTATTTTACTGTCTACTAGGTTTGAGTTATTCTGATTTAGGACCTTGAGGTATATCCGTAAGTTAGTTACTTGATTTTTCTCACTCACTCTCTTCCTATAAGCAGTCATAAATATGTACTTTCTTCTTAGAATTGCCTTAGCAGTATCCCACAGGTTTTAATGAGTTATACATTTATTTTCATTTGGTTATAGGGTATTTTTTAACATCCTCTCTGATTTACTCAATGACGCTATCTTCATTCAAGATTGGTTCAATCTCTGTGTATTTGTGTGGCTTTTTATTTCTAGTTTTATTGCATTATGAATTTGATATTATTTAAGTTATTTTGTATTTGGTAAGTTTTGTTTGTTTTTGTTTTTGATTTTTTGAGACAGGGTTTCTTGGTGTAGCCTTTGCTGTCCTGGAATCACTTTGTAGACCAGGCTGGCCTTGAACTCACAGAGATCTGCCTGCCTCTGCCTCCCTGAGTGCTGGAACTACAGGCATGTGCCACTGCACCTGGCTGTATTTGGTAAGTCTTGATCTGTGACCTGTTTTAGAGAATGTTCCATGAGCTAATGAAAAGAATATATATCCTGTTATGATTGAATGGAATATTCTATACGTATCTATTAACTCCATTTGATCTGTGGTATGTATAGCTAATTTTATTTGTGTGAATGGTTTGCATTAATGTATGTCTGTATATTTCTGGTGCCTATGGAGACCAGAAGAGGTTGTTGGACCACCTGAAAACTGAATTATATACAGTTGTGAGTTGCCATGTAGGTGCTGGGAAATCAAACCCAGGTCCTCTGAAGAGCAGCTGGTGCTCTAGAGAGCTATCTCTCTAGTCCCAATGGCATAGTTTAATTCTGAGATTTCTTTGTTTTTGGTTTGTATAACCTATCTGGGGGTGGAGCAGAATTTTGAGCTCAACTGCTGTTATGATATTAGGAATTACCTGACATTTTATTTCCATTAATGCTTGTTTTATGAAATTTGGAATCTCGATGTTTGGTGCTTAATTTGAAATTCCTTCTTTTAAGAGTTTTTTTACCCCCCCAAAATGTATGTATGAATGTATGTATGTATGTATGTATGTATGTATGTATGTATGTATGTATG
>OU015755.1:74538159-74556193 GCA_907169655.1 Acomys percivali | reverse complement strand
GGGTCTTGATGCCGGGGTTGCATGGAAGAAGGGATGGGTGGGAGGGATTTGCATTCTTGAGGCTTGCAATTACTCTTAATTTGTGCCTATTCTATGCTCTGTGGAGCCTGACTAGATCAGCCACTTTCACCTGTATGACCTGTGTGCCTGCTGGATGACGACATGTGAGAAGCAAGAGTCCTGTTCTGTTTGTCTTTCTGATGGTCTAGTAATTGCTCGTTCCCCTCAGAGCACAGCGTATCCAGCCATCACCTAGCAGTTGCTGTCACGTAAAGACAAAGAAGGTCCTCTCATCTATCAGCAGGGGGAATCTACCATCAGAAGAGATGAACATAATTTGAAGGATGAGAAAACTGCCAGTAACAGATATTCCCACAGATGGTGAGAAGAGCAGAGATTTGCTACACTCCGTGAAAGGTAAGGTAGGGGCAGCATAGAACTTCTGAAAATGGCTGTGCTGCCATGAGGTCAAAGGGTAAAGAGCTTTGGTGGAGGAAGAAGCCGCGTAGAAGTGAGAGGGTCTGGGGCCATTAGTGTGTCTAAGTGGTTTGTTGGTATTGACCCCCAAAGTTTGAAGCAGGTAATGTGGGGATGAGCTGTAGAGCGGCAGGAATCAAGCACAGAGGCCCTGCACATAGCAAACATTCAGAATTCGAGTCTTTGACATGTGCTAACCTCTGCACCATTTATCAAAGTAGTATTTTCAGTCTCCAATTCTGTATCAGAAGTCATGGTTCTGAGCTGCCTTAGGAAGATGACGCAGGCTCTCTGCCTACTGTAGGGCAGAAACGGTTCTGTATAATGTTGCCATTGCCCATTAACTAACCTGTAATGACTACTTGCTCAATTCTGATGTGCAAAACGACGAGATCCTGAGGCAGGAGAAAGTCTACATTTTGTCTACGAAGACATTATGATTAACTTTACCCATTTTTCTGACTAGAGTATGGGGGCTAGAGTGTGGGACTCTGGCTTTTGAGTTAAGAGGACCTCACTCCCACTGTGGTTTGTATTGGAAATATGGACACATCTGGACACCTTCTTAGGCCTTCAGCTGTTTCATGGGCTAGAACTTTAGCTCTGCCTAATGCTTGGCTGATAGAAGAAAGAAGCATTGAGGCCACACTGTGCATCAAACATGAGCACCACAGAGAAACACTGTTATTGTTGGTAGCTTCTTTGAAAACGTGAAAGCAGAAGTTTTGAGGTTAGAAGTGTCAGAAAATAGTATGCGAGCATGAATAATTTATCAGGATTACAGAGCCTTTTGAAAATGTTACACATGTGTTTTAAACTTAAGTGATATTAAAATGTTGGCTATTTCATGAAAAATTTAAAGTTTCTGAGAGAAATATGAAGTTCTGCTTCACAATTCTTTCCTATGATGACAGAAAGTTCTTCGTCTTCATGTGTGCACTGTGTGGGGCTTTCTGGGACTGCTGCCTTTCCTACAGGCAGAGAGGCACAAGACTCCCAAACTAATAGGAATAGATTACAGAGCTTAAAAAAATTCTCACTTACCACACAACAGAATATATAAGCCAGGGAGGAGAATGATTACTCCCACATTACATATGTCACAGCAGAGGCCATTTTGCTTTTTTATGGCTGACCTGGGTCCAGAGACTATGTTCTTTACCTGCTGGCTTACTGTTCTCTTATCCTAGCACCTTATCTCTGGACAACAATCGCAAGGGTCCAGTCAACTTGGATGATTTAGCATCTCTATGGAAACACATCTCTGGGTATATCTGTGTGGGTGTTTCTGGAAAGCTTTAGCAGAGGAGGGAAGAGTCACCATGAATGTGGGCTGGGATCCTGGGCTATGCAGAGAAAGTAAGCTGAGCCCTAGCACTCACGTATCTGTGCTTTCTGAACATGGGTGCAATGTGACGGACTGTCACAATAGACTTTATCTTCAAACTGGGAGCTGAAACAAACCCCCTTTTCCTTTAAGGTGATTTTGCCAGGAATCATAGCAATGAGAAGTGTAGCTTATACCTTGGGCTGTGTGGACTTAGGAAGACTGGGAGTTTTAAAGACCACTGCGAAAGAGCTCAAACCTTGGTAGAAGAGCCACAGCTGGTGTGAGGAGGCAGACGAGGTAGAACGTGGGATCCGAGAGCTGCCTCTCCATCACCCAATAGGGATTGGTGGGGCTGTTGCAGGTGACACAAGTGGCATTGTAGATTAGGGAGACCACAAAGTACATCAAGAAGCTGCCGAGGAGGACAAGGCCATGGAGGATAGTCTGTGGAGAAGACAAAGAAGATGCTGTTGAAGGTTGTAATTAGGTTATGGGGGCAGCAAAATGCACATGACCTAGCTAACCTTTGTTTTAAACCATTTTGAAGAGGCATACACATATCAAACTGAAAATGGGTAACGGACATATTGCTCTACCTAGCTGGGTTGTGAAAACTGATTCAGCTTTTAAAATTCTGTTTGAAAAAATGTAAGAGCATCTTAGACAGTAGAATTTATTTGATATGCATATTTCAAGCATACTAAGCTTTCTAGATACAACCAAACCATAGATTTCTTGTGAATGGCTTGCCTCTATTTATTCTTGAGTTTAATTTTAGTGTTCATCATTTTAGGCAAGTTTTATAAATGTTTATATACCCATGTTTATGGATGAGCTTACTTTATCATATATATATATATATATATATACATAAACATACACACACACATATATATGTGTGTGTGTGTGTGTGTGTGTGTGTGTGTGTGTGTGTGTGTGTGTATGTATCCCTTTGCTAATGGATTAGGTGTTTGTGTCTACTCCCCAGTCTATACATCGAAGCTCTAGTTCTCAATTGACAGTATTTGGGAGGTAATTCTAGGAGCACCCCCACTCCCACCTCATCCATGAGTAGACTTAGTGCCCCCCTAAGAAGTGATATGAAGGAAAGATACCTTTCTCTCTCTTCCTTCTGGGGATGTGCAATAAAAGACAGTGGTCTATAACTTGGAATGAAGGCTTTCTCTAGACAATGCCTGGGCCAGGATGCTGACTTTGGACTTTAAACCTCAAGAACAATAATATACAACATTTTCCTGTTTAAGCCAGACCATCTACAGCATTTGCTATGACTCCCAAGCAGACTAAGATAACTGTATTTTTTTTCTTCACTCAACACTCTACTTGGGAGCCATGTCTGCACAGATGATATATTCCTAGCTTGTTCATTTTAACTATAGATATTCATGGACTTATAATAAGAGTTATGCCTTATAAACCCTATTGTAAGTAGAAAATAGTGTAAGTTACAAAGCAGTGTAGCACAGAGAATGGATTGTCATTGCGATTGCATGAGGTTGCTGGGTTTGGGAGCCTATCCCACCACCTGTTGCTAGCTAAGGGAAAGATCTCAAGTCATCATTTGAAGTACAGCTTTTACCCCACATGTTGGGTGTTGGTACTACCATAAAATAAAACAACAGAAATGTAAGCGGAACTATTGTTAAGTCGAGACTACATGTATTTGATTGTACAAACAAACTTTGTGAATGTTACGACTGATGAACATCTAGGATTTTTGATATATATATATATATATATATATATACACACACACACACACACACACAATTCTTCAGCAAACATTTTTGTATATCTCCTTATACACATGCAACATTATTTGTTTATTACTATTATTTGTGGAGTATGCTTAAAAGTGAAATTCTTTCATAGCCTGAAGATACTTTAAACTCTTTCAATTGTTTTAAAAATCACCCTTTCAAGTGACCAGTGGTTTTCAACCCTCCTAATGCTGCAATATTTTAATACAGTTCCTCATGTTGTGGTAATCCCAACCATAAAATTAATTTCATTGTTGTAATTTTGCTACTGTTATGAATTGCAATGTAAATATCTGTGTTTTTCAATGGTCTTGTCTTAGGTGATCCCCGAGAAAGGGTTGTTCAACCCGCAATGGGATCATGACCCACAGGTTGAGAACTGTTGCTCTAGTCTCATCCGTTTATAGGCTGCTAATAAGAAAGTTCCATGGTTGTACTTCCTCACTTTTAACATTCTGTTGAGAAGATTTACCAAAACAGAATGTTTTAGTTGCATGATTTTCTATCCTTGGACTGCCTGTGCTCATGTGGCATCAGAATTACTCTAGCCATGGACTACAGACAACTGTCATTTGAATGTAGGTGTTACTTCAAGGTTCTTATGTGGGCACCTAAGGCCCTATGTGAGACTAGAGGAGGTAGGATGTTTTGGGGAAGTGACCAAGCCACAAGGTCTTTGGGCAAAGAATGGATTTATAAAAGAGGCTGGAGGGAGTGTTTTTGCCATTATAATGTAAGAACATATCGTCCACTTTTGGATCCCTTCCTTGTAGGTAACTCCCCCAAAGTAAGTCATCTTGGAACTAGAGGAATTAGACCATAGCCTCTCCCCAACTTTCTGTCCTTGATGCTAGTTGTCTGTGCCGTCATCTTGGACTTCCAGAAACCTGATAAAGTCCTACTGTTTACAAGTTTTGTTTATAAATAGATCTTTTGTTATAGCAGCAATAAATAGTCTAAGACAAGTCTCCTTTCTTACTTTTCTAGTGCATGACAAAATAGTAAAAGACAGAAATGGTATGTTAAGTTCGGTCAAACTCATTTTATAATCCCCTGCAGCAGCTGTTTTGGGGGGCAGGATTTAGCTTGTCTTTATTTGTTGAGTTGATCTTGACTATGTTTTGGTAAACTTTAAGCTTAAACACCAATCTTCATCTTCTTTCTTACTGTGGTTATATCCTGCCCTCAGGGCACCTTCTCTGGAGTGTACTTTTACTGGAGTTCTGTGGAGCTCACGTTTGTCCTCATACTGATTTTTTTTTTCTAACAAGAGCCATGCCCTTAAAGAAAAGCCTATACCATGGATTTTTAGCCACTCAGCAAGAGGTTATTTTCTTTTTACTTCATGTGCTATTTAGTGATTAAGCTCAAGTTAAAGATACTAAAAAAATGAATCCTATGGAAAAATGCACAGTGAAATATTTCTGTTTTCTTAGATATATTTGTTCCTAAATCTGTAAAATGAGAATAAAAAAAAGTCTAACACCAAGAACCCCAAGGGCATCGTGAAGTTAAATGAGGTAATTTATGCAAATCATGTAGATAAAAACTCAGCATATAATTTTGAGCTCTTTAGAGTAATTGCTTAGTGAAACTCTCTGCACTTCATTTCTCTCTCTCTCTCTCTCTCTCTCTCTCTCTCTCTCTATCTCTCTCTCTCTCTCTCTCCCCCTCTCTCTCTCCCTCTCCCTCCCCCTCCCTCCCCCTCCCTCCCCCCTCTCTCTCTGTGTAAGCTAGAGGTTGATTTTGGTGTCTGTTTTCTTCAAACTCTATCCATCTTATTTTTTGGAACAGGGTCTTTCATTGAACATGGGGCTTACCAATTCCACTAGACTGGCTAGCCAACCATTTTTAGGGATCTTCCCATCTCCACTTTTCTGGCACTGAGATTACAGGTACATATCATCATGTCTGGCTTTTATGTGGGTGCTGGGTATCAAACTCAGGCCATCACCTTACTGATTGAGCAACCTTCATTCTCAGTCTGCCTTTTATGATTTAAGATACTAAAATTGGGGAATGCTTGATACATGTTAACAAGTTAAATGGGTAACAGTCCTGTACACACAACTTCAGCTGTACTCTGGTTAGACTTTCCTAGCTCTGCAGTGTTCCTGAATTTTTCATCAGTATAGATCTGGTTTTGGAACTATCTCATTGATTTATGTGTGTTAGTGTTGTCATCATGGCTGGATACTGAAGCCAACAATGCCAATTCCACTTTTTACAGGGGTACAGTGAGAAACTCATGAATTGACTGAGCTAGATCAACTATATATGATAAAAGACCTCAGAACTTTGATGTATTCAATGAAAAAGAGTATGATTTTTAAGCTAAATGGCCTGTGGGGTCCTTACCCACGTCTTCATTTCCATTGCCTGGTGCAAGAGGATGGTAGTGAGGGAGATGGTGTTGATTGGTGTTCCAAAAGTAAAGACATCTATATCTGAACCTCTGTAAGTCTAAGGAGGAAGGACAAATAGGCATCGTCAAGTAGGCATTCCTGGGCATGCATGGATTTAAGGCTATGCATACAATACAATGAAGCCAGGAGTCAAGGAATATGATGAAGAGAGAGCAGGAAAAGATGGGGTTGATTCAAGAAACTGACAAGATGAGAAATGAGTGGGTTGAACTAAATTGCTCAGGAACATATTTGCTCCAGTAAAGACTGAAAAACCACTGTGGAATTAAACAAAGATTTCTCGAGAATTTCCCAGGCACTGCACTAACTGCTGAGGGTAATGTGTGTCTACCTTTAAGGAATCTGTGGTCTTTGGGGGCAGAGAAAATGATGGAATACTTTAAGAGGATGAGGGAGTGCTGTGAAGACTAGACACCTTGGGAGCACAGAAGAGGCTCATTAGCTGATACCAGAATGTGATAAAGGAAACTATAGTCCAGACAGAGAGCAAGGCTAGGAGTGGGCAGTGTGATGGTTTTTGTCAGCTTGATGTGAATCTAGGCATCTCTGGGAAGAGAGAATCCTAATTGAGAGGATGTCTTCATAAGACTGCCCTGTAGGCAAGTCTGTGGGATATTATCTTGACTAATAGTTCATGTGTGTGTGTGTGTGGGTGCTACTCCTGGGCTGCTGGTACTGGGTGCTATAAGAAAGCTGGCTGATTAAGCAAGGAGGAGCCATTCAGTGAGCAGCATTCTTCTATGGCTTCAGCTTCAGATACTTCTTTTAGGTTCCTGCCTCAAGTTCCTGCCCAACTTTTCTCAGCAATGGACTGTGATGTAGAACTGTCAATCTGAACAACCATCTCTTCTTCAAGTTATTTTTCATCATGGCAATAGGAAACTTATGAAATAAATTCTCTCAGCTCTAGGGCAGGCATTATGGAGAATAAGAAAAACAGGATGCCATCTTGCCCAAAGGTGCCTCTTGCCTTTAGAAGGCTGGGACAAAACCTTTGTAGTCACTTCAGAAAACAGGAACATTACAGACATGATATAATTTAATGGTATGCACAGAGATGGGGTCATTGCTGTAAGGTGAGAAAGTGGAGAAAGTCAGACAACACAATCTCTGACAATACAATTTCATATCTAAGCAAGGACATGAACCAACTTCGGACTGTTTTTCCATGAGCGAAAATAACCCAGTGTAATGACAGCTTTTGGTTTTTTAAGAGCTAACAGAAATGAAGTTTTGGACAAATTGTTTTATCTTCTCAAACACCACCTTGGGTTGGATGTACTCAGCTACTAATTTTTAGTCTCTGCCATGATGCATGTAAAAAAGACAGTATTATTTTTTGATTTTGTATAGCTTAGACCAGGTTCACAATGTGACTTGTATGTCTAGGGTGGGACTATATTACTTACCAGGTAAGGGATAAAGAAACAGATGAGACTCTGGTAGAATGCATCTGCCATGGAAACCCAGAACATTGGCAGGTTGTAGCACTGCAGGGAAGAACACACCAATAACTCAGCATCCTGGCAAGCCTCTGGTCTTTGGAAGCATGTTCCTTGTGTGTGGCTGGGTTTGATGATATGATACTTTGCACACCTGTTCATCTTAGCTACAAAATAAGAGTTCTAATTCTGCTGCCCCTGACCCCAAGTTATTTTATGGAAATTAAGAACATTCTCTGAGAAATTCTTTTTTTTCCCATAAAATATGGAGTTCAAGGGGACTGAATGCATCTGTGCTTTGGTATGTAGGAAGTGCTGTCAATGCCACACATTAACCTTGTCACTAGTACTGCTATTCTGAAGTTGCTAAATGCCATCAGAGATGGAGAGGTCATTCATAGGTCAGGATCAATGATCCCATGAGTCAGAGACAAACCCCTTTAGAGACAAGAGTTTTCATCTTGTGCCATGCTCTTCTCCTTCTTGAAGAAAAGGCAACATAATTATATTCTTTATCTTAGCTGCTGTATTGGTTTCTCCTCTGACTTTGGGTTAGGGCTTGGTTTGGTTCTTTGGCTGTCCACAAAATAACCAATGACTCTAAAAGACCACCTCTGGCTTTGCTCTTCTTCACACCAGGTGCCTAGGCATGCTCTGTACTCTCAGGCATTGCAAAGCTCTTCTTACAACTCCCTTAGAGGCAGCCAATTTTGCTCCCATCTCTCCTGTCCAGCTTCCTTGTCTATGCCTTGGCTAGGCTCACCACTTGGGTTATTTCTTTAAATCATTCAGAGCTTTGGTATAGCCTTTATAGAAACCTTCTTGATGGCTTCCTAAGCTTTCTTCAGTTTACTTGAAAAAACTAGTTCTAGACTCTGTATAGACTTGAGGTCTCATTCTGCCTTCCTTAGACTGAAATAGAAGCATTCACTGAGTATTTTACTGATGAGAAGAAAAACTAGCTGTTAGTCATAGGGACCCCCAATCCAGGGGCTCCTATGTTGGAAGCTTGGCCCTCAGTGTGGTGACAGTTAAGACATGGTATCTAGTCGAAGGAAGTTTGGTCATTGAGGGTGGGTGCTTTTCCTGATGGGATTAATGCTGATTTCACAGTGTGAGTTAGCTCCCATGAGAATGGGTTGTTAAAATGATCCTGACCTACAAATCTTACTAGCTTCCTGGCACACCATGTGATCTCTCTTTCCCCCACATGCTGCTACCATGCTGCCACCCTCCATGTTGTGATGGAGCTGAGAAGACCCTCACCTAGAAGGCTGAGTAGACAGAGATGTCTGATCCCAGACTTTTAGCATCAAAACTATGAGCCAAATAAAATCTTTTGTGGTATTACCTAGCTTTTGGTGTTTTGTTAGAGGAACAGATAATGGACTTGTAACTGGTTTTGGAGGTTTAATTGCTGCACTTCACATCCTGGAAGGATGGAATCGTACCATATGCACCACCCCTTTCAGCTATGGCATTTGATATGTGACATAATTAAGATGTCATTAAAAAAACATACTTACTAGTCTTATCTAACATCCTTAGCAGCAAGTTTGAAACAGGCCAGCGTCACCCAAAGTCACACAGGAGGTAAGTGACAGAATTGTGGCTAGACAGTAGAGTTCCTGACTGGTAGCCCAGTACTCTTTCTCTGACCTGCAGGGAACTGTCAGAGAGCATCTGAAGCTGTGTCCCCATGCCTTCTGGAGTTCCTCACCTCGGAGTTCTGTCCACTCTTGTATAACTCAGGCAATGCCAGGAGTGTTTCCGCAGAGACATCTTTATCGAGGATTCCAAAGATGATGGGAGGCAAGGATGTGAAGAAGAGATTGAAGAATATCATCTGCCAATAATCAATCATGGTGGAGCCGGAGAAGCCACAGAAGAACTGGTACCAGAATAGTAGGTTGACATAGCACTGCAGGCAGAGAGCATGCCTTCATGAGTAATGTTCCTGCATGTCCTACGATGGCTAAGAGTGCAGGTTTGGGAAGTAGAGAGGCCTGATTTTACATCCCTGGGTGTATCAATTTACAAGCTCTGCGACCTTGGGAAAATGATGCCATCTTCCTGAGCACCATTTTGTCATTTATCATGGCACGTAATATGCAAATACTACCCCAGTGGTAATAGAAAGTGGGGAAGGGGTGATAGAAAGCTGAGCTGTGGACTTCCAGGCAAGATGGGCAGGCTACAGGTTATCTCTGTGTAAGTCTGTGAAGGAGAAACTAAAAAAAAGAATTAAAAAGACTTTATGCTAAAGAGAAATGGATGTAGGAAAAACTTAGGAAATCCATAAAGGAAGTCAAAGGAACAAAGGTGTGAGATACAGGAGAAGCAGGTGACACAGCCTGGTGGAGGGAGGAGATTCAGTCGCCACTTCCAAAAGGTGAGGCAGGTGAAAGCGAGTCATGGTCCTCAGGATAAGCCTACAACATTCATGAGAGTCAAACCCAGTGGACTTCGGTGAGACAGAGAATTCGTCCAGCAGATGGGTGAGCAGGGGGGATAAGTCCTGTTTCACGATGCTGTAACTAAGAAGACAGCAGGAGAGTGTCATGTTGAGAGGTAATTTAGTGTTAAAGACTAAACTATATCCCTGGGTCCTGAGTTTAGGGAACATCTAAAGAGCATGGGGCTTCAGTCTGGCTTGCCTTAGGGCTTGGGGGAGAGAAGGCTCGTATGCTGAGTGGGGGGCGGGAGGGGGCTGGCTCAGGGTGGGCAGTGCACGAAGAGAAGGAGACTCTCACCTGCTCCCAATTCCCCTGAGGTTTGATGATAACTGAGTCTGAACTCAGGGCTTAGATCAAGTTCTGAAGCCACCTGCTTTGTAGAGCCCCAGTCTTTGAAGTTCCAAAAAATAAACAAACAAAAACAACAACAACAAAAAAACAAAAGCAGGTGCTTTGGTTGCTTCTCAATAAATCTGGGGGACCCTCCCTTCTCTAGCTAAAGCAGCTACATGCAAATCTAAATGTGGCCAGCAGACAGCCTGACATGCCTACCTCTGAAGAAACCTCTGGGGAGCATCAGACATGCTCCAACTCAGATTTAGAGAGCACACACCTCAGGACAGGTGAGAGGTCACAGGTGAGAGGACAGGGGTTGTACTGACCCCTTCTACACACATTTGCAGTTCCCAGTTTAAGGGCCCAGAGAGAGGCTACTCTGATACCTACACCCCTTAAAATATATTATAGTATCAGTTTTATTTACTGTATTGCATTAACTTACATCTATTTATTTTCCTTTTCATTTCCCACTTGTTTCCTTCCTCTCCCCTCCTCTATATTGAGTAGTATTTTGATTTTTACCTTGACATAGTAACAAAAACAGATTGGCACTGCCTGGAAAGACATATAGACCAATGAAATAGAACAGGGCACTTGAAAATAAACCCACAGCAATAGCAGTCTAATTTTTTTAGGAAAAGTAAAATGTCTTTTTAATAAATGAGTCATTTTTATTTCCATTTATGTGTGTGTGTACGTACGTACACCTCTTCAATAAATGGTGCCAAAAAACTAGATATTCACATGTGGAAGAAAGAAACCAGATTCATATATCTCATCTTGTATGGAAGTAAATCAAAAGTAGGTCAAAGACCTTAATGTAAAACCCCAAACTTTGAAACTGCTGTGAGAGAAAACAAGATGTAGGTATAGGAAAGGATTTTCTGAATGGGACTTTGGTGGTTCAGGCAATAATCCCCTAAATTGACAAAGAGAATTAGATGAAATTAAGAAGCTTCTGCACAGCAAAGCTTCTTAAAAACATCACCATGGTGAAAATACAGTCTGTGTAATTCAGAAAGAAAGACTGCCAAATGTGCACCAGAAATGGGATTCATACTCAGGATATACAGATAACAGTAATATTAAATACCTATAATAATATAATCAATAAATGGGATCATTAACCAACTAGAGAGCTGTCAAAATAAGTATAAACTAATAAATATTTGAAAAAGTGCTCACTATCCTTAGCTATCAATGAAGTGCAAATCTAAGCTGATGTCAGCAAGAAAGTAAATGAAAATGGATGGAGGATGATGAAGGAGGAATCCTTATTCGCAGTCAGAGGGAACCTAGCTTGAGCAGTTACCATGGAAGTCTCTATGGAGGGTCCCTCAAAAACTGAAGTTATAACTGTCATGTGATACTATATATATCTTTGATGTATACACTAAAGACTCTAACTCAATACACAGAGGTACTTCATGGCTAGGCGTATGGTTGAACCAGTCACGATAGCCAGGGAATGGAACTAGGTGAATGGATAGGGAAAATGTGTTATACATCTACATGTATTTACATATGTGTGTTCTTAGGTCACAAAACTAGAAAGAATTGGGGGATATTTTAAGGGGTTGGGGTAGGCTAGTGCAATACATGTAATAAGAAGCAGGGAGTAACAAAGGGGGGTCAGCTAGGGGGTGGAAGTGGAGGTTGGCATGGAGTGTGTGTGTGGGGTGAACAGATAAGATCAAAGTACAATGACTGTATGAAGAGGTTATGATGAAACCTGTCACTGTGGATGCAAACTGAAAAATTAATAAAAGTTAGCTCCTGAGCAGGAAACCGAAGGGGAAGGTGACCTCATGAGGGTACCACGTGATATCTTCCTGATGATCTTACAACCCAGAAGGGTGAACAAGAGAATCTGCTTAAATGTGCCATTTAAGCAGTATGGAGGCCTGGCTGGCCTGAAATGCACTATGTAGATCAGGCTGGCCTCAAACTCAGAGGTCTGTCGGCCTCTGCTTCTCAGGAGCCAGGACTATGCATGTATGCCAGTGCACCAGGGTTTAATTTTGTCTTGATAACTCTTTTCTGCCCAAGATCCTCCTACTAGGAGTGTACTGGGTTCGCATTGTCAACCATATTGTAAAAGGCTTGAGGTATGGACCTGGCCTTAGGGAACTGACAAGTTCAAATCCAGAGGCATAGATAGGGGTAGGAGGGGCTCGTACAGAAACTTACTAGGCAGATTTGTGTCAAATTAGCACCCTCATTTACTAATTGCTTGGTTAATTATTTTTTTAAGATATGGTCTTGATATGGCCTTGAACTCTCAGTCCTCTTATGCAGCCTCTTGAGTGCTAGGATTCAATGCCACCATATCTGACAGGCTAATGCTATTTAGAAGAGGCTATTATCACTATTAAAATAACACATCAATACTATCATAGTTCTAACACTAACTACAAGCCATTCCTTACTTCTGAATGTATTACATGTGAGATACACCTTTATAGCACTTCACCAGATTGATGTCTAGGACATTAGATATATAGTACCCACTACTATTAGTCTTCAGCACATGTGAGGTTACTGCTAATATTAAATGCATGGTATTAATAAATATCTATAGTATAGCAATAATATTGTTAGCTCCAGTCTTAAAAACGAGGCTCCAAGATGCTCAGCTTCCATTTACCCTAGTTGAGAGCAAGAAACAATGACCTGAATTTGCAAAGTTCTTTCTCTTTAGTCACTCTGGGCCTTCTCTGGTCCTTGGTCCTATCTTTGGGTTACATAGTAAGATTCATCTAAGATACCCATGGCCAACAAAGCAGTAAGCATCTTTGGAAGTCTCTTCCAAAGTCTCTTTGGAAGAAGTTTGTTGTCCCAGTATGGACAGAACATCTGAGGGTAGGGGGTCTCCATGGCTCAGTCTTTCTGCTACGCTCACTGGCTAGCATGGTGCCTACTTCACAGCAGACGTTCAATAGTTATTTGACTAAATGAAGTTAATCTTTGTTTTGTCCTGACACTCGTCTGGAAAATTTAACATCACAGAGTATATTCCTCCCCCGGAGTCTTGTTTCCTCCTTCCCTCTAGTCTTTGCCGGGAGGGAGAACACAACCCCGCGACAGCGTGGCTGAGATCGGGTGCCCACTCTCCCTCCCTAGATGCTCCATTACAGTAATTAATTCATTGTTCAAATTTCAGAGCAGGCAGGGTTTTAGTTCCCCGTGGAATTGGTTTTGGATGTGGGAGTCATAGTTCCCCACCCTCTAATTGCAGCTCGGAGATAATAAAGCATCAGTATTGCACTTTTGAGCTTGGCAACATGCTAGAAATAAATATCATTTGAGCTTTGAGAGTGTGGCTGAGCTGGAAATGGTTTCTTTCTGTTTCACAGATTTAATGTAGAGAAGAGTCTGTGCTGATTCAGAAGAATGATTCCTTGGATGCAAGAGAAAAAAAAAAGTAAACAGGGTATTTTTAATTCTAAGTAAACTGTCTTTCATTTTCAGAGTCAAATGGAGTGACTTGTTTGCATAGACAGCGCTGAGACAATATCGCCATCCAGTTGATTGAATTTACATAATTTTTGTGCATTTACATATGCATAGGCAGCGAACTTTGGACAGAGAGGCTCACTCCTGAACGTGGAAGACTAAAACTGTGGAGTAAGCGGAAAATGATATAATTTTATAGTCTACTATATTTGTCTCTCATCACCCCAGTGTTAATTGTCCATTTTTTCCTTCAGGGAAAAGGAATCAAATTCTATTTGCATCAAAGATCCTTGAAGTAGGAGATGGACACTCAGTCCCTTGTTTCATCCCTTAGTTCAGCTATGCTCTGAAATCTTCTTATATTTGCTGATAAATATGCACTTATAAATATATAGCCTTTGGTGGCTTTAATACCTTAGCTAGGGTTTGCTTCGGGGCCTTGCTTGGGGTACTTGCTTCGGGGCCTCATCAGGAGAGAAACCAACTTTCATTTAGGATGTACAGCATGTCACAGGCCACAGACCCATAATAAACGATCCAGCCAACTACAGGCTGAAACCTCCAGAAAAATTAGCCAAAATAAACCTTTCCTTGTTATAAGTTGATTATCCTAGTTTTTCTGCCACACTGATGAAGAACTGATCAGCACAGGTGAGAGAGGAACTATTACTGCCTGCATTTTGTAGATGGAGAAACAGACGTTTTGAGACAATAACAGATATGGGACTCTGCACTGGGACTTAATGGATTTGACTCCAGGATCCACATTCATAGGCCTTCATGCTGTCCCTATGTGCCAGGTGCTTTCCATACCGCATTGCCAATTCTTATGACAACATCACAGCAAGCAATTGCCTCCTCCTTTCTGGTTTAAAATTATTTGACCACGTCCCCTTAATGGGGAGGCCAGGTGGCACTCAGAGGAAGGATAGCAGGCTACCAAGAAGAGACTTGATACCCTATGATCATTTATAGGGGGAGGAGGTCCCCCTCAGTCACAGTCATAGGGGAGGGGAATAGGGTGAAAGTGGGAGGGAGGGAAGGAACAGGAGGATAGAAGGGATGGGATAACAATTGAGATGTAATATGAATAAACTAAAAAATTAAAATTAAAGAGCAAACTATAGCCTATGGAAAAATGAGGAGTGCTGCTCAAAGTTGCACAGTTAGTGAGATGCCAAATCCAGGTCAGCCCGACTGATTCCCTTGTGCAAAAGTGCTTGTTCCATTATTGTGAGGAGGTAGAGCTCTTTCAAGGATTGCAAAGCCTGTATGGCAGGTTACAGGGGGGTTGGGGGGAGGGAGGTGGTACCTACCACGTTCTTGTAGAAGTAGTACACTACCATCCTGGCCAGGCGTGAGTAACACCAGTGGCCGTGCACAAGCAGCAGCTTCTTGAGGTGGCTGAAGCGGGAAATGGCAAAGTCACTGGACATGACAGCCTGGGAGGGAAGAGGAAAGACATCAGTTTTTACCTACAACCATCAGTGCACCCAAAGAAGCTCTCTAGAGGGCAGTGCCTTAATCCAGGTCTGCAGCATTCAGGGCCTGACTGATCCCTTGTCGTGTGGTCACCCTCGGGTGCCTCTTTGGAGTCTGATATCTCTCCCTCTTTTCTTGGAAGTTGAAACTTTATTAGACTCCAAGAAAGGCAAGTCAGAGGGCAGAGGGCCTTACTATCCAATAACCATTTATTAAAGCCCAGTGGCAGTTTCTGTTCTAGGGATGAAACAGAGAACTGATTTTCACCAGGTGACTCTCAAATCTTCTGAGCACCCTTGGGTACCTCTCTAGAAGACCATTGGCATAATTTACAGATGATACTGCTAGTTGGGAAATTCCTTTATATGGCACTAAGATGGGCATTTTGTCATTGGGATTATTTATAATAAGACACAGTCTATGACTTTCACACGAACTCTGGTGCCCCATCTTTGACCATGTCCCCTTGATGGGGAGGCACTCAGAGGAAGAATAGCAGGCTACCAAGAAGAGACTTGATAACCTAGGATCATATTCAGGGGGAGGAGGTCCTGATCAGTCACAGTCATAGAGGAGGGGAATGGGGTGAAAGTGGGAGGGAGAGAGGAATGAGGGGATACACGGGATGGGATAACAATTGAGATGTAACATGAACGAATTAATAAATTAAAAAAATAAGACACAGTCTAGAGGTCTCTTAAGACTATGAGGTTTAGATGTGTTTGCTAGAAATCTTAGTATACTTTTCTGATGAATTCATCTCTCTGAGCCTCAGCTTTGCTATCTGTAAAAATGAATGATAATCCATAATATATATTATTATCAAAATTCTATATGATATAAAGTATATAACATTGCTGGCATATGGTAAACACCTGAAGGGTAAGAGGGAACTACAGCTGCCTTTCTCGTTCTCAGCAACAAATTTAAAGCAATAGCTTCTCTGGTGGTAAGACTACGATCATTGACGGTTCAAAAATCACAAAATGGGGCCTGTGTTAATGGGAAAGAATAGTATATCTCACTTCAGTATGCTTGTTCCAAATTGAAATTTTAGGGAATTAGGTATACTATGAAACTGTACCAATTTATGATGCAGTAAAATATGTTCAACTATCCCTATGTCTGTCACTCCTTATGGAGGTCACAAGAAGGATATGTAGAGTCAGAGAAAGGCTTATATGCTATGCAGCTTTAGGCTATGGGTACCCTTGCCTTTATAAAAAGCTGCATATCCTCAATGTCCCTTTGTTTTTGAAGGACTGGGTGGTAGGAGTCTGGCAACAGTGGATACAAAAGCATGGAAGACCCCAGACTGTCAGTTAATAATTCTATGAAGCTCAAAGGAAGGTTTCTTTGGCAGTGTGTGTGTGTGTGTGTGTGTGTGTGTGTGTGTGTGTGTGTGTGTGTGTGTGTCGGGGGGGGGCGGTTATTCCTCAAATCCACAGTAAGGATAAAGGAATACAGGGAAGAAAAAGGATGAGTTAAAGGGCACTGTACCTGCATGCCTTCCTGCCCAGATATTCCAATGCCAATGTCAGCTGCTTGAATCATGCTTACATCATTTGCTCCATCACCTGAAAGGAGAGAGGTCAGAGAGTGTCTTTATACCTGGTCCAACTGCTCGGTGATGAGTGATCCCTTTTGCACAGTTGAATCCTTGCAACATTTCATTAAATAGGATTTCCCTGCTACTGTGTTTGGCTTGAATGCTTTCTTTTTCTTTTTTAACTATGGATACAGAACTATGGATTAAATCTCTCAATGACTACGTCTTATTTTTCCCCCCCATCAATGGTGATCGGACATGTCATGAGTGGTCCTTTACAATTTACAGAAAGGCCTTTGCAAATATTAGGATAGATGTTGCTGAGGAGTGAACTGAGGCTCTGAATGATTTTGAGACTTGGTGAAGGCTGTCCCTCTGGTGAAGGCATGCAGTAGTACTGTAACTTGGGTCTTTCTGTGCTGATTCTGGGGCCATTAAGGACTTGATGCAGTATGTCCCCTGAAATGCTTGTGTGTTCAAGGATTGGTCGCCACCTGGTGGATCTCCTCACTAAGAAGGATTGTGTCATGAAGGCTTCAACTTGATCAGTAGAGCAATCCACTCATGGTCTTATAATTTGATGGCATTCTTGGGAGCTGGTAAGAGGTGGGCCTGGCTGGAGGAAGTGGGTGACTCGGGACATGCATTTGAAGGATGCCTTCTCTCAGGCTTCTTCCTGTCTCTCTCTCAGTTTTTGGTGGTTATGAGGTAACACTTCTATTCCATCATATTCCCTCCACCAAGAATGTGTGTGTGTGTGTGTGTGTGTGTGTTTGTGTGTGTGTGTGTGTGTGTGTGTGTGTGTGCTAGATCTAGAACAAATACTAAGTGAGACTATACAACAGAGTCATATCCCTACATTGTGAAACATGATATTCTGCCTCACACTTCTGGAGAATACAGTGTAGCCAGAAATGGACTGAAACTATCCAAACCCTGAGCCAAATAAACAGTTCCTCACTTGAAGCTGCTCATGTCAGATATTTTATCACAATGACTACCACTAACACAAGGCCTAAGAGATTTCCCTATCTTAGTTTGATTTGAACCAACTATCACACCAAGATACATTGAGTGCTGGGATAGCCAGATCGTCAGAGACTGAGTAATTCCCAAAGTGATGGATGGCATTCAGTTTTTTTGTATGAATACAGAAAAATGAGACTTGCTTACTTTTTTGGAATGAAATATATTAGTCAAATTGAGAGAACTGAGATTTCATGAAACTGGAGATAAGACCATGAAAATAACACACACACACACACACACACACACACACACACACACACACACACA
>OU015755.1:74495784-74538149 GCA_907169655.1 Acomys percivali | reverse complement strand
ACACACACACACACACACACACACACACACACACACACACACACACAGATTCTCTCACACGGGACTATCAAATATACTGTTCTCTGATGAAGTAAAAACTATCTACAATACAGAAAGTGCTAACTATCTTATATCTATTGAAATATGGTGAAGTTCTATTTAATTTAAGAAGCTACCTATAGCTCTGTGCAGAGCCCAACTTTCCTCAACGCTTTACCTTGTAAGCCAGAGCTCAGCAAACTAAACTCTAAAGGATCAGATAAATATTTTAGGCTCTTTAAGCCACAAAGCACAGTCAAATAATTGTTGTTGCTAAAAGGCTGGGAGTTATAAATTTTATGCTTAAAAAAACATTATTAGCTTCCATACAAAAATATATAGAAGGCTGGATTCAGCCTGTTGGCTATGTTTTGGTAACCCCTGTTATACAAAGTGTTGACTGTATTCTCCTCTTGGGCCCAATTTTTTTCCCGGTAGCTTCTCATATATAAGCTGTAATTAAGTTTACATTGTTCATCATAGAAAATATGGAATTGGAGAGGAGAGAGAATAATTCTTCACAATTATTTGGCAGCAAGTATATTGAGCTTTAAAATGTTACTACTAATATGCCCCATAAATTTATGTGCCAATTAAAAAATCTAGTATTTGTCTTTCTTGGTAGACCTTGTTATTACAATAATGATTCTTTTCTTGATAGCACAGCAGTCCATAATTTTAATCCTCTCAAAGGCAGAATAAACCTAAGCTGTAGCTTCTTCTGTTAGCAGACTAGGGGAAGCAGAGCTGTAGAATAATGCTATTTCTCACTCTGGTGGTTTTGTTTCTGTGGCTATGGGAGTGAAGCCAATCTTTAACCTCAGAGAATATGTGCTGGGCTATTGCCTATTGTGTATCAGAATTATAGAAGAGGACAATTCACAGTATTGAAGTAGGGATGTAGTTGCTAGGGATCTGTTCCTTTCATTTTTTTTTTTCTGAGATAGGATGCTATGTATCACAGACTGACCTAGAGTCCTCTGCGTAGGTGAAGATAACTTTGAATTTTGGATCCTCCTGCCTCTACCTCCCAAGTTCTGGGATTATAGACATATGCCTCTGTGCCTGGTCTTCCCAGTTTTTAAATTCAGTTTTTATATTGCACATGAAGGCCAGGGGAAAGGGCACAATATTTTTCAGATCTCTAACACACCAGAGAAGAAAGAAGAGTGGCTAGCTAGAACTGACTGCAGAGATGACCCCAAGTAGATTAACTTAGTTAACTTTATCTGTGAGGGCCACCTCCTGGGGCACCCTGTGTGTGCCTGAAACCATGAAGTGATAAACTCGATAGATTATTTTGTATACATATGCAATTGTAATACATTTTAATTAATAAATAATGCCCCAAAAGGTTAACAACAACTAATAATATATTACAGTAAATTATAATCATGTGTCATAGTTATTTAAACTCATGGAAGTTGGTTTCTATAATTATCTACTCTTAGGCCCAAAGGAATTGCAGAATTGCACAAAGTGAGACTTGGCTGTTATATGTGTGGGCTGAGGGATGAGGAGGGAGTGGCTGTGTCTACTACATGTATGGAATGTGGGTATCATGAGATCCAATAGTGAATGAGTCAGACCCTGTCCCTGTTAACTCTTTACAGAGGGAGTCATAGAAAGGCTAACAGAGCAAGACAGGTAGAGATGGAAGTGGGAGTGCTTTACAGAGCAGTTTGCTGGTACAAAGGCTTGGAGAGTGGGAGTGAGGACAAAGGCCCATAGAGAATGACAAGTCATTTAATTTGGATGGAATATGAAGAACCAAGTGATAAGGAATGAAAGGCAGCCATAATGAGAAAACACTATTGGAGAGTTAGTGGAGACCAGATCATGAATATTTCTGTAAACCAGGCTTCTTGTTCCTGGGAGGTACTCAGTGAGAAATTTCTTTGTTTGTGCTTGATATAATTAATCAATGCTTCTCTGAGAAATTTGTCATCAGCCAACTATAATAGGTTAGAAATATGCTTTGTAATGGCCTTGGAGTTAGAGTCTAGCATACAAAATTAAAAGATATAACCTAAGATTTTAAAATACTCCTACCAGCCCTTTATCCTCAGAATTTTGGAAGGGTACAGGGTGATATCTTCGAGTCAAGCTCTCTTGGTTGTCTATGACTGGTAGAAACATTAAAAAAAAAAAGCCTATATGCATGTTTTAGTTCAAGGCCCTTGTTTATCAGTGACCCCCATCTACGATCTGACTTTTCTTTAGCTAACTGGCCAGTTCTAAGAGCTTTCATCATTGCTCTAATCTAGTGGGCCCTGCTTTATTTCTCCTAACGGCCACATCCTGACTGTGGTTTTTGTCAAAGGCAATGAGCCTCTGTCTAAGCATCTTCGCTTTCAGAGCTGACACCGATCAGATCATCCCTGCCAAGATCCCACCCACATCCCAGCATGACAGATACCTATGGAGAGAGTCATGACGCTCAGCTTGTCTCGCACCAGCTTGACAATCATACTCTTCTGGAGTGGGGTGGAGCGGCAACACAGGACCGAGCGACAGTACTGGGTCAACTCCAGGAACTTATTTTCCAGCTTTCCCTGGAAAATTGTATTCAGTGTCTTCCCATCAATGACCAGTCCTACTTCAGGAGCCATAGCTCCCGAGTTTGCAGATGGCATCTTAGATGGCATGCAGTGCCCACAGAATCTTTGGGTTGGCTGCTGTGGTTCTTGAAATCTCTTTACATCTTCCAAGGCACAGTTGAGGATGGACTCGCAGGTTTCCTGCAGCATGTCATATAACTTAGTATTAGTAAGCAACCTTGCACGGTAAGTTTCCCCTTATTTTAAGTAAGATAATTGTAAAACTATCATATAGGTTATTTAGAGGTTTTCCTCTAAAGCCATTGCACATTTCCCTGTAGTATTTGAAACAGCGTTAAACTGTACTAATTTTGAGACACTAATGGCCAGAATAGGAGAAGGTGATTAGGAATAGGAGAGAAAGTTGCACAGCAAGATGGCGACTGAGTTGAGGTGGGTGTAAGATAAAGATCAGTACTAATGTGTTGGTAGACACCGACAGTATTACATACTGTTACATGAGCTGTTTTCTGTCTCTTACAGGTCTCTCCATTCCCAGTTGCCCCTTTGGATATTTTTGTTCCTATTCCTGGTCTTAATTTAGAGATGAAGAGATTGAAATGATGAGTAACTTAGTAACTTACTCAATGTCAGCCCAACATAGGAGTGAGGCAGGATCCTTACTTCTTCCAACTGTGTTTATCTATTGGTCTATTCCACAGAAGTCTTAAGAACTGTTCTATGCAGTGTTTTTCATGTTGGTCTGAATTGACCATGGGTGTGAAACTCTTACTGGTTCAAAGAATCTTCTCTGTGATTTTTGTTTCTATTTCTTTGAGATGGTCTTTTTGATATGGTCTTTTGATACAGCCCAGGTTGGCCTTGAACTTGTGATCCCACTGTTTCCCTTTTCAAGTACTGTGATTAAAGATGTAACACTATCATGTAAGTTTTTATGATTTTTTCAAATGATGCTTATTTTGAAATACAGAGAGACGTTGTTTTTAATTAGTATCCCTTTCTCACACTTTGAATTATATCAGTGATAAAATCAGATCTTGGTACTAATTGTTCTGCTATCTATTCAACCCTTGTAAAGATCACTTTTTAATGAAGCTTGAGAAAGCAGAAGATAATAGTATAAATAACGTTAATAGCATGTTGTGCTTATAGAAACTATATTTTCCAGTTACAAGTGTGGCATGCATACATTTGAGTATGGATGCTTGCATGTGTGTTGGTGAATAAGTGGATGCATGTAATATGTTCTTGTGTATGTGGAGGCCAAAGGGATGTTAGGTGCCTGCCTGCTCATTCTCTATTTTATCAAGGCAGGGGCTCTCACTAGTCCACCAAGCCAGCTTGCCCTGGAGATTCCCTGTCTCAGCCTTCCAGGTGCAGGGATTACTGGCATGCACCATGCCCACTTAGCCTGTGGTGTTGGGGATCTGAACTCTGGTCCTATGCATGTGCTACAAGTCCTTTATTCTTTGAGCCATCCTCTGAGCCCTATCAGTTCATCTATCATAATAGATGATATTTCTTTATTAGTCAAAATGCTAAAAATCCATTCTAAAAGTAAACATCATTCAAATGAGTTGGTTTAAATAAAGCTATTAAGAGAAATAGTTGAGGTAATATGTGAATTTGGGTCGATTTTGTAAAGATACTCTTAAAGTGACAGATCTGGGGCAGCCCGATCTGCTAGTTTCTGTCTAACAATTACTAGAGTAGTTGCAGAAGCAGATACAGCTCATTTTCCCAAGTCTTCCCTTAGGAGATGCTAAATTGCTTGTTTTAGACAGTAGGATGTGCACAGAGCCTGAAGGGGCCACAGGAACTGGTTCTGGGGTATAAGGTATTAACAGAGCATTTATTTAAAAGACAATGGAGTGATTCTTGCTAGATGGTGGGCTTGGTTCCAGTTATATAAATCCCTCCAGCACTGTCTCACACAGCTAATGGAGCTATGAAGATGTTCGCAGCTAAACCTGAATCTATTTACTTCCAAGTTTTAATGACAATAGTTCTAGTTACTGGACATTTAACACTTTGTCAGGAACCTGCAGTAAACAGTGCTGGAGTCATTCCTTCCTGTCACAGTGATGTAGACCTAATGACTCCTTTCCAATGAAGAGAATGAGAAAAAAGATAACTTCCCAAGCATGTTATATAACATTGGCTTCTACTGCAGAGCTCTCTCTCACTCTCTCTAGTTGCTTGCCTCAGGAGAAACCAGCTGCCATGTTGTGTAGCAGCCTGTGGCAAAGCCTAGATGTCTGTGAACAGATATCTGTTAACAGCTGGTGTGGGGGGTGGGGTGGGGTGGGGTACTTGGAAGCAGGGTTCCTTCCTACCCATAAACCCTTGCTAGTTGAATTGTCATCTGGTCTTGGAACGCTGGAAATGGAGTCTGTAACCGCACCGAGACCACAAGCCCCAGCTCAGAAGCCCCTAGGTTTCTAACTCATGGGATCATAAAGGTCTGTTTCAGCTGCTGAGCTTTGGGGATAACTTGTCACGCAGCACTAGCTGACAAATGTAGGGACTAGGTAAGTACTCTCCCTCTGTCATCTTATTTAATTGTTCCAGCACCCTGTAAAATATGTATTTTTAAAAACACTTTAACAAAGTGATTTAATAAATAATATAATTTCAGCAAAGTATAGCATACTCAAAATATAGTACTGTCTATCAAACCATCATTCTCCATTATTTCTCCTCTTAGCTTGAGAACTACTTTGGACTTTCTTGGAGAGGCTCTGGACTTGTTTAATTTAAATAGGTCTTATAAACAAAATTATACACTACTCAACTTACCTTTTCTGTTTTTTTATCATGTTGCACAAATAAAAGTTTCAATGTCCATTTGTTTATGTTACAGTATGTGTGAGTACTCATTTTTGCTAAATATTTCTGTATATTTTTAAAAATTCCATTGCTCTTTGTTGAATATTTGGTTAGTTCTACCTATAGTTAGTTATTATAAATTGTGCTTCCTTAAATGTTTATGTAATACATTTGTTTGAACACCTGTTTCTAATTCTCTTGGATTATTTCAAGGAGAAAAATTACTAGATTTTATAGTAACTCTATATTTGAATTTTTTAAACAGCTGAGGATGTTGAAAAGTTGAATCCCTCATCCATTGAGGGTGGGAACATAATATAAAATAAGTATTTTTAATATATGTTTTATAGATAAGAGGACAAAAGAAATCTAGAAATCTTGGCAGATCCCATAAAGCTTGCTTATTGCTTTAAGATATATACAAAAGATATAGTAGACCTAAATAGGTTTATAGTTACTTAGGCAAATTAAAACCCTTGGAAAAAATATCTATTGTATTTGTAATTACATTAAACTAAGGCTTACATAAATCTAAGATTTAGAATGTGTCTTCTCATTTTTTGGTTTAACATATTTATGTGTCTACTACTTATTCTCAAGGAAAAGGCTGAGGAAGACTAACCTTATAGGATTAGTGTCCTGGGATGTAGAAGCGTGTGAGGATTCAAGTGTAATCTTAGAGGATTGTCTTAGAGGGTCCTGGATAGCTTTGAAGGAGTTGCCAGTGATGGAGTTAAGAATTCAGTGAATAAACTCACAATGGCTTAGAGTGTGACCAACTGTTCTTTAGGAACATGACTAGTTAATGAATAAACACCTTCTGTTTTCTACAGGAATACATCTCATCAAACAGAAGCCAGTCACTCCACTTTCCTTAGTTTGGTTGTCCTGCAGATTTGCAGATAGTCACTCTTCAGAGTTATCTACAGGAAAAGGAGTTTTATAGACCAAATGTACATGAAGAGGCGTATGGGGAGGCACAGGATGACCACAGAGATGTAGCACTACTCAGAGATAATTATTTTCCTTTAAAAATTCATCAGCATTTAACTTATCAGTGAGTCCCAGGGATTCTCCTGTCTCCATCTCCCCAGAGTTGGGATTATAGGTATTCACTGCCAGGCCTGTCTCACTTATATGGGTTTGAAGACTGAATCCAGGCTCTCATGCTTTTGAGACAGATACTTTACAGACTGGAATGTATCCCCAGTGTGTGTGTGTGTGTATGTGTGTGCATATATACACACACATATATAATTCATACTAAAAAGCCATCTTTATTCATGATATAGAAACCAAATATAAACCTTACCAAACTTCTATTCTATTCTGGGGTTTAGCTCCGCTAGTGAGAGGCCAGCATTCTCTCTCCCTCTTTGGGTGCTTCCATTCACTTGCCTTCCCACTCGTCCTTTCCCATGGTATATTCTAGGTTGCCAGGTTCCCTCCTCTCACCACACTTTGGGTACAGTGTTCTCCTTGTCCATCTGCTGAGTCTCATCCCTGCTCCCTTTGACAAGGCCTACATCTCAGTACTCACTTTTCCACACTCCTCACTTCACTTTCTATGTTTGCTGCCTCCTTAATACAAACTCATACAATAGCTGGGAAGACACTTTGTTAGACTCCATACATTGCTCTCCTGATCCTCACTCTTTCCAAACCACAATCTACTCTGGTAGGAAATTACTGGTTTTAGACTTTGTTCCTTTCCCCCTCTGTCCCATCATGACATAACAGCCTAACACATCATGCCCTTTACGATCCTGCTCCATGACATGAAAATTGGTGTTGAAAATTTGAACTTTGAATAATTTCGGTTTAAGTGGGGCCTTTCAATAGGTGGGTTCATCTTAGGCAGCAAGACATGGACAATTGAGTAAACGGGTGTGGTATGTGTGATTTGAACTAGCCTGGCAGGAGGGCGGAATTCTAGACTTGGTGTCTAGACTAGCACACTAGCAGGGGGAAGCTGTTGGGCAAGAGACTGAGGCCTGGTGGTTTTAAATGTCCTTACCTGTAAAGTAGGGAGAGTCAAACTTTCTGATAAGTAGCAACGTCAAAATGGCCAGTTAGCTAAGTATGTGGATGGGTTATTTGGACACTGGACTGAGTGTCTTCCACACCCTTCCTTGGATCCTCTGAGATCCAAGGTCCACAGAGGTGACTGAGGAGGTGCTGTGTATGTCAACATTCCATCCCTCTTTGGCCTGACCTGATTCTCTGTGTTAATGGAGTACACGGTGTCAGCCTGATCCAGCAGTTTGCAGGAATATGCGATGTTGACTGCTGTCTCCTGTTTATCTCCTGTCAAAACCCAGAGTTGGATTCCAGCCTCCCGCAGCGCAGCGATGGTATCTGGAACTCCTTCTTGAAGCCGATCTTCAATCCCAGTGGCTCCTGGAAAGACCGAAGACATGGGAACACAGTTACAGCAAATGCATAGCTGCTTACTTTCCCCAAAGCACTACATAGCCAGGCAGGCCATGAACTAGATAAAGATGATTGGTATGCTGGCTAAGATTATGTCAAATGACAAATGGCTAGAGTCATTTGAGAGAAGGGAAACGCCAATTGAGAAAATGATTCTTTAAAGTCGGCTGTAGGAAAGCCTGTAGGGCATTTTTAAAATTAGTGATTGATGTGGGAAGGGTTAGCCCAATCTATTGTAGGTGGGGCCACCTCTGGGTTTGTAGTCCTGGGTTCTATAAGAAAACAGGCTGAGCAAGCCATGAAGAGCAAGCCAGTAAGAAGGACTCCTCCGTGGACTCTGCATCATCTCCTGCCTCCAGGTTCCTGTTTGAGTTCTTGTTTTTATGTCCTTCAGTGATGAACAATAAGGTGGAAGCATGAACCAAATAAACCCATTCTTTCCCACCTTTCTTTTGATCATGGTGTTTCATCCAAACAATAGTAACCCTAACTAGGAAAATTGTTACCTGCCCAGAAAAGTCATTGGGTGAAGGATAGTAATTGAGCTACATGGTAAGATCAGAGTGCTATTGAGTGGACACTGAGATTCACTTCAAAAGTCAAGGAAAAGTATTATTAATGAAAGAACATTTCTGTTCAGACCTAGAAGATCAATCTCAGAGGTAAAGGAACATTCCAGGTAGAGGGATCAACATGTGGGAAGGCCTAGAGTTCAGACAGCTAGAAAGGAGGCAGGAGGGAGAAGGGCTTCTGGGTCTTATCAGGGCCTTGAGGGAAATGCAATTTATCTGGCAGCAAAGAAAGTAATGAAAGGATGTTAAGCTGGGGAGAGACATGGCCAGGTTTGTATTTTCTGATCATTCTAGAGAGTGAATTGGAAATTGGAGAGGCAGGATGATGTAGTGGATGTAAACATGTTTTTGTTTTGATTCCAAGTGTGGAATGTCAAACAGACTTGTGAGAGGACAATTGGTCCCCTAGAAGAGGAAGTGCCTCTTGTGGGGGCGTGGTCTTTACCAATTGATAAACATCCTAATACAGACTCTGAGAAGAGATTTATATATGAGGCCAAAATCAGAGGTTTGGCTTTTTGGTTTTTGCATTGCTTGGTTGTTCATAGCTCCACTCCGAGATGCTCCTAGAGAGAAACGTTCCAGAGAACACTTCAAGGTTCCAGGTTCTGGCTGTTCTGGGTCCTAGCTTCTGTGGTTGCAGTCACTTTTGCTGAATTACTGCTTTGTTTTTTAATGGGTCTGCTGGAATCCTGATGACAAAGAGTGGGATCCCTCCACAGAATTGAGTCTAAAAAGGTCTACTTCTCCCGTTCCCATTAACCTTTTTTTTCATCTCCTATTTAGGGTAGGTGGTTTGGAAGGGAGATTTAGGCCTTAAAGAACCCCAAATAAAGTAGGTTTAATAAAATTTCAAAGCCTACCGGATGAGAGATTCTCAGGGGCTAAGCAGGAGTACAGGAGCAGGAGACTGAGTCATGGACTAGGCTATGAGTATAGAAGAGGTAAGGCAGACACCTTTGCTCTGCAGCTAGCTGATCATGGCAGATTTAATAGGGACTCACATTTTTTTGCTACTATTCATGGGCACAATTAGACATGCAGGTGCCATCATTTGTGGACGATCTCAAGCTTTGCTTCAACCTCGATGAATACATACCCATATATTAAACAGTTGCTAAGTGCAGAAGCAAAACTCAATCTGCATTTGAAATGAGATTCATTTCAGGCCACAGACTAATTAATGGCTATCCATTTCACTCAGAGTAGAAGCAAAGGCTTTGTTTCTTTGAGTACTCCAGAGTGGTAAAAAGTTCGCAAAGCAGTTATATTGGCTGCATGTTGAAACATCCAACTCATATTTTGAGATTTAGTGTGAAGGCTGTGCAGCATTTTTGGTGGCCACAGAATTTCACAATGAAATCACATTTCCCAGCCATCTTGAGGTGATGAAAGGGACCCATCTCTCTTCAAATGTGCCTGTTTTATATTTCAGGTACAAACACACAGACAAACAACTCTCAGGGCAGTGTTGGCTTAAATATCATCTTTCTCTGTGAGGTTTAGCTTGCAAGGTGAGCTTGAGAAATCAATTTACAGTACAGTGAGGCTGTGTGAAGGAAGGAGGAGGAAAAACACATTTATTTGTGTGAAAGAGAAAATGAAACAGGAAGGTCGTGAACGCTTCTCCTAGATGGGGAAGCTGACACGCCCTGACAAGTGAGTCCTTCACAGAGCCAGCTGATGACTATTTTCTGTAGCTGAGACTTGGTGTTACCTAGAAGCCAAAGGTGCATTCAGGAGGTGAGAGGGGGAGAGAGAGAGGTGGCAACCCCAGATGGGGTGACTACTGTCTGTGGCCTTGTATGGTGGTAGACTACTCTGGACTAGCTACCTTCTGGTTCTTGCCAAAACAATTCTTGCATCCAGTTTTAGAAATGCCAGGGCTTATGGGGCAGAAAACACAGGCACTCTGTGGCCAAGACAAAGTACAGTAGGTGGAAGGTGCTAGAGAGTCAAATCTTCTGTTTGAAGGCTGTCCAACTAATCACACTGTTGCCTTCTAGATGTAAAGGGCTCATCATCTTGTAGCAATGAAAGATAGCTTTTGGCTCTGTGGCCAGTGCATACCCCTGATTCCTTCTTGGGTGTCTTTCTAGAGGAGGCAGGTCTTGGGAAGAGCCCCTAACCCTATATTCTCTCCTGCTGCTTCTCTTCCATCCTAGTGGCCCCAGAGTGATTAAAGACAGGGGCATCTTTCCCTATGTAGGAGGAGATTCGTTTTCCTAAGCAATGCTTTCACTTTTCGGCTCTGCAATGCTTTTCTTCCTACAGACATCCAGCCCGTCTCTTAACCAGTCTCAGTACTTCTCCTCTTGCCCCTGGACCATCAGTCTACCCTTTATACAGTGGTAGTGCTGGTGCTTTGACTAAAGTACTCTGTAAATGTTTAGTTTATGATTTACATGGCCCATTATAAATCGGGCTCCTCTGGCCTCTCTCACCTCCTGTCAGTTCTCCTCTATATTCTGTGGTCCAGCTAAAACAGATCTCTGCATTTCCACTTCTCCTCAGACCTCACTTCCTGCCTTTCATTTAGCCCTTCATTCTGTCATGATCAGTCCCCCTTATTCCTGAACAACCTATCTTTTCCTTTTCCATGAGTGGCCTTCCCAAACCCTCTTTGGCCCCAGTGTGAGTTGGCACCTCCTACTTTGCATTTATCTTTACATCTTCTGGCCTAGCTCTTGTCACTTGCTGAGTGGTGATATGGCTGGCTTAATCATCCAGGCTAGATTCTCAGCTGATGGAAGGTAGGAGCTGGAATTCCCATCTCTATAGCTGTAAAGTTTAGCCTGCTATTTGGTGCCTTTAGTAGGTGTATAACAAACATTTGAATGGGCAGAGGAGTTTGCTGTTGGAGAAGAAGCCAAAGTCATGGGCTTCTTCCAGCAGGGAGGCCAGGGATGCTCTCAGAATATCCCTAGGACACAGAGCTGGTTGCTGACATGGCCCAATTATACCAAATATCTGGAAAAACCCAAGGAAGGCTCCTAATTGAGACAAAAGTGTAGCAGCCATCAGAATCCTGGCCAAGTGTTCCTTTCCCAGTTTTCCTCTTCCCTTTCAGTGTAGTGATGCCTTATTTTTAGCTACCGAGTAAAGTGAGATGATTCTCCAGGTGCTGGGCTGTCTCCATTAGAAGCTCTTCTCGGTTGTCAAGGGATGCCTCAGCCTCACGCCGGACACTGGCCCACTCCTGGAAGTCCTCTTCATCTACAACCTGTAAAACAGGAAGAGGATTATTAATAACCCTGAATGAATTAGCAAATGAAATTTCCCCTTTTTTCCTGATGTGCTGGCTGCCTGGAAGTCTGCGTGGACTTCCCAGAATTGGCTGTGGAATGCTCCATAATGATATTTTGAACTAATACATTGGTGAAAGACTAATCCTTATGTTCCATGATCACCAAACCTCTGCTGAGTCTCTACCATGCTTAGGGCTCTGGAGATGAACAACAAAACCAAGGTCTCAGGATGCCACAGATTGTATGCTGGTGGCGGGTGAGATGCTTTAGTCAGGTAAAACACTTAAATGACTAGGTGATTTCAAAAAGTGCTATGTAGATAATAAAAAGGATGATAGCATAGAGTCTGTTGGAGCTGGAGAGTAACTGTGAAGAAGGGGATTGCCTTCTGTTGGATGGTGAGGTCTTGATGACAGGTAACGTGTGAGGTAAGACTCAAGAGGTGCATGCTGCATGTTGCAAATGCTATGCATCAGCAATGAAATTGACCCTATTCTTGATCTGTAATGCACTAGCTGATGGACGTGGAAAGCAAGGTGGAAGGGCCAGACATGAGGCTGGAAAGAAAAACAGCAGCCATGTTTTCCCCAGCCTGTAGACCTACCTACCAGTCATGGTGTCAATCATGTATGGATGCCACACCTTTTTCCCTTGGGGTCCTGCAGCACTTTTTCTGCCCACCATATTTATATGTACGCATTCTCCTTTATAAAAGAATGATTCCATAACACAAGTACCAAATATTCATTGAGTCCTTCTGCAATGGCGATATATGGAAAATCAAGGGAACACAGGTTTTTTTTTGTTTTTTGTCTTGTTTTTTGAGACAGGATCAAACAATGTGGCCTTGGCTGGCTTGGAATTCACAGAACTCTAACTGCCTCTGCCTCCTGAGTACTAGAGTGAAAGGCATGCACCACCATGCTTGGCCACAGGTAGGCCTTTTGCATTTGAGAAATATAGTCTGTAGCAGGAGACCCTATAGACATAGACTTATGGAAAGCAGGCAGTGGTAAGGGTATAGTTACAATCCTCAGAGAATGTAAAAAACTGTGCTGTTTTCTGAAAGACATAGCAAAATGTGGTGAAATTTGGACTTGTACCCAGATGGGCTTGGTTTTCAAGTGAGTACATTAAGTCTCTATGAATCAGATGAGCAGCCCTGGGAGTCTGTAGAGGAAACATTACTTCATGGCCATCATGGCATTCCTACTAGACAGCGCATAGCTCATCAGATGGCATTGCTCTGAACTTCAAAGTCCCTGGTTCCTACCTCTTTTGTAGGGTGTCAAAGTCAAGGATCTCAGACATAGAGGCCAGCCATCTCTCTGGCCACATCTGGGCCTAGGGTAAAGCAATAGCCAATGGCGGGGATTGCAGACAAGAGCAGAACACAGCTGAACATACCTCCATGGGCTCATCACAGGGGCCAGCTGCTACATAGTTATGCTAAATGATGCCATTCAGTAGATATTCAGATTCTCAACAGAAGCCAGAAAACTAGATTTTTTTCACATGTAAACACACACACACACACACACACACACACACACACACACACACACACACAAATACAGGTTCACAGAAAACCTCTCCAAATTTTAATTTGGACTATTGCAAAAATTAAGACTACTTTGAAGATGAAATTGTATTTGTGAATGAGTGGATAGGATCAAGACACCCAGAGTACATGTATGAAAATTTCAAAGAATTAATAACTAACTAAATAATTTTATGAGTTGCAGGTCAAATATTACACATACAATAAAAATGAAGAATGGCTAAAGGCACAGATACATAGTTTTCCTGTTCAGATTTCTGCCTCAGCAAAATTGTAAGAATCATAGATTTTGGTCATGAGTCAGAAGAGCTGATTCTAGCTAGGTATGATGCAGAACCATAATCCCAGACTTAGGAAGCTGAGGCAGGAGATCACCAGTTCAAGCTGTGCCTGGGCAACTCAGTGAGACTCTGCTTCAAAAAGCTAGTCAGAATGCAAACACCACCACCAAGAAAAGAAAAGGCTGAGGATATCGCCTAGTATTAGAGTAATTATATAACATGTTTATGGTCTTAGAGTCAATAGCCAAGCACAAAAACTAAGTTTGAAACTATTAATAAATCAGTGGTCTTTTGCAAAGAAAAAGAAAGAAAAAAAGAAAGGAAGGAAGAGAGAGAGAGAAATGAAAGAAAGAAAAGAAAGAAAGAAAAAGAAAGAAAAGAAAGAAAGAAAACAGCTGGGGAGGTGGCTGGATCAGTAAACTGCTTGCCATGCAAGCTTGAGGACCTATTGGTAATCTCAGTACTGGCAAGGTAGACAGGAGGATTCCTGCTGGTCATTCAGTGCATCTCTAGGTTCAGTGAGAGACTATGTCTCAAAAAATAAGGTGGGGAGTGATTGAGGAAAACACCTGATGCTGACCACACACACACCCCTGAAGCATGCCTTCAGAAGTTAGTTCTCACCTTCTTAGCGATGCATAGGGTTCGAAGGCCGTCTCTTGCATACAAGTCCAGATGTTTTTGAGTCCGGGCTCGGATTCTCTTCAGCTTCTTTTCCACATCCATGTCACTCACTGTCAAACAGTTATTGTTTCCCGTGAAGCCATGGGCAAATGCTCAGGGAGCTTCATCTACAGTCCCCCAGAAATCTTCCCAGACAACAGCCTCAAAGGGTTGTTGTCTTCCCAGTCCTTCCCAGCCCTCCCTAGGAACACGGAAGAGGTCTTGTAATGATAGACTGTCCTGGAAAATAACAACTGTAGAAGTTCTCACACTGCTTTTTAGAGCTGTTCTTCAAAAGCCTAGCTGGAAAGGATAGCAGGCTACCAAGAAGAGACTTGATAGCCTATGAGCATATACAGGGGGAGGGGGTTCCCCTCAGTCACAGTCATAGGGGAGGGGAGTAAGGGGAAATGGGAGGGAGGGAGGAATGGGAGGATACAAGGGATGGGATAACCATTGAGATGTAATATGAATAAATTAATAAAATATATTTAAAAAATATAAAAACAAACAAACAAACAAACAACAACAACAAAACAAAAACAGAAACCAAAAGCCTGGCTGGAAAAAGTGCTACTTAAGGAAGGGAGGTAATCTAAGAAATCATTCAAATACATCTACTTACAAGAGAACCACCTGGATAGGTAATACAAAGCTATCCTCCCATGCAGGGTCAGGGGCTAGGAGTTTCAGTCTTCCTTGGTACCTACAGTTATGGTTTCCGTAGCCAGCCAGCCTTGCCTGCAGAGCCACCCAACTTTGCAAACTCTCCTCTGAAACTTAGACAACCCCTCATCATCCCTGTCATCTACTTTAGTTCTTGTCAAGTTCGGTCCCAAGACAGCTGCAAACCTGGATCTCATTAGCGGAGTTCTTCAGCACACTGGGTTTGCTGACTTAGGCTTCTTTCAATATGAGGGATGGTGTCAGGAAAAAAAAATAGCTTTTGCATTTCCTGTAACTCTAGTGTGAAAAATACCTCAATGCCTTGTTCAAAATCCCCGTGTTAAAGTTCCATATAGCATATTACTTTCTGAAGTCATTCCCTGCCTCTCCACCCCCCCCCCCCCGTTTAGACAGTAAGAATAGTTTAGGGCTGGCATAGCTGGGGAGGGGGCAGGGCCAATGATACTGTCACTTTCTTAACCTAAGCTGTGACAGGTGTCACTCCTCTATCACAATGCTTTGTAAATCTGAGCAATGAAACCTTCAGAATCCCTTACCAGTGCTGGACCGGTGTTCTAGAGAGAGAGCCTCTGTAGTGAATAGAATTTGGACACTTCTTGTAGTTTCAGGTCCAGCTTCTAGAGCTTGTTATGGCCTGATATGAGCAACAAAGGGCGAGATTTAATGTCTGCCCTGCTGGTTTTCATTTGCTTTTGTTTTGCTTTGTTTGTTTGTCTGGTGTTGCCTGCTGTGGAACAATTCTTGGTATTTTCCTATTCCTCCCATTTGGAATGAGAGTGCTTGTGTTGGGGGTTCAGAGCTAAGAGTTTGCATTGAGTCTCCGAGGTGTTTTTTTTTTTTTTTTTTTACTCAGACTTTTGCTGAAACTGACGAGACTTTGAGGAAGGCATTGATGCTCTACAGGTGTGTACATTACAGCACTATACTATTAGGCGGTGCTATGATATGTCTTCATTTGGAGAGTATGATTTAATGAGTTCTCAAGTGTGAAAATGACAAGGGGCGGGTTTGGGATGACCACTCTTAATTTCCATCTTGGTTGGATTGAGATTCACCCAGAGTAGTAAAACGCACTCTGGGTAGGCCTCTGGGGAGCTCTGAGACAGCTGAATGTGGGATCCCTACTAAGTGAGAAGTCACCCTGAATGTGGCTAACAGCATCCGAAAGGCAGGGGTCCAGATGGAACAAGTGGACCACGGACAAAGCTTCCAGTGCAATGTGCCCTCTCTGCCTCCTGGTGGGCACAAGCTGAGTAGATGTGTTCCTCTGTGCCCGTCCACCATAGTGTCCTGCCTTACAACAGATCCAGAAACAAGGGAGTCAGCTCAGCACGGACTGAACTTCTGACACCGTGAGCCAAGTAAATTCTCTTAGTAATTAACAACAAAGAATTTGAACACCTCACCCATCCCTTCATACAAGGTAATGCTAAAGCTATAATTCCTACTAGGGATCTCATCAACTACAAAGAAATCCCATGAGTATATTTTTATACAATGTAAATGTCTTTTGAGATCTTACTTCCTCATTGCTCAAATGACCTAAGCACAGACTTAGGTATGTATGCGATGCCTAAATGAACACTATTTACAATATTTTATCTTCACAAACATCCTTGTTGAAGCTCACTATTTGTGAGCCCTTTGGCTTTTCCCCTCAGATTGCCAGGAACCTCAGAGTCAAACCAAATGTTCAAACATCACAAATACTCTAAACGTGATGTTATTTCTCCCCTCCCTCTCAAAGCCTTGCCTCTTCCTTAGTGTGGTGATGCTGTGTGACTGTACTTTTTATTGGCAGCATCTCCAACCCATTTCTGCAGTCAGGTGAAGAAGAAGTAGACAAACATCTCCAGGGTAACATGGCTCCATTGCCCAGAGAGCTGTGGCTTCCTCGACTCAGAAGCACTGAATTCACTTGTCTGCCAGAGTCTGGGGATGAAGAACTAATTAGCTCCCTTCTCATTCTAAACACTAATCAGTCCCCATGAACCTCTTGGCTGTGATCCACAGCTGATAATACAGGAGGCTCTGGGCTGCCTGGGCAAATTTGAAGCTTGGCTGGGATCTACTTTCCTGGGAGAATCATAACCCTATCACTGTCTTCTCCTTGTTAGCAACCAGGATGCGGCTACACACCGATTCATGCTGCTCCAAAACTGGACACTGATACGTAGGGACTTTGGAACGTTTTTCTGGCTCTGTGAAAGTTTGTGAAAAATCCATCTTGGTGTGGGTGGACACTGGGGAAAATGATGATAAAGAGGAACACTTGAAGGACCACAGGGTGCTCTAGGATATGACTAAAGGATGTTTTGGTAGAAAGAAACTGAGTATGGGTTTGGATAATGAATATTATAGTGAGTGTGGTAACCTGGAAACTGGGGAAAGTGAAGGTAAAATGGTTTCTCTTATAGAAGACTCTACAGAGTCTTCAATGTACTAACGGACACCCCAAATCTCTAATGATGGAATAGTCAGTGTGTTCCAAGGCCATTGTTTTGAGAACATCTCATGGGCCCAGGACTCCTGGGCCTGGTGAGGTAAACTTACCACAAGATGGATCTTCTAGCAGGTCCATGATAACTGAGTCAGCACCCTTGGTGTAGACGATGATCTCACCTGTCAGCGGGTGCCTCACCACTACTGACATTCTCTTCCGGACAGAGTCAAAGCCCAGTGTGAAGAGGATGTCAAAGGTGAGGCAGATGCCCTGTGGCAGACGTACAGTCACCTGTTCAGGAGTCCTAGACACTAGTGTGAAACTGTAGGCTCGGGCGGCATGCACTAGAGCTGCCTCATCAGGGCTCTCAGCCTCGTAGCATAGCTCAGGTCCATCTAGGCTGAGAGCTGGGCCCTCCAGGCCCTCCTCCAGAGAAGGTCCTAAGCTGGACCCCAAGATGTCACCCTGCTCCCATACGCTGCTCCTGTAGCCACCATCAGTGGAACAGTCTCCGCTACACACGGATGCGTCATCTTTCTCATCTGAGTCTGTGGTGGGCATGTTGGGTCCCAGACTCTCTCCTAGATCTGCGTCAGAGGGTGCAGTGGATGAGAATGACTGGCTGAGGCTCAAAAGCTTCAGCCTCTGGAAGAGTTGTTGAATCTTCTCCAAGGATGTCCCCAGAGCCTTGTTGGAGGGTGGAGTGGTAACCTGTGGTTGAATGAGGAAAGTGCAACATTACTCTGAGCATGCAAGCTGCCTTATTCAGAATATGAAGAGCATTTTGCAACCAGTGGATTATCTGGGTGCTCTATAGTCATAGACAAGGCTCATGCATTCTGTGGACTCCACTCATCCAAAGATAGTGTTAGCTCAGATGTCCCCTTCCAGGCCTGACATTCTAGATATGGCCAATGTTTATATTCCTATAGTTTCTAAGCATCCCACTCTGGTCATAGTGGAAAGAAACAAAGGAGATGACCATGAGGCACTCAAGAGCACACATTCTCTTTGTTATTGTAGGGCAAGCTGCTTTCTCTTTGTGTGAATCATCACATTTAATCTTTCCTGACACTCGATGGGCTACCATCAGTATGGATGGGGAAACCAGGCACCCAGATGTTCAATAGATTTGCCATGATAACTCAGTGTTTTGGTAATAGGACTGGGACTCAGTTCTGAGTCTGGGTCCAGTCCTTAGCTTGGAGCTGTGTGCCAGTGCCAGCCTTCTCATTAATGTGAAAACTGAAGTTGGATGCTAGCTTTCCCCAAATAGTATTTCTCAAAAATAGTTACTTGTTCAAATGTTTCCTACCTCACATGTTACTGAAAATGTCTGATCATGAGATGACTTTTCTGGATGGTTTGAAATTTGGGCACAGTGAGAGGAAGTTATAGTCTAATGAATCCTGTTTTCTTGGTTTTATAGCCACCAGTTGCACCAAATCATTATTCTTATCAGTGACTTGTAGGGAGCTTGGCTAGGTCTGTAGATAATTGATGACCCATCTACCCTCACTAGTTTTCTTTATTCAGCTTCATATAGACAAACAAGCACATTTCTGCATTATTTCCAAGGAAAGCACACAGCACATAAGCTAATTAATTTTAATCCCCATATAATTTAGTTATAATATGATATTGGGAACAACAGAGTCACACAGGTGGTTCTGCATGTATTAACCATACCTCCTTAGTTAAGTTAGTCAAGACCTCAGAATTCAGAATTCATTTGTTAAATCCAAAACTATCACATACCAAATTCCAGGGTTCTAAGCAATATAGGTAAAATGTAAATATAGTATTTAGCATGGGGTCTGGCACACAGCCAAATGCTCAATAAATATTTACTCAGCATCTACCCCACAGGTGGATAGACAAAGGTTGAAAGTTGCACATACGAATGGCTGATTTGTAACTTTTCCCATTTAACTTTTAAAGAGGGAAACAGACCTAGGAAGATAACATGCCTGGTCCAAGTTTCACAATGATGGACTGATGATGCCATGGCTAGCACCACAGAGTCATGTCTTTCTGATCAGGGATTTCCCCTTTCCCATTCCCTTTTGTACTTTTTCTTCTTCCCCTCTCCGCCTCACCACCATTCACAACCATCATTGGTCCTTACCCTCTTTCTGGGCTCAGTGGTTGTGGACACCATGACAGAGTTGCAAATGGTCAGGGCAAGGAAGAAGTCAGCAATGGAAGCAGTGGTGGAGTGGGAGGGCTTGGCAAGTCTGGCATCTGAGGTCTCCAGCCACAGGGCAGCATCTCTCACCTTGCTCAGGAGATTCTTATCAGGAGTCACATCTTTTTCCTGGGAGAAAAAGAAGCCCAAGTGACATCTTTTCCTGATAGGACTAGGAAGGAATCTCCCTCCCATCAGGCTCTGCATGTCTAGGGCAGGGATAACTCCATCTTCCTTGTAGTCTTACAGCCAGCAGATTCTTCCCTTCCACTCAATTTTCATTTCAATTTCTCACTGTTAAATCAGATCCATGGAACCATCAGTTGCCCGGTACTGGCATCTCTCCTCATCTAGCGTCTCCTCACCGTGTGTTCCCTACTCCTCTTGCTTCCAGTATAGCTTAGACCCTCTAGTCCTCAATTTCATATTTTTGCACCAGCTTTATTCCAATATTACTGCCATGCAGCTCTTCTCACCCATCACATAACCATGGACTATGGCATGTTCCTAAGACACCACTTTCTTCCTGCAACTTCTGACTTCCCAAAAGATCTCCAGATCATCACTGTCAGCATCACCACATCCTCCTGCATCTACACTCTTTCGCAAGTTTTTCCATGGTTTACCTTTACCCTAGAGGTCTCTGTTGCAGTCTGAACACACACTCTCCTTCACTGCCTCTAGTCTCATCAATAGAGGAGTCCTTTCATATGCATCAGAATCTCACCTAGAGCTTAAAGAGCACACAAGAGCCACCTTCCCACCCATCAACTCACTGCAAACTCTTCTGAACCACAAAAGCAAGTTTTACAATGACAGTATCCATGGGTTCCAGACATATTAGGTGAATGAGGGAAGTAGGCCAAGGCATAGCTGAGTTCATTATGGGATGGATGGTGCTGTTGACCTGGCAAGCCACATTACATAGTGCTGCCAATTTTGTTTAGCAAATGCTCCAAGGCTGGTCCCTTTGCCAAGAATCCTGAGTCTTCAGGATAAAGCAGAGATGATAAGTGACCTGTTTTCTCCTCCTCCTTTTTCTTCTGCTTCTTCTTTTTTTTTCCTGAGTTGAAACTGATCCATAGTTTTGCAATCTTTCACATTTTTGTAGAACGTTGCATTTGATCTGTCTCTCTCTGGAATATATGCTATTTGTCTTCTGTGCATTTGAATATTGCACTCCTAAAAGTAGCTCACATTTATGAAGTGCTTTCTACCTCCCCAATCCCAAGCCATTTGTGCGACTCCCACTAGACTGTCACAGGTCCATGTACATCCAGAGATGTGGGCTGACTTAGTCACTGGCTCTTAGCAAGAAAGGGTGAAGACCAAATCACATATCAAATTCCTGTACAACAGGCACAGCATTGTCTTTCCTGGGATTATAGCATAGGGGAATCATTAATACTTTATCTAAAGTTCTGTAGCCAGATTAGTCAATACTACCCAAACACTGAACCCAAGTTTTATACTAATGAGAACTTAGATCCGTGCAGTGTTTCATGGTCCCAGTACATCCGCCATCTCAACGTATCCCTGCCATCAGTATTGCAATTGTCTGGGTGCTGTTACCTCTGAATTTTAGATAAGGTAGCTCATGCATAGAAGAATTTAGTGCCTCACCTAAGCTCTCACAATAAATTGGAGGTATCCTCAGTTGATTCTTGGTGGCTTGACTCTAGAATCCCTCTTCTCTCCTGTACCAGACAAGATCCTCCATGAGAAGGAAGTGTCCTTTGGGTCTTGGTGAGAGACACAGCTTTTAATGTCTGCCATCCCAGATGCCTTGCACATCAAGGCACATCAAGCTTGATCTTTAAGCAGTTTGGGAGACTATGGAAGTGTTCCTCTTCCTTAAAAATAGATTTTTTTTTGTGGGAAATGGTGCATGATTGGGATTCTAAACCTTTGAACAGACACCTTGATTCCATAAGGAAGCTCAAAGGCCATCAAATACAGTCCTGTATTTTCCTTCAGAGAGGCAGGAAGTAAACTGTTCATGATCATGTCTTGCTTTAGGGTCAGACCCATGAAGATGATGGCTTGTCTCTGCCGTGTCCCCTGAGCCAGCAGGTTGTGGACATGCAGTACACTGAATGACTCCTTTTTAGAGTACTTGGCTTGCCCAACACAGAGGAACTGGATTTTTTCCCTTTCATTTCCTTTTCATGGTGTATGTGCACCATGAAGTAGAGGTCAGAGAACAAGTGGAAGTCAGTTTTCTCCTTCTGTGACATCTCACTGGCCCTTGACATTTCTTTATTAAAACTGGTCTTTAATACGTTTTTACTTGATCAAACGGTGGTGTGCACTTTACCTCCAGCTACGGATGAGCACCTCCATAGCTCCATCGTGCTTCCACAGTTTTTTTTTCTCCCACAACAGCTTTCATTTTTCATGCACGCTCATGGATGACTGCTGTTGGTTAAGTTCCTCTGGTTGCCTCACACTGGTCTTGAGGGCAAGTTCAGGTGCTAGCTTCACCAGGAAATTCCCCAGAGGCCAGAAGAAGGATGGGACCCTCCTCTGCTGATCTTCTATAGCACACCTATACCTACTGTCCAAGCAGTAGTCATTGGTGTCTCACTCACTCCTTCCTTAGGCTGTACATTCCTGAATCCCAGAGCCACTGCACTATAGGCTTTATAGCCCCACCATCTAGCTACTATACCCACCACTGAATAGATGTTAACTAATGTTGATGGGTCAGCTGACCAAATAAGTGAAAGGCTATTCTAAAGACATGCTGACAGTAACCACAGATACAGTTGACAGAATAGGGAGGAAGCGGGCCCTTCTGTTTGCTGTTAGGGGACATGTCAACTGCCACAAGATCTTGGGAAAAGTCAGTTGATGAAAAGCTGGACAAATACCCCAAACTTAGCAATTATACTCTGAAAATTAATACTTCAAAAAGCCTGCCACACACATATAAACTCACAATGGCTCAACTATCCAACAAGTTCCAACAGCCACTAAAAAAGAATTAGGCTGCTCTCTACTGAATTTACACACATGTGCCTGGACATAGGAACAGTCGCCTGCACTTGTGATTCTTTTTTTAATAGCAAAGTATAGGCTGGGGAAATGGCTCAGTGGTTAAAGCATTTTCTCTGAAAGAGTGAAGAATGGAATTCAGATGCCTGGCACTCATGTAAATTCTTGACAGTCTTGGTAGACAGACAAGAAATCCCTAGAGTAAACTGATTAGATAGAGTAGCAGTATTAGCAATCGCAGTGTTTGACTGGCAGGCCTTACCACAGTGAGTAATGTAAAAAGTGGCTAAGGATGATTTCTGACACTGACCTTGCGTCTCCACACATGCATGTGTATGCACACACAGATACATATGCATAGGTATACATGTAAACATGCACACATACATATACACACATGAAAACAGAAAAAAGTCGAAGTCCAAAAGTCCTCCAGTCAATGCTTCATCATTGTGTGTGTGTGTGTGTGTGTGTGTGTGTGTGTGTGTGTGTGTGTGTGTGTTCCATAGAGGCTCCTCTGGAAAGTCTGCGTAGGCTACTGTGAGGATGTTTGCCTCTGGTAGAGGGGGAATGGAAGACCACCCCATGTGACATTTGATCCCCTTTTGATGCCTGACTGTATGCTCATTTTAGTAAAAGGTAAAAGATATGATCTGAAGAGAAACCAGAGTATTGTATGCTGGTATTAATAGCATACAAACAGGACTTTCTGGTTGCTGGGTAACTGAAGGTTGAATTCTGCCTCAAGGTGGGGATGTCTTTGTCCTGAGGTTATGGTCTTGATGATATTTAGTTTGGATGAAGAACCAGGAATGTACAAACATTCACCCAGATAGCACATAGATTGTTAAAGCAAGCTAGACAAGTGTAAGGAAAATTTCTGACAGTTCTTCCCCTTCCATCTGGGTCCCCGGAGGCTAAGAGAGTCCTGCCCTGTGTGATCAGATGACTCGCAGGAATATTCGTGTGTCTGTCTGGTTATCTAACCCCACAGAGGCAGCAGGCGTATGTTGGCTGCCCTGTCAATCTGCAGGAGAGTGGGAGTGTTTCACAGAGGAATCACTAAGCAACTGCCCTTAGGCACCTCTTTCAGTTGTGCCTACCGCATTCTCTGTGGAGGTGTCAGGGAAGGTGACATGCCCACAGAAAGGAGAAAGGAGGGAGGAGCCTGGAGGCCTCCCCTCCCCGCCCTCTGTAGAGTTGGGAAGATGTTCTTTGGTTTGATGATTTTGTGATACATTGTGTGAGTGGCTCTTGGAAACAAGGACTCTGCATAAATCTTGGCTGCTTGCAGACCAGGGCAAAAAGGCACTTTATTTTCCATCTGCCAGTGCTATTAAACATTGGCTGGGGACGTGCCAGTTTCATAAGTATATTACCCACCTTAAACCCACAGTTTTATAGCAGGTAATTAGGAGATAATCACTGATGCTTCCTTGTGTCTGGTAGCTAAAGAAAAAAGCAAGCCCAGCTTTGTTTGTTGCTGCTACTATTGATCCTCGTTTTATTTTTGGTTTGGACCCAAGGGCCAGGGAAACCAACAGCTGGTCTCTTGAGGAGCTTGAAGAATGACGAACCCTAGGAATTTCTGAGGCAAGCTCTGACTCAGTTCCAAAGGGGAGGTAGAGAAGTGGTGGTTCTGAGAGGTGTTTATGCCAGGCCAGGTGTTGGACATGTTAAGCAAGCCTGATACAAATAGATAGGGGCAGACCTCCAGAGAATTACCTGGGGTTGCCACCCAAGTCTCTAGTGCCCTCTTTTAGAACCAGACAGTGCTCAGTGCAGGAGCAGAGGCCAGTGGATGCCTTTAAAATTCTTTCTTTCTTTCTTTCTTTCTTTCTTTCTTTCTTTCTTTCTTTCTTTCTTTCTTTCTTTCTTTCTTTCTTTTTTATGTGTATAAATGTCTTGCCTGTGTGGTGTTGTGCCCACAATGGTCAGAGGCCATTTGATCTCCTGAAGTAGGAGTCACAGAAGGTTGCAAGTCATCCTATGGATGCTGTTTGCTGAACCTGGGTCTTCTACAAGGGCAGCAAGTGCTCTTAACCATGGAGTCATCTTTCCAGCTCCAGTGAGCATCTTTAGAGACAGCACAAATCTGTTCTTTAGCCAAAGCATCAGGTGCTTGCTGAGTCACGTGTGTACTGTTTTATTCGGGGATGTTAATGGTCTATCTCAGTCTTGCCTGCCCCTAGATTGACTAGAAATGAAATTGTAATGTTCACATCCCTAGAGAACATGTATCAGAAGCTTAGGGGAGAAAGGTCATATTTTGTACATTTTTATACATGATAGCAAATAAGAAAACAACTTTTATTTAGAATGCTCACTTCAAATGTGTACTAGTTGTCTGTCTTTTTAGAATATATGATGAACTAGAATTGTCCATAGTTTAATGAAGTGTGTGGCTATGATTCCAGTTCCTTCAACTTGCTAGGTGTTAAATAAAGTCATTTGTGGTGGAACTGAGATGGTGCCCTAGGGCTGGGGATGCAAATGTGCCTGATTTGTAACTAGAAGGGCTCTTGAGGTCAGCACAAACATGTGTTATTTGATTTTGGGAACATCCTGATAAGAATTTTATGTATTTTCAGGTGATTAAAAAAGGGATAAAAAGAGATTTATCGCATTGCGCATTAGCCAACAGCATAGTTACAAGCCTATTTTTTTGGACTTGTAGTCCATCTCCTTATTGAACAATTACCCAAAGGTGGTGTTTTACTAGTAGTTCTTGGCTATACCGTGGCATTCTTAGCTCTTCATAAAGAGAATGCATCACTGTCCTTCTGTATCCATGCCAAAGGCAGTGAGTCTTAATTCCTTAATCAAATTTCTTATTGCTCTAGAATGAATCTAGAGCTTGCTCTTGAAACTGCCAGCCAGTGTTGAACACTGACCATTGTCTAGGTTCTAGAGACACTTCGGGATCAGTATGTCTTACCCATGGCCATCAGCTGAGGGCCCTCCGTCAAATTTATACTGATTAGACGAGATTTTGGATCCCAGGAGTTTGAGATCATCTTGGGCAACATCACAAGAGCTAGTCTCTAAGATAAATTAAGATAAAAATGTATAAGAAAGGAATCTATGCTGCCTGGTTCAGGGGTCCTGTGATTTGTGAGGCTAAGCAAGGGGCAAGGAATCTTGTGGCCTACCTCCCTCCTGCCACAGAGCTTCCGAATTTCCTTTCTTGTGTTCTTGGGGTTGGGGAAGTTCATTATTAGGCACATGAGATGACTGTCATATGTAGAACTGTGACATGCCAAATACATATTTATTTCTTTTAGTTTCCACTCATCCCTAAGTTAGAGATATAGTGACCTAGAATATTGACTTACAGCATGTCATCTTTGTCACAGTTAGAACACATTCCTGGTTAGGAAAGCCAGATGGAAAATTGTCTCCATAGCTTGTTAGGTTAAAAGAAAAATCTAGCAGGTGCAATTCATATATACCATGTTTGCAAAAGTGTTTTACACACCCACACACACACACACACACACACACACACACACACACACATACACACACATATGCATGCACGTGCATGTGCGTGTGTGTTGGCAGAGATTAAAATTTCAATGGAAATTGATTTAAAATATTTTTCTAATAATGGCATGATAGCACACCCAAGTTCATTTGTAGTCTCTGCTTTGAGATGGCTGTGGCTCCTTTGACATTTCCTATTGTCTTGAAAGAAAGTCATTTTATTTTTATTTATGTGTATATGCAGAGTTCAGGTGCCCACAGAGGTTAGAAGAAATGTCAGATCTGTATGTACAAGTAGCTTGTTGTCTGTGCTGAGGAGAGAACTCTGGTCCTCTGTATGAGCAGCCAGCACCTGTCCAGGCCCACCTGTGGCCTTTTATAGAATTTGTGATGTGTGAGTATGTGCAAAGGAAGGAGTGGAGCAGGGGTCAGAGGCTTTGGCCTTGACCTCCAGGGACTGTTGTGCAATTTGGGGGAATAAATTCAGAGCCCTCATTGGCTACCTGGATGTTTATAGCAGTGACTTTGGAGGAATCAAATATGAAAAGACAAAAGTCAGTCCGAAGTTGAGCTCTCACACTGAGCGAAGGGGAGAAAGGAGCTAGGCCCTTGGGATATAGATATTCCTCACTTCCCAACTCTTGAAAATTCCTCATGGAATATTGCTAATACCTTTTCTCTCACCTTTTTTTCAAGTGCACAAAGCCTAAAAGGCAGAAGCCTTTTGTCTTTCTAGTTTGTGAAAAGCACAGACATGGCGAATACTTGTGTCTTTTAGTGGCATAATTGGAAAAGCATGCATAATGAGGAGGCTGCTGGCTCTCAGCTGTGCTGGTGACAAATGGACGAGGGAGGGACTCCAGGGAACTGAGGTCTGTGCCAGCCTACGTGGCATGGATTCCTTAACTCAAGCCAATTATTGCCATGAGAAAATTCTGTTATTAGTATGGGGAGTGTTTCTAATTCCACTTTCAGAAGAGGACATTTGGAACCAACAAGAACTGTGCATGCCGACAGAACACTACACATTCCAAATGGGACTTAGAGGGGCCATTCTGAGAGCTCTTCAGTCTTTAAATGTCTTTAAATAATTAATTACAGGGTATCATGTAGCCCAGGCTGGCCTCCAACTCACCATGTAGCAAGTGATGGGATTACAGGTGTGTAGCACCTTGGTTCACGAGGTGGTGCTGGGAGGGAACACAGGTCTCAGGCATGCTAGGAAATCACTCTTCCAACTAAGAAACACAGTCAACCCCAAGCCTCTTTAGAAACTAATCATCGGTTATGGAGGCTCTGTTGTATCCTAGAACCTTCTGTTACCTTCCTGACATGCTTTGGTTGTGATGCAATGAATATAGGCAAGGACTTACTATTGAGCTGCTGAAGGCCACAGGAGGCTGTGAAGTTTCCCAGAGCCCCACAGATCGTTGTCGGGAGTGCCTCTGGATAGGGACCCGGGCACTCTGGCTCCTCCTCAGAGGCTGGACACCTCCTTGGCTTCTCATCGTTGCTGTGCCCTGGGCCCATCTAGGTGGGAAGGACAGACATTGGTATTGGGTCCACTCCTCACCATCTGAGTCCAGCTCCTTTGGCGTCTCCAGTCGCTTGGCTGCAAGAAAGGAATCTTGTCACATCCTGGCTGAGTTAGGCTTGGGGGATGCTAGGCTTCCGGGCTTGGGATAGGGCTTAGGAATGGTCCATAGACAACTGTAGCTGGGCTATTAAGGCCGCAGAGTTATGTGACCTTGTGCTTTGAATCCAACTCAGGATCATTTTGAAGATTTAGTAACATAATATGTGACAATGACTAGCCAAGCCAGGTGCCTGTAGTAGTAGCTCTTATATTATTAAAAAGAAACAAGATGCTCTCAAGTAACTGATGAGTGATTGCCATAGCAGCAGGGACAGGGCTATCTATAATATCTCGTCCTCTCTCGTTATCATGTGTGTGTTGCATGCATGTGCATGTACTAACTCAGTTCCATAGGCTACTTTCAGACCATGAAAAGGAATAGTCCAGACATTTTACAACTTCCCATTCTAAACCAAAACACTGAGTTGAGGAAATCTAAGGCATCTGTTAAAATGGAAGGCATTGTCTAAGTGTGCCAAGTTTAACCTCGAGCCTAGATCTAGACCTGTCCTGACACACCAGATAATGATGCAGGAGAAAATTCTAAGCCTTGCTTCATGACTGATACACAATTAGGATACATTCTACCTTAGTCCATCCCTGATATGAGGGGTGAGGTAGCTTGGCAATATGCCACAGAACCTCTGTCTGTGGTGGTGGTGGTGTCATCAGGATGGTGTCCTTGTCCTTCTGTTCTCTTAACAGAGAAGGGTACCTGCAGGGCCCTCATACCATTTTCTTGGTGACAATATTCACTGCCCACAATGGTACAACGGCGGAACACCATCTTGTTTTCTGTCAGGGTCCCCGTCTTGTCAGAGAAGATGTACTGGATCTGGCCCAGGTCCTCTGTAATATTGAGGGCTCGACATTGAATGGACAAATCGGCTTCTTCGTCATAAAGGTCAAGGTCGTTATGAAGGAGGAACACCTGCCCAAGCTTTACGAGCTCGATGGACACATACAAGGAAATCGGGATCAACACCTGAGGGAAGATGGAGTCACAGTGTGTCAGAAACCGGCTTGATCCCTGCTCCCAGAGCCTCACTAGTGGCAGCAAAGGCATTTGATAGAAAGGTAAGGACAGCTGACTGCCTGAATTTTCCTGGGAAATTAAAAGTCAGTGACTTCAGGTCTCCCCCCCTTTGGAATTCTCGGGAGAAATGAAACTGTGGTGCCTGGGGTGAGTCAGGTGCTTATCGCTGGTTGTTTACAACAGAATGATGAAGAACTCATAAACATATATAATGCGGGCCTCATGAAATAGAAGAAAGGAAATCAGAGGACAGAGTCATAGACTGGATGGACTCTTTCATATACATGACCTTTGGGTAGAGATTGAAGAGACAAGGGGGTGAAGAGTTCTGGGCAGTGGGAGGGGTTTGGTTGTTTGGGGTGGGTGGGAGTGTGTAGACGTCACACAAAAAGGATGGAGGAAGATATCTGTAGTAGATGAGATGGGGCCAAGGTCCAGATCATTTATTTGGAGCCTTGTTGGTTTCCATAAGGACTTTGGATTTTTTACTCTGAGTAGACATGAATTACCAGCACATTCTGTCCTGGGAAGTAGTGTGGTTTAATTTCCCTTTAAGAAGGATCAAAATGCTACAATGAATGGACAGTTGAAAATGATTCATCAGTCAGCAACAAGGTTCTATAAGACATTGACTATAGACGAGACTTGTCAAATGCTAGAACACTAACTTCTGAATTTTTTCTATCTCCAATGCTTGGGGATGGAGAGTCCTGGGTAGCTTCCTGTACTATTTGATCTTCCTTTGGTCTTGGTTTTTAGTATCTTTCCTGTTCTGTGTCTGGCAAAAGGACATATAAATGGGTGACTGTTACTGTCTCACTCTCTAAGTCTTCTACAGCTATCTCAAGGGTTGTCCTGACAGTACCTTCAATGTGAACACTTGACAGATGCACCCAAAAGCAATAACAGTCTTCCCATCTTGTCCTCCTTTCTGAGGCTAACACTTATTTTTCTTTATTTTGCAAAGCTGTAGAGGTTAGAGAGCTCTTACCTGGAGCAGGATGATCATGGTGAGGAACATATAGAAGCCTCCAAGGGCAAGAGAAAGGAAGTTCCCATCAGCATCTGGCACATCGAAGGGAGGATGCTCTTCAAAGGTACCATTCCAGAGGCTGTGGCCTGAGAAGAAGCAAAATTAGGCATGAAACAAAATCTCTACTTAGTTCTTAAGTTGCGCAGGTACCCATGATCTATTCCTGGACATGGATGGGCATTTGAAGAGTCCATTCTTTTCTCTTCAATTTTTTTCATTTATTTATTAAACTCTTTACAGCCTGATCCCAGGCCCTCTTCCTCCTTTCCTCCAAGTCCTCCCCCATCACACACCCTCTTTCCCATCCCCTTTCTCTCTTTTCTCAGAGAAGGGGAGGTCCCCAAGGTATATTAACCTATCCAGGCACTTCAAGTTAGCACTACAAGCAGGATTAAGTGCATCCTCTCCCAGTGTGGCCAAACAAGTCAGCCCACCTAGAGGGAAGGGATCCAAAGGCAGGAAATAGAGTCAGAGACAGCTCCTACTCTAATTGTGAGAGGACCCACATGATGACCATCTTGTAGATCTGCTGCATATATTTAGGGGGTCTACATCCAGTCCATGCAAGCTCTTTGGGTGCTGATTCGGTCTCGGTGAGCCCCCATGGGCCCAGATTAGTTGACTCTGTACATCTTGTGGTGTCCTCGACCCCTCAGGCATCCTCCCACTCTTCCACAGAATTGCCTAAGAGCCAATTCCCATCCCACATGACACTGTGCTATCACCTTCCCCTCCCTCTCTTTTCCTTAAGCCCTGACAGTGATCCTTCATGTATCACATAGGGTTGGAAAGATAATGGTATGTACTTTTCAGTCATCTTATGTTGGTGGTCTTGACACATCTGTCCTTCAGTTTTCCTTCTCCTATCTACACATTTCTTCATCCATTCATTGACCTAATCACCCATTTCTTCCCAATCTTACCTCCTATATCCAATAATTATTAATTGTATCAGTCTTGTTTTTGTTCTTGAGTAATTCCACTAGCCAAAGGACAGTAACCTTAAAGATGCATGAGGGTGAGTGCGTTAGAGCATGGAGTGTCTTGAGAGTTCACAGAACTCACACTGTATACACTCTGAACCCTATTTCCTTATTTGCTAAAGGAGTGACCCATTATCACCCATTTTCACAGGATTATGCAAGATGAGCTACATGCAGCACCTGCAACAGATCTATCTGAACTTGAATGTTCTTGCCTGTTAATTAGTAATAGCTATCCTATAGGGCTATTGTGAAACTGGAATAACCCATTGTGTAGAATTTCATGCTGGCTAGTTTTCTGTCAGGAACAAGGAAAAAGGAACCTCAACTGAGAAAATTTCCCTACCAGATTAACCTATGGACAAATATGTAGTATATTTTCTTGATTGATGATTGATGGCGGGAGGAACAGTTCACTGAGGTGATGCCATCCCTGTGCAGGTGACTCTGGATGGTATAAGTAAGGGGGAAGTGGGAGGGAGGGAAGAATGGGAGGATACAAGGAATGGGATAACCATTGAGATGTAACAAGAATAAATTAATAAAAAAAAAAAAAAGAAGGAAAAAAAAAAAAAGCAGGCTCAGCTAGCCATGAGGAAGAAGGCAGTTATCAGCACTCCTCCATGGCTGGCTTCTGCTTCAGCCCCCACCTCTAGGTTTCTGCCCTGATGTCCTGCAATATTGGACTGTGATGTGGAATAAATTCTAACTAAAACAAATGCTCTCACTTTCAGGGCATGGACTATTGAGCATATTTCATATAGAGAATATGTCATCCTGCCCAAAGCATCCTTCTCCCCTGAGGCTGGGACAAATTCCACATAGTCACCTCAGAAGAAAGGAGAATTGCAGACATGACATAATTTAATGGTGAGAGCATAGGCACAGGACATGCACAGAGAAAGTAAAGTCAGAGTAGCTGTAAAGTAAAACTGGAGGCCTTGGGGGTCTTGGAGCAAGTGTGTGTGTGTGTGTATGCAGGAGGGCATTATGGTCAAAGCAAGAAGACATATCTTGTTATAAGAACAAAGGGAACATTTGGTAAGGAACTGTGGATAATAGTTGTCATGGGAGAACTTTCTCTTCCTCAAGGCTTATGCTTTAATGAGGGGACAAAGAGTCCTGTTTCACAAAGTTGCTTTTTGTAATAGAATAATTTCCCTCCCTTTCTACTGATGTACTCCCTTTATCGTTTTTAGAGAGCTTGAAAAGCTGGTTCTGGGTGGCTTGTGCCTTATCTCTGTGTGGCCATGTAATCATTAACTTTTCGCCCCCTGCATAGTGACCTCAAATGTTCTTCCAGTTCTGGTGTGCCTGAAAAATCTATGCAGTACAGAGGCGTACTTCCTGCGGCCATGTGGGCAGGGGAGGGAGTGGCTGTGTCCTTGCTATGGTTTCCCGTCTTCTTCTGCTGCCTTTCCATCTGTGAGCCACCCACTCAGGCACAGCTGTTAGGCTCACCTGGGCGGTGCATTAAGTAAACAATCCTGGTCACCTTGAGATGAGCCCTAGCACCTCACTAATCTGACACACTAGATCTCTGTCTGTCTCTGTCTCTGTCTCTCTCTTTGTCTGTCTCTCTGTCTCTGTCTCTCTTCTCTCTCTCTCTCTCTTTCTCTCTCTCTCTCTGCCTTTTAGACATTGTCTTTTTAAATACAATTATGGTTAACATTTCAGAGTTAGGCTGGTAGCAAACACCATTGCTCCTCCATGAGTTGGAGTCATTAGACATGTCTGAGCTCATCATTTTCCTCTTGATCTTCTCGGATTCACTGGGGTCTCCTTTCACATTTTTGTGAAGCATCCATAGGTTTAAGATGACAGGCAAGAGCTCCATGGAGGACCCTTTCTTGTCTCCCTCCACTCTGAATATCAACTTACATGCATCTAGTTCACTCCCTTATCCACTAGATAGCCAACTGCTGTCTCTCTACAGTCATTTTTCTTCCCACCTTTGTGCCCTCAAGTGCTGCTGATGTGGCAAAGTACAGTCACTCCCCAGAGTTCCTGGCCTCACTGTGCACCTGAACTTGTGTCTGCCACCTGTTTCCTGCAGCAAATGCCTACCTCTCTCCTAAATGAGGTAGAGCAGGTACCTTTCCAAGAAAGTCTCCCCTCATTGGTGTTTCCACAGTGCTGATGAGAGGCAAAATAACACATCATCCGTAACGAGATACATACTAACTGCTAGGTCCTGGGAAAAGGCTGTCTTATGAGGCAAAAAGGAATTTGCAGATGTGAGTAACTAATGAAATTTGAAATGAGGAGTATCCTAGATTCTCCTGGCAGGTTCAAGAACATAATTACAAATGTGCTTATAAAAGGAGATACCATAGGCAAGGCTGGGGAGATAGGGGAGAGTCCAGTGCTGCTAGTGCAATGAGCAAAGACATGCAGGAAGTTTCTAGAAACTGACAAAAAGACAGAACTGGGATCCCCCCTCAGTGTCTTCAGAAGGAATCAGAATTGCTTAAATCATGACTTTAAACCAGTACAATTGGACTTATGATGATTAGGGAAGAAGCAAAGAGAATTTGTGCTGTTTTGAATCACTCAGTATGAGTTAATTTCACTGCGTCAACAGGCAACTAATTCAGTACCCACATGCAGTCTCCCATTGAGCAGGAAAGGCTGAGCCCTTGATTCTGTTCTTATTTAACACCTCCTGGGCAGATTGTGGGCTTCCCACGAATCAGTCCTGTGAGTTACCCATCTTGCTATCCTTCCATGCTATCTTTCTCAGCCCATCAATGACTGACAGTATTGCTAATATTTAAGGATACATGAACTTTCAGGGGATTTTCATCAGTACCTCCATAAAATATCAATAAAGATCTGAAGTTTTCTTTCTGGAAAATTAAAGCTCAGAATTATAGTGACTGGCCCAAAGGAACAGATTTTTTTTTACATTGCTTTGTGTAGAACATCCCATACCTACAGCTCCAATGAGGCACATGAGGAAGAGGAGGCCGATGCAGAAGAAGATATCTGTGTTGATGCGCCGCTCAATTTTGCTGCGTTTGTAGCGGGGGCCACTATTGTTCAGCATGGCTTTTGTCTCATGGCCTTTGAGAGAAAATTGGGAAAATTAGTTTCTTGGATCCCACAGAAGCTTTTGGTAAAAGCAAAGTTTCATTTGCTAAGTCCTGCTTCAGGGAGTCTGCTCAGAGCACATGGTGGAGGCCACACACAGTCAGCAGGACTCATTCTTTGGGCATCATCTACATGCAGGCACTGTGGCAGACAGTACCAGAACTCCAGTGCCATAGGATGTACACTGCATCACTCTAAAGAGAGCCCCTTTGATTTTAGATGCCACATACTTGCATGGTTAGTGTGACAGGGCTGTCTTAAGAAAGGGATCCTTCCCTAATTTGCATAGAGTATGATCTCCTGCCTCTTTTAGGCCAAGGACAGGACAGAATGATAAACAGGTGGCTCGTAGCAGCATAAATGAGATCCATATAGCTGTTACCAAATTCCATGAGATAAAGGATAGATAACAGGAACCAAAAGCTAAGGCAGACACAAGATGGCAGTCAGACAGAGTGAGCAGCAGGAGCTTCTCAGAGAAAGTGACATCTAAGAGTGAAAGACGAGTTAGGGAAGGGAGCATTAGATGGAAAGAAATGCACATACAAAGGTCCTGCAGTGGACTGAGCTTGGGCCCAGTCGTTTCCCTGTTTGTTTCTTTGTTGTCTAAGGTGCTGAGGTTTCATGTGGAAGAGCAGTAGAGCCAAAATGTGTCACCCCACTAGTCATCAGCTCCACTTCCAGGTAGTGCTACCGAGTTAGCTGCCTTGAAGATTTAAAATAGCAACAGTGGGAGCGATGGAGCTCAGATAGTTAAAGTAGATTTGAATTGCTACAGTTGTGAGGGGCTCTAACAGTGTGAAGGGCACTGGCTGCTGCACTCATCTCTCACTACCTGCCTCAGGCTCACCTTCCAGGGGTTCTCATCCTCTGAGACCACTCCATTCTTTAGGCAGGAAGTGGGGTCAAAGGCAAGGCAGGTAGACGGGGTGCTGGAGATGGGACTCGGCTCTGTTCACATTTGACCTTGGCTTACAAGGAGTTCATCCCAGAAGATGTGGGAATGTAGGCAAATGGATTCTGCACTTGACCTTCTCATTTGCAAAATGGGATGATCAGTTTGTGTGTGTGTGTGTGTGTGTGTGTGTGTGTGTGTAATTAACCTACACACTGAGCTCCAGGTAAGTAGGAGGGGCTCAATAAATGTTTGCCATGAGAAGCACATACCTCCACACTAGAGCTTATTCTTTTGGAGAACTCTACTCTCTCTCTGGCTCCCTGTGACAAGGGGATTGCCCCATGGTGATATGACACAGGCAAGAGGGTCCTAACCAGAGCTGAGCCAACACCTGTGAAAAGTCCTTATAGCCCTCCCACCCCACCCCGTCACACACTGGGAGCTAAAATGAAACCTCTTTTCTTGAAAGTTATCCTGTCTCAGTTTTTGTAGTATAGTAATGAAAATGTCTCCACATCCAGAGACACGTACCAAAGGAAATATTAAGATCATAACTGAAGAAATCCCAGCAACTGGAGTCCATCAGCTTTCCCTTCACTAGATACAGCACTAGTTGACCGAATGGAATAGGCCATTTGAGTCTCAGGAATCTATAAGGAAGATATCAGTGCTCTTTCTAGTATACAAGTAGGAAAACAGAGACATGAAAAGAGAATCTATCTCTTTGTGGGGTTATTCTGAAGACCTGCCTGTGCTTATGTCCCCACACCATCACGGGTGACGAACTGAGCCCTTCTCCCTATCTGGTGGGATGCATGGTATTGACTCAGCATCTCATTATGCCACCTGTGGGCTGAGTGAGAAATGGGAAGTCTCATGGCTTTGCCACTGGGGAACCCTCTGAGTTTCCATTGTCTGAAGATGAATTGAGAGGAAAGGCTGGTGAGGAGAGTATTAAGACAAGTTGGATAAAAGAAACCATAGTGACAACGACCTGCGTAGATGACAATGCCAGCTGCCACCTCGGTGTTTCGGATGGTACAGCCCCGGAGCAGAAGACTCTCACTGCCAAAGCCAGTCCTGGTCTGGTCAGGATGCTCCCTGGGAACAAGGAGTGAAAGTCAGAGCTGTTTTCTTCTGGTCTCCTTATGTGGATTCTGGTCTGTATAACAGAACTAGAAGCTGTGAGTGAAAAATGGCCCATTTCCCCCTTCTCTCAGAACTACTGATGCTCTTGGGAATCCTGTCTTTGCATACAGATGAATCTCACCATTGCTCTTGGGAGGCAAGGTGAGGCTGGACCATCAGAAGGGACTATTATTCCTTCCAAGGAATCCCACATTTTAATTCTTCCCCTCAAATTGGTTGGAGGGATAAAGTGAAGAGAACGGGCTTCTGGACTTTCGAGGTCTGGTGCTGTGTCTCCCTCGGATGGTGTTCACATCCCCACACCTCCCAGCTTAGCTGCTGGGGACCAGAACCACACTAGATTGAGCATCTTGGGCCATAGAAGATGCCAGATCTTCCTGCCTTTTTTATATTATGATGTAGATGTATGAAGTAAAATAAATCAAGAGAGGGTGGGCTATAGTCCTCTCACATCTGGGTTACCTCACTCACTGAGCCTCTCTCCTCATACATTTCCTCTTTTGCTCATAAAGTACACAGGCTTCTGAGGAGGAGGACACAGTGGCTCTTTGTCTAACTACTGGAGGCAGATTCTTTTTATTTTTATTTTTTATTAAATAACATTAAAAAAAACAGTTTATTCAGAGTACATCTCACTTGTATCTTCCCATTCTCTCCCACTTCATTCACCCTATTCCCCTCTCCTAGACCTCTGACAGAATGGGACCTCCTTCCCCAGAGCCTATCAGATCTCTTCCACACAGGAGGCAGATTTTTTTCTCTTCTTTTCTTTTTTTTCTTTTCTTGTTTTGCTTTGCAAATGATATTTGAGAATTATTTTCTTTTTTTATTTTATTAATTTATTCGTATTACATCTCGATTGTTAGCCCTTCCCCTGTTTCCTCCCATTCTTCCCTCCCTCCCACTTCCCCCCTTCTCCCCTCCCCTATGTCTGTGATTGAGGGAGACCTCAGGAGGCAGATTCTTAAAGAGGAAGCAAAGTCTTTCTTTCTCCAACTTCAGGATGTTTTTCAGCTTTCCACTTCATGTCAGAGACTTGAGCCAGAATGACTCCATCCATTCCTCACCTTCAGCATGGCATTCTAACCTGATTCATTTTCCCTGGGATTTCAGCAGGGTTAAAGTAACATTCTCCAGCCACCGGGGGTCTGCCAGAAAGCAGCGATCTTAACACTGAATTTCTTCTCCCTGCGGTCCATCGATATTTCTTTTTCCTATGTGCAGCTGTGACTTTTTCTAAGTGCCAGTTAAGCTGAAGGCAGTTTATAAGCCAGGTCATGCTATCATATCCACTTTAGAGGAAGGAAAATGGAGGCAAATTCATAGATCTAGTAAGTGGCAGAATGTATCTTTGATTCTAAAATACCTTGCCCTTTCATGCTGTGCATACTCAATATGCCCATTGATTGATCAGATGATTGCCTTTCTCATTCACTGGCTTACATTTTTTCATACACTATATTAGAATTAAAATCTTTTCCCTTCCCACTGCTTTCAGAGCCTCGCTACCACCCTTCACATAACTTCATGTTAGTCTTCTTTGTCAAAGAAAACCAAAAACCAAAAATCAAAAACAAATACCACAGACAAAAAATACCAAACCAAATCAAGAAGAACACAAAAACCATGGTCTCCATTTTGCCTTGGCTAACTGCTCCTGAGCATAGGGCTCGCCCTGAAGGGAAGTTGATAGACTCAGTGTCACTCCACCGAAGAAAACTGATTTTAACCTCTCCCAGTAGGTATCAATTGCAAAGGGCTTGTGGTTTGTAGGTGGCACTGTCTGCTTATTTCCCCTGCTCCACGATAGGATTTTTATCTGGTTTGAACTTGTAGGTCTCTGCATGCTGTCACCGTCTCTGTGACTCCATATGTACATTGGATTTTTCCATGGAGTTATCCATATGTTGGCTCTTAAAATCTTTATGCCTTTTCTTTCAGATAGATTCCTGAGCCTTGGTGGGAAGGTCTGATAAAGACATCTCATTTGAGGCTGAGTGTGCCAAAGTCTCTCTCTGCACACTGTCCAGTTGTGGGACTCTGCTAATTACCATCAACTACAAGAAGAAACTTCTCTGATAAGGATCGACTTATCCTATGTCAGATGTATAATTGATAAAGATTGTCCTTTTTGATACAGAGTCTTACTGTGTAGCCCAAACTGGTTTTGAACTATGATCCTTCTTTCTTAACCTCACAAGTACCGAGATTACAGGTATATGCCACTGTGTCCAACTTCAATAACCTTTTAAGTGTTAATAATTCCTATTTTACTTATAAACTATATTTACTTGCATGATTATATTTGATTCTACAGAGCTCTGGAAGGTTAGCAGGGTCCCTTTATACAGCTAAAGCTTACAGAAGCTGAGATTTTTTTCCAAGGCCATACACCTAGTATATTAGACACCTTAGGATTCTGGATTGCAGGTGACAGACTGTTAGCAACTTATAGTGTATGACAGCCTGAGGTAACAGCACAGGGGAGAGCCAGTTTCTCTTACCTGCACTGCCCATTTTGAATAGATGGGGAAAAAAGGCTTAGCTGTCTCATGACTGCTGTTTCATTGAGCACTCTTTGTGAACAGAGATGTTCATGGTCAATATGCAGCATTTGTGTCTTGGCATTAACACCTGGGCAGGACAGTTTTTTATTGTGGGATTGTCTTGTATATTGTAGAGTGTTGGGTGGTACCCTGGTCTCTATCTACAAAAGGCCAGTGGCACAGCTTCCTAGTTGTGACAATAAATACTGCCTTCAGACATTGCCAAATAACTCCTGATTAAGAGGACTATTGTCTCAGACTGAGAACTTCGATCCTACAGAGTCATTTGTTTAATTAATTAATAATTTATTGAGACAACATCTGTTGTAGCCAAGACTGATCTTAAACTTGTTATGTAGCTGAGCATGACTTTGTATTTCTGATCCTTCTGTCTCCATCTTCTAAGCACAGGAATTTCATGTATATGTCATTACCCCCAGTTTATATGGTTATGGGGATTGAACTCAGGACCTGGTATATGCTAGGCAAAGACTCTACTAATTGAGCTACTCCCCCAGCCCAGATGGTGCCGTTTAAAATCTCAAGCACATAATCTTCAAGTAGACTATAAGAAGCTGTTCATCTAGCCAATCTGTGTGACCACAGGGGATTCCTGACTTTAGGAGACCCATAGAGGCTTCTGGAAAACAGACTTATTAGGCATTTGGTTTATGGGTGCTGGACCTAAAAGTCTTCTCCTTGTCTGACATAGGTGGGGATGGAGGCCCAGATGGTAGAATCTTCTACAGTCTTTGGGTTGACCATGGGCTGGCTAGTTGGACTTCCAAGGTTTCTCTTCAAGGCCAAGAGACAGGGGAAGACAGGCCTCTCGGAGCAGCAGCCAGAAAGAAGTACTAAGATGAATGGAGGTGGGGCAGTGCTGTCTGAAGTCTGTGTAAGGTAGGCATGCCTGAGCCCAGATTGACAGACTACCTGTTAGCAAGCATGAATTTGATAGAGAAAAGAGTCATTGGGAAACCCAGGCCATGAAGCTGATCTGTAGAAGAATGTAGAGAATGGCTCAAGGCACAGTGACTTGAACCAACCAAATCCAGCAGTTGAGGCACGAAGGGTCTTATGCTTGCCAGAGACAATGAACAGCTTCTTCATTGACAGACACATACAAAAAAACTCTTGCTCAGTTTACATCCTTCTGCCCCTATCTCCATCCATCCTTACTGTGTATTGGATAAGTAAATAGCATCAAGGCTACTGTGTGCATTTTTTGTATTCCTCTTTTTCCCCCTCTCAAATTCCTCTTTGTGATGTCACACATGGGCTAAGGACATGTCTGGGGAAGAAGTTTCTCAGTGGACTGGAACCATGTTGGTAAGGAGTGGGCCCAACACAGCTCAACTATGTGAAGCAGGGCAACTGAAAACACATCAGTTTTGGGATGTTTGGTACCTGCTGTGAAACTTTGGGTGAATTCAAAAGTCTAAAGCATAAGATTCCCCATCTGAAACATAGAGACCATGGTCCCCACTTCCTTGAGTGGCTATAAAGACCACATAAGATGATATCCTGCAGAAGTGCCCTGAGAGCTGCTATAGCACTGGACAAGGCTAGACATCTATTCACGCCCATGCTGTGATCCTCACTGTATTTACTCACAGCAAATAGATCGGCTGTCTGATGTGGGCCAGAGCTATAGTAAAATTCTAAGTCTGAATCAACATTAAAGAGTAACAATAATTCTATCGTAAACATCTATGATTAACCTGGCATTTATTTTTTTGCCCAGTTTTGCTAATCTGAGCTCTGCAGACGAGGGACAATTTCCTTCTTAGGGAAGAGAAGTCCTGGAGCACATGTATTATAAATTTTACTCTGCAAAGATGACAACCAAGAAACAGATAGGTAAGTAAATTGATTCAGTTCACTCAGCTTATTGTTGGGAGAACTACAGCCAGGTCCATAAAACATGAATGTCTTTGAACCTCAGGATCCAGACCCTGGACTGTCTGGTCATTTCAAGGAAATACCGTTTTGCCCCGCAGAGGAGATGTTTCCTAGCAGCCCAGGGCCCTCCATACTTACATGTAACCCTTGAACTTGTTGAGGTGGTTGTTGGGCTTCTCACACACGATGGTACTGTGGAAGTGCTCCGGTTGGAACAGCACATCCTGCGAAAGAGAGGAAGACCCCCATGAGGCAGTTGCACCAAAGGGATCTAGTCTTCATAGGATCTCAGGGAGAAGTCTTCGCTGCTATGGGCATCCCAGATGAGGCCACTGTACTTTGCTGCACAGGTTAAGTCAGGTTAAGGTCAAGTCCTCACTGAGGAGGAGAAAGTCAACAGGAATACAGAGCTGGGTGTAGATTAAAGGAAGGGTGGATGCAGCAGAAGTCGGCATGCTGCAGCTCTCCTCTCACCCACAGGCTCATGTATTCTTTCTGTGTTCTGGGAACTTACATGAAGTTTCCAGAGCATTGGATGGTGGGGGGGCGGTCATACAGATGACTCTCTCATAGATATTCAGCTATACACAGTTACTGCTCTTGCAGCCTTGATGTTATGAGTTTCCTCATTAACCATTACCTACTTCAAAAAGAAGTTTCCCAGAACAAAGTTGAGAACAGCACACATTTATTAATATAAACACAAATACTAAGAACTGTAGAGAGCAAGTGAATTTCTGAGTGAGTGTGTGTTGTTAGCATGGGCACAGTCGTGTGGAAGAACAATGCCTCAGACACAGGGAAGTGGAAAAACCTTCCTCTGGTGTGGGTGTGAATGTTGATAGTGTAGGTAGAAAATCTCCACATAGGCCTCCCCTACAGAGACCACTCACACCAAGATTAGCTAAATCTGCCTCCCTGTTCAGCTCTCTATAAAACCCTATCTCCTTGAGTATATACATATATATGTATATATATATATGTGTGTGTGTGTGTGTGTGTGTGTGTGTGTGTGTGTGTAAGAACCCCACCCTTTGTTTAAATGTAGGCGATGAATTGTACCCACTACCTTGTTCAGTTGTGTATAATATACACACTAGATTGCAGCTTGACTGTAAATGTCTCTATACTTTCTTCATTTCCTTGATATCTCTAGTCTGGATTTTGGGACCTAAGCTGTGCAAAGGACATCCCATAGAATGCATCTTGATAGCATAGACATTCAGCAAAACAACTGTAGGTTCTAATTTTGGGCTTATGATCTCCATAGTCATAGGCTTTGGATCAGGTTTACAGTGCCAGGCAGAACATTTCTCTCATGGAGTGGCCCATGAACACATGGGCAGCATTAACTGGACTCAGGAGTTATTAATAACAGTAAATAAAGATATGAGGTTGGGAGAAAAATTGGGTAAAGGGCACTAGGAAAGAATTGGATAGGATAGTCAGGAGTGGGTATGATCAATATTCATGTTGTACGTATATGACACTGTCAAAGAAAACAAAATATAAGAAAGGGAATGTGGCTATACTGACTGTGTTTTTCTGGCAGTTCTGGGTTTGTATATAGTCCAGAGCTGCCCAATGATGGGCAATCTAAGTCTGTGTCATTCAATATGGAAGCCACTAGTATGACCATTGAGTGTATGAAATATGCTGGTTTGACCTAGAATTTTTTTTCAAATTTAAAACTTGATTTGTTACATGTGGCTAGTTGCTACCATTCTGGGTGACACAAAATATGTAAAGGAAAAAGGCTTTTCATGCTAATGATAACTTTAGTACTTTGAATGCTGAGACAGGAGAGTCACAAGTGCTGTGCCAAGCTGACTACATAGGAAGACTTTGCCTTTAAACAACACTAACAGCAAAAGGAGGGGTTATAAGCATGCTAACTAGGTGCAGCCAGATCCAACATGCTGTACATATAACACATTTCCACAGTTAAGAAATAGGCACATGCATATGCACCTATGCATATTCATATACATTTTTGCATTTCAGAAACAAGTTCATGGTCCTGTATCTGGAATATTCTTTCAGTGGGTGTTCAGGTGTGTGTGTGTGTGTGTGTGTGTGTGTGTGTGTGTGTGTGTGTGTG
>OU015755.1:74452736-74467420 GCA_907169655.1 Acomys percivali | reverse complement strand
TCTCTCTCTCTCTCTCTCTCTCTCTCTCTCTCTCTCTCTCTCTCTCTGCACCCATGTGCCTCTATACACAGACATATTCTGCACCTCCGCCCAACACATATACAAAGAAACATTCGTTTTGCTAAACAGCTGAATATGCCAGTGACTGGCTGCTATAACTCAAGCTGGACTTTATTCTATTTCAATTTGGGGACAAATTCCACTCTGACTCCCTCAGTTCACATTCTTCCTTCTTGTAGCGCGTGTTTTCTGAATACAAATACAATTTCCCTAAGCTAGCTGGAAAAAAATACAAGCCTCTTGCTGGGTATCGTTTCTGGATTCATTAAACAGAGCCCCGGGAGAAGCAAAGCTAATACAATTCTGAAGCTAATCTCCCCTCCAAGTCGTTCCATAAATCTGATTAACGGGTCACCTCTCGACCATAAGCACCATTGCTATATTAAAAGAAAATGCTCTAACAGGATTGTAATTCTGTTAACAAGACTTCTGCTGTTCGCAAAAGCCATTTCCTCACAGGAGAAACGAGTGTAGACTGGATGATGCATGGGATTAGGTAGTGAGCGGAATTCTACGGGCCTTTGTGCTTAATTGCAAAAAAGGGAGAAAAGAATAGAAAAGGTGTCAGTTTTGCAGATGAGCAAATTAAGACGGAAGAGTCGGTGTTTGAGGTACACGCTTCTAAGTGTCCCTCAGAAAATAGTGTCACTTTCTCAACTTTCAGTTTCTTTGATATCACTGATCTCTGGCACTAGGATAGGCCCCTTAGTATCCATTGGCTCAGGTAATCATTAACACACAGGCAGCATTTCCGGCTTCTCCTGCCATGGTTTTTCACAGAATCTGTCTACTTCAGATTTGGACGAACTTTAGGGGTATCTAGTGTAGAGTGGCCCATGGTGGGCATGGTCCCAATGATATGTGTGGAAAACAAGTGACAAAGAACGGATTTTTATGTGACAGCATCGGGGGCATGGAAGAGGCTTCTGCACTGCCTTTCTCTTTCTTTCTTATTTTATTTGGGTTTTATTTCTTTCTGGAAACAAGCCTGGGCTCTGTGGGTTAGGACCTTGCCTTATCAGGCGTAATTTATCATAATCCTAGTTCCTGCTTCCAGGGTTTGGGTCAGGGGTGGGCATGTGATCCAATGTGGGGCTCTGGGATATGAGGGGGTTAGGAGTAAGTTACTTCTCTTGACCGTCTATGGAGGCCACCAGCAATATCTTTCTTTATCTCTTTGCAGGTCATTAGAGGTAGTTCTGAGGGCTGGTCCTGCTGCAGCTCTCATGTTGTCATGAGGCACAATTGTCTGAGCATCCAGATGACAAAGACAGGAACTATATACTGAGTCTGGGTTTAGAAGCTGATCCAAGTACTAAGTCCTGGCTCACCTCAAGTCACCTGTGGTGGCTTAGCCATCATCATCATTCCTCGTTGTATCAATCTCTTTGATTGAGGTCTCTATGACTGGCAGGAGAGAACAGCTGAGCCAACACAGTTGTAGGCATGATGCTCACTGAGGGCTGTGCCTGGCTCATAATTCTGTTACCACATATGAGAAGTAGCATGTAGATGCTATATTCTGAATTATTTGGCTATAGGTTCTGTTTTTTTTTTTTTTTTTTTTTTTTTTTTTTTTAGTAGTACATCTCACTGGACCCATAAACCTTGAGAAAGCAGCAATGGGCACACAGAGATTGAAGTGCCTCTCCCATCCTACCCATAGTTAGCTGAAGATCTGGGCCTAGAGGACAGGAAGCTGGTTCCCAGGCCTACTGTCTTCTAAAGGTCACATCCCTTCTTTCCAGAGACAGTCCTTCATTCAGAAGAACACAATTATTCTTTTGCAAAGACTTCTGAATCCTTGGGCGCTATAAAACGAAGTGTGTAGAGGCTTCTAGGCAGAATGGAACTTTAGGTCAAATAAACTACGTCCAAAGTATTTGTATCACTTTTGTCATTAGCAATCCTGAGAGAGGAATGACAGGTAGTTAATGATTGCTAGAGGAGGCTGGGGAATCAGAAACCCAAGCCCCTGGTTTGTTACCCTTACTCAAGTAAATAAGCCTCACCCCCCTGAAAGAATGAAAAAAAAAACCATGAAACTAGGAGTGGGGGTGGTTGAGAAGAAGATGCTCAACAGGAGAAGGGGGGATAAGAAAGGATAATGGGGGAATATTATCGAAGTATTATATTTATATATGCATATATATGCATGACATTATAAAAGAGTAAATGAATTTGACATCATAAAGAAGTAGCATCCTGTCATCCCTCTAAGGACTCAGGTGATCTGGCTTGTATTTCCACATGGAACAAGGCATGTTGGCTGGGCAGCCACCTTTGCTGTGAGTATTGAAGAAAGTAAACACGCCCACACTTAGGCACTGAAGATAATTTTTTGAGTAATGTGAGGTCAATTTAAAATGTACAGGCTTCTTTACTGTGTACCTTTTGTTTGCCATCTATGAGCCATGGGTTGAGGACCAACACCTATTTTGGGGTGGGATGTCTTAAGAACATGCCCTTCTCAGTCATCCCACTGAACATCCCTTCAGAAGCACTGAAACCCTTTTTTTTTCTCCCTGACAGTGAGTGGCCAGACTACCACCTGTTCTAAATTATTATTATTTTATTATTACTATTATTATTTAAAAAATTTAAAAAACAGTTTCTCATATACCTCAGGTTGGCCTTGAACTATATGGCCATGGTGGCTGTGAACTACCAATTCTCTTGCCTCGGCCTCTTGAGAGCTGAGATTACAGGCATGTTTAATCATATCTTATCTATTAGATATAAGTAACCCAGTATAGATAATCACACCTTTACCTATTCTGGATTGTTACTATCTTGCTTTCCCCAAGTTATTTTGAGGCCAGAACCACATGGTCATTTTGGCTCTCAGCACAGGCAAACCTACAGTCTGATCAAGTCAGGATTAGTGCCAAGAACAGGTTCGCTATTCTGGAATATTCTGGCCAATCAGGACGAGCAGGATTGCTATTCCCCCACAGGGGGCCAGCTTCCTGCTTGCCTTTGTGCTGTTGTACACGGACAACAAAGAAGGAAGGTGGTAACGAAACAGCAAGATCAGTGTCTTTGGGCCCAGTGAAAATGAATGCTTTCTTAAAAGCTGTCCCTGTAAAAAAAGGTGGCTATTCTTTCCTCCCCTTTGGATAGCCTACAGCTGACCAGTGTGCTCATGACAATTAGTAGTGCTAGCTGGGAAAGGGAAAGAAAGGAAAGATGGAAGGAAAAAGAAAGGAAGGAAGATAGAGCAAGTGAGCTCTCCTTCACAGTTGTCTTTTGTAGACACATAATTGTGTCCCTGCCAGCAAACACGGGCAAAACTCAGTGTTCCTGAGTAGGGGGTCTTTCTATGTGATAGTCTCCCTGGAGGCTTCCCCTGGCCACAACTTCCCTAGTGGAACCTGGCTCCTAAGGTCTTCCACAATCCAGTTCCAGTAGCTATAACCTCTCATTCCCCAGGGAAGAGAATTTTTTCTAGGTTAGCAGATCCTAATCAGCTAGAGTGCATACTTCAAAGTAATTCCCTTTCATTTATGCCAATGAGCAGGACAACAGAGAAACCTCTACAGATGTAGTTGATAAAGTTAGAGGGGAAAAAGACAGTCTCAGAGTGATCTGAGGAAAAGGGGGGAGGGAAGGGGGGAGAGAGATGGAGGGAGGGGGGAGAGAGAGAGAGACAGAGAGAGAGACACACACACACACACAGACAGAGAGAGGCGGCGGGGGGGAGGAGAGAATATGACAAAGACTTTCCCTATTTAATAAGAAACTAAGCCAAAAGTTTCTAAGCAATTCAGGCATTCCTGGCTAACTGCCAGCTGACTCAACAAGCATCCTATCATTTTGTTTCAGGACACCAGGGGCTCAACTCTCCTATTTATTTTGTAGTCACACAGGTTGTTACAACATAGAGACACACTTTAACTCTGTCCTTTTCCCCTTTTCAAAAATACAAGCATGCCTCAAATTTGGCCAACAGAGCTTTGCAAACTATCTGCATATATAAAACAGTATTAAACAGTATGGTGAGACCAAGGTAGGCAGCCTATGCTTTGTAGGAATCAGAAAAGAGCCTCAGGGGCAGTCAATAAATAACTGCTTGGCAGTTAAGAATTTTGCATTCTAAAAGTGATTGTGGCTCATAGTTACATGTTTGGCATTAACACTTAGCAATGTCTATCTAGGTTGTGTCAGTCTCATGAACACATCAAGAATTGCTCTGGTTTTAGGAATTACTGAGGGACACAGTGAACATTTACATCACTTGCCTAAGACCACCACAGAGTTAGGACTGCAGACAGTGCTCAACCACGGCTGTGTCCTTAGGCTCTCCCGGTAACACAAAGCACCATCACTCCCCTGAAACACACTGGTGGTTTTTTTCCTTCCACAGTCACACATACTCATAGCAACATTGAACCAATTAGGGAAGAGAATCTATAGAAAAATCTTCAAAAATACTATAAAATGAAGACTTCTTAATTTGAAAAGTCTTCCTTAGTTCTTTTGCTTCTGGTTTCTACTACAGTCCTCACTCTGCGCATTAACACTTCAGTCAGGTAAAGTGATTAGAGCCCCTGCCAACATCGCTTGTGCTAGCAGGGGTGGCAGCCAGAGGCAGTGAGGGAGGACCAATGAGACTTCCCCAGAGCTCTTAGTTTTACCTGCTGTAGACCAGGGACTCTCGGTTATTGATGACTTTGTCAGATTTGTATCTCCGGAAGTCTTCCCAAGCATCTTTGATGGCAGTGACTGTGAGGATGACGCACACGGGAACCATGCTAACCCCCGGCTGGAACGCGTTGACCACGGGGAAGAAGTTCAGAATGACAATGCCCACAAAATAGAGATTGGCAAACCGGTGCAGCTGCTCAAAAATGTTCTTGGGTATGAAAGACAACACGGTATACTTGCTGGTCTTGATTTGGTTCCCACGATAATGGCGGTTGGGGTTTTCCTTGTAAGGCCATCCTTCGAAAGGCAGGTTGGAGACCACAACCCACTTCTTGTCTTCTTTCTTTTTCCGCCTTTTCCTCCCTTCCTTCCTCATCTCTGCTCAGGCCTGCCTCTTTGACTCTCATAATTTAAATAGCATTTTTTAACTCTCCTTCTTTGCTGAAAACTCTCTCTTCTTTCAAAACTAACAATTAAAAAAATTAAAAAGAAAGAAAAAGAAAAATAACTAGCCAGTCTGCAATCTGTTTGGGAGAACTCTGATCAGGAAGGAACTTGCAGACAATGGGTGTGTGTTCACCAGCCACTCCCTTCTGCCTGTTTGAGGCTCCACCTGTTGGAATGTAGGCGTCATCCACAGGTGTCTTCCTTTCCTACACAGGTGCACTACTACTGGGTCCTAAAACCTACCACATTAAGTAACAAAATGGACATTTAGCCAGGCACCCTGCGGCTTTAAATTGTGTGTGTGTGTGTGTGTGTGTGTGTGTGTGTGTGTGTGTGTGTGAGAATTCACCTGACACCCCCAAAAGAGCTTCTTAGGAAATTAGCCTCTTGAGATGATCTCATCATCCTGGAGTTTAATTCTTGGCCTTCTAGCCCCATCTTCATAATAACACAATGTCTGGGTGGCTAAGAGTATAAGGGTTTTCAGGAGTTACATCATGGTTTCGCAACTTCAACCCTGCTATTTTTGATTAGGGGTGTGTGTGTGTGTGTGTGTGTGTGTGTGTGTGTGTGTGTGTGTTGTCATGTCCTGTGTATTGTAGGATATGTTCTGGCACCCCCAGCTTCCATCCACTAGATGCCAGTAGTATTCTACTGACCACTTATTCCCACCTATCACCATACCCACTGGGTGGTAGGGAGGGAGGCAGTGTGTGCCAAAATCACCTCCAGCTGAGAATCACTGAATTAGGCAAACTCGAGGTCTGAAAAAGTTTTAAGTAATCAAACTATTAACTACCTATCTGAGAAAAGCTCTACAGCACACATAATTCTGTCTCTCTCTGTATATGTATATATATAGATGTGTGTATATGTATATATATATTTTAAATATATATTTCACACAGGCACAAATACATATGTGTTTATATAATTTTTTTTATCTGAGCTGATAATGCTCTCTCCAAGAGCCAAAGAAGATGTATCTAACAAAAACCCCAGCAGCAGACATTGAAAACACTCTTGAGTTTTTGGTCAGGGTTGTCTAAGAGATTCTCAAAATCATTACATACTGGTAGAGATGAAAGCCAAGTCTCAATCGATGATGGCATCATATACTTTGGACACAAGGTCCAGAAGTCCTAGAGCTGGAGTTAACTTGAATAGCAGCTCCCCAAGGACTAGCTTTCATGATACCACAAGGTGCCATTCAAGCTTCTGAAGGAGGGAAGAACCCAACAGTTTTGCCAAACTATAATACCTATGAACCACAACAATAAGCAGTGTGGTACAAATAACCCCCAGGGTGAAGGAGTGGTACGCATACCTTGGTAGTAACTAATAGCTCTCTAATTTAACTAAGTCGCTCTCAACAAGAGGGAAACATGCTCACTACCCAAGGCTAGTGAAGTCATGGATCTTGGAGGAAAACCAACAACTACCACTTTACTAAACCAGAATGATCCCTAACTACGCTCTAAATATTTGTCTTTATATCCATGTAGTTCTTATCTCTCACCGAGGAAACTTGTCTTTTCAACAGTGGAAGCATTATAGAAAACTACAACCAAACAAAATGTCTAGTCCCAACTGATACATTCACAAAACGCTCCCTCCCCTGAAGGCTCAGGGATCTTTGGAGAAGAGGGGATGGAAAGATCATAAGAACAAGAGGATAAGGGAGTTTGCTGTGAGGCTTTCTCCTGGTAATGTCAGAAGCTGCATACAGAAAGTCTCACCGATGTGACTACCCAAACATGAGCTGAATAGAAACAACAATAGACATGCTAACTCGCATTGGGGAAAGTCCCCAAGTCCCCAACCCTACACATAGAGCTACAGGCAACAAAAGAATCCTGACAACAGCAAAAAATGGTCTTCCTCTGGGAGGAACACATCATTTGGCTCTCTAACACTAAATAGCCCTGAAAACATACAGAAAGTAACATCATACCGACTGAGCAGATTGTATTTAGGATTGTATGCATATGTACACACACACACACACACACACACACACACACATATACATTTTATGTATATATGTATCATATATGTATATATACATGTTTTACACTTATGTGTATTATATATATATAAATATATGAATATTAAAATAATTAAAAACTAGTTATTCATTTTCTATCCTGATTGCAGCACTTCTTCTCTCCTTACACAGTCTTCCTCCCATTACCCTCTCCTTCTCCCCAAAGAAGGGGGAGAGTCCCTATGGATGGTCCCAATCCAACCTGGGTCATTAAGTTATTGCAGGACTAGTGGATCCTTACCCACTGAGGCCAGGCAAGGAAGCCCAGCTAAAGGAATGGGACCCAAGGGCAGGCCTTAGCACCAGAGAGGGCCCCCACTCCAGTTGCTGGGGGACCCACATGAAGACCAGGCTGTGCATCTGCTATATATATGTACAGGGGGTCTAGGACCAGTCCATGCATGTGTTTTGGTTGGTGGTTCAATCTCTATGAGCCCCCTGGGCCCAGGATAATTGACTCCATAGGTCTTCTTGTAGAGTTCTTCACCCCCTGGCTCCCTCAATCAGTCCCCAACTCTTCCATAGGACTTCCCGAGCTCTGTTTAATGTTTGGATGTAGGTCTCTTCATTTGTTCCCATCAGCTGCTGGGTGAAGCCTCTTAGACGACAGTTATGTTAGGCCCCTGTCTACGAGCACGGCAGAGTAATTAATAGTGTCAGGGATTGGTTCTCTCCACGGGACTAGGTCTCAAGGAGGGCCAGTCTTTAGTTGGCAATTCTTTCTATCTTTGTTTTTCTTTGTCCCTGAACATCTTGTAGGCAGGACAAATTTTGGGTTGAAGGACTTTGGTGGGTTGGTGTTTTTGTGCTTCCACTGTATGTCCACTGGCTATAAAAGGTGGACAGCTCAGGCTTCATTTCCCCTGCTATTAGAAGTCTCAGCTAGGGTTTTCCCCATAGAGAAAAGAGGCAATATATTTTTAAAAAGAGCAAGGGGAGGTACATGTGGGGTCCGAGGGAGAAAAAGGAAAGGGAAAATGATTCAATTACAATCTTTTTTTTTAAAGTGGGAGTTCAAAAGATTTTTTTTAAAAGAGAGAAAATAGAAGGTTAGCTCAGTGCGTAAGGGTGCTTGCCACCAAGTCTGATGACTTCACATGGTAGAACAGAGAACCAACTGAGGCTTCCACAAGTTGTCCTTTGGTTTCTATATATGTGTTGTGGCACACACACACACACACACACACACACACACACACACACACACACACATACACACACATGCACACACATACACACACGTTAAAAAGTCAATTTGCAAGTAAAAATCTGTCCCTTAAATAAGTTAGTGAGTTTATTTAACCCATTTGCCACAGAGAGAACAATGGTGAGGTCCCCTTACCTTTCATATATGTGAATGCTGGCACTGTTCATCTTTCTATCGAAGCGGTATCTCTTGAAGTCTTCTATGCCGTCTTTGACCATGATGATAAACAGGACAATGGCCAATGGTAACATGGTGATTTCCCTGTGGAAGACTTCCATGGAGGGTATCCAGTTCAGAATCACCAGGAACAGGAAGTAGAGGTTGGCCCACCTGGAGAGACAAGCAAGGTGGGAATGAAGGCCCCACAGGGGAGAAAATATACTCTTCCATTTCTTCCCAGTTGTTTGGCTTTTAGCCAGCTCAGACAGCTCTTTCATTGTGAAGTCAAGTCAGAAAATAAAGGCTTTAAAGGGAAATGTTATAGACTCTTAAAATAATATTGATTTATTTTCTCTGAGTGTGAGTATGCACAGGCGTGCATGTGTGCCATTTGCTATACTGTGGATGTGGAGGTCATAGGACACTTGCTGGAGTGGATTCTCTACTTCCAACATGTGGTCATCAGTCTTGGTGGCTATCACCTTGACCTTCTGAACCATCTCACTAGCCTGGCTTCTGCTGTTTGCTAGTTCTCTGCCCTGCCTCAGGTTGCTCTCTCTTGTACAAAGACAGCACAACATAATCCCAGCTACTTTAAAGGGATCTTATAAATGCTATGTGGCATAAAGTTGGTTTTGTGTACACTAAAGGCTTCTGAAGCATAACAGCTGATCTGATGAATACTAGCTACAAATTTAACACATTTTGTGATTTTAAGTAACATTTGATTTCTAGTGAATAATGACTTTTACACGTTGCTTGAAAAGGATGGGTTATACTTTCAAGGTTTTTAAGTGAATCTCATTCCCTTTGCTGCAGTCATGAAGCCATGGAAGCAGAAGCATTCTCCTGGTTCCCTTTGCCTACTCCTTTCTTTTTACTCTTTTCTTTAAAAAAAATGTCAGGCTGGAGAGATAGCTCAGAGGTTAAGAGCACTGACTGCTCTTCTAGAGGTCATGAGTTCAGTTCCCAGCAACCACATAGTAGCTCACAACCATCTATAATGTGATCTGATGCCCTCCTCTGGCCTGCAGGTGTATGTGCAGACAGAGCACTGTATACATAATAATAAATAAATAAAACTTTTAAAAAAATGTTTGTGTGTATATGTGTAATGTGTTCACATGTACGTGGAGTATGTGTGTGGGGGGGCAGTGGTGGTGTACAGGTGCATGTGCACACGTGTACATGTCAAATCTTGACATTTGAAGTCTTCCTCAATACTCTCTACTTTATATAGTGAGGCAGGGTCTCTTACTTGAATGCAGAGCTCGCTGCTTTCTCTAATCTGAACCAGCCACCTTGCTCTGGGGGCTTCCTTGTCTCCCTCACACTTACCCAGCATTTAGAGGGGTGCTGAGGATTTGAACTCTGGTCCTCACACTTGGCTCAGTGAACATTTTACTGCTCCCTGCTCCTGCAGTAAGCCATCTTTTTCATCCAGTCATATCTGATTTACTACTTCTTCAAGGAAGTCTTTGCTGATGTTATTAAGTAGATAAAATGCTCACTGTAAACACCATATACCTCTCCTTCCAAGTAGCCATTGTAGTTACAGTTTTTAATCAACTTAACAATTTGAAAATTAATGTGTGTCTCATTCATTAGATAGTACAAACAATGAGTCCAGTATTTCTTTGTTTCCCATGTATGACTACCACCCAATACATGCAATGATAAATCAACACTTGATAAATGAGAGAAGCTTGTTCCAAACATACATTTGGATATTAAAGGGTGCTACTTAGAGTGATTTCATCTCAGTGGCAAATGCTAGGCCAAAGTGTGTGTTGTTGGGGGACCTGGTTACGTACCTATGAAACTGCTCAAAGAGATTCTGGGGCAGAAACGTGAGGAGGGTGTACTTGGTTGTACAGATGCTGTTGCCTTGGTACCTCCTGGAGACCTTCTTCCAATTCTGGTGACACATGCTGTTGTTGGGGTACACCACCCACTGCTCTGTTGGGTTGTAACTCTGCCTCTCTCTCTCTGGAGGAAGCAGGGGTGTGGTTTCTGAAGGGGACTCGGGGAAGCCATTTTGGGTTCGCCATTTCCACCGGAGCCAAGAAAAGTCCAAGGAAAAAGTCATTTCCAGAATCAGGTGACAATGGTCTGAAAATACACAGGAAGTTTCTGTGGTCAGGAGAGATAAGTGGAGTACCAACACAACCAACAACACTATGGTAAGGAGGAAAATACAACATGGCATCTCTTTATTGTCCCATTCAAGGTCCAATCTTAGAAAATAGAAACAGTCCCTACAAGGCATCTATTTAAGCATTAGATAAATTAAAGAACCAATAGAAACAATGCACAACTAACACCAGGATCAGTGTTGTGGAAGTAACTAATAGGGGTAGTGTGGCAGGTGTTGATGACATGGTTGGAGCTCTCATAGAGAAATCAAATCTTGGTCTGCAATGATGGGATGATGGAAGCCTAAATTTCAGCTCTGGTTCGTTCTTAATGGTAAACTTTCTCCATTCACCTTGTTCATCTTCATCTTACTCACATAAAAGAAGAAAGAGGGGCTAGGGCTAGAGAGATGGGTTAGTGGTTAAGAGCACTTGTTGCTCTTGCAGAGAACCTGGGTTCAGTTCCTAGTATTCATATCACATGGCTCACAACTACATGAAAATCCACTTCCAAGGGATCTGACACTCTCTTCTGGACTCTGGAGATGGTGTGCATGTGGAATACATACATACATACATACATACATACATACATACATACATACAGGCATGCATACATGCATGTATACCTGCATACATATAGACATTCAGGCATTTATACATACACATGAAGTAAAAATAAATAAATTGTAAATGAATTAGCTTGTAAAAAATGCAGAAGGCTATTATTACCATCTTTTGCTCATATGATTAATTTAATTAAAATTTTTATTTATGTATATGGGTGTTTTATTAGCATGTTTTTCTATGCACAACTCATATGTCTGGTGCCTGCAGAGGCCAGAAGAGGTTATTGGATTTCCTGGAACTGGACTTATAGACAGTTGTTAGCCATTATGTGGGTACTAAGAATTGAACCTGGGTCCTCTGGAAGAATAGTCAATGTTTTTAACTGTGCTCATGTAGGTAGAAACAAATTTGAGAGGAACAAATTGGAAAGCACATAAACTTATGTTGACATATTTTAAGACCAAATTAGAAATATTTATATTTTAAATGCTTTTTAATTGGTTAAAAAAAAGCACAAGGCAGGCAGTGGTGGCTCACACATTTAATCCCAGTACTTGGGAGGCAGAGGCAGGCAGGTCTCTGTGAGTTTGAGGCCAGCCTGAACTACAGAGTGAGTTCCAGGACAATCAAGGCTTTACAGAGAAACCCTGTCTCAAACCCTCCCCCCCCCCAAAGTTGCCATAGTATGTAATGGGTTTTATTATAACATTTTAATCCACATATGCTGTTGTGCTTTGCTGTAACTAGGTTCTCTCCTACATGATTTCTGCACTTCCCTCTTCTGGTCCACTCCTTCCCTTTTCACAGTTCCCTCCTTCAATTTTCATGCCACACGTATTCTTTAGGATTTCTTTGGCTATAAGAATTTTAACCTTGTAACATTTTGGAGCAGGACATCAAATAGATGGGTCTGGGGATGTAGCTCAATTGGTAGAGTGCTTGCCTAGCGAGCATGAGGCATTGGGTTCCATCACACATAAACCACACGTGTGGAGGTCCACACCTGTAGTTCCAGCACTCAGGAGATAGAGGCAGGAGGATCAACTGCTAGGTATAATTCTCAACTGTATGACAACTTGAATGGCAGCCTAATAGGTTACATGCAATTCTTTCTCTCTCCCTCTCTCCCTCTCTCTCTCTCTCTCTCTCTCTCTCTCTCTCTCTCGCTCTCTCTCTCTGTCCTTCCTCTTGCCCCTCTCCTCTTCCCCCCTCTCTCTCCTCTTTCTCTCTCCCTCCCTCCCTTCCTCCTCTTCCTTCCTTCCTGTCTTTTGCTAAGACCTTTAAATCGGAATGGAAGGCGGAACAAGGTGGAAAGATACTTTCCTAGGACACCTGGGAATGAAGTGACTGGGCTGTGGTCATCATAAATATCAACTGGCCTTTTCTGACCTGTTTGGCTGGCGGATAATAACACTGATTGGTGGTTTTAAAAACCAAGTGCCTGGCCAAAATTATTTCTTCCTAGATGGCCAATTTGACTGCGAATATATTTGGATTAAGACAAGTCTAGGGCAGTAGTTCTCAACCTTTGGGTCGCGACCCCTTTGGCAAACCCTCTGTCTCCAAAAAATATTTATGTGATGATTCATAACAGTACTAAATAATTTTGTGGTTGGGGGTCATCACAACATGAGGAACTATATTAAAGGGTCACAGAATTTGGAAGATTGAGAACTACTGTTCTAAGGGGTATCTGTGCTCCTGATGGCTCTGGTCCCAGTCAATGAATTATCTCCATGATGCATTTGTACCATGATGGCATTATTGTGGGGTGGTGAAAAGTAGGAGGTGGGGCATATTTGTAGGTAAAGTCAGTTACTGGGCTGTATCTTATCTTGGCCCCCTCCTGTATGATCTTTCCTTTTTTATTCCTATTCATCAAAACATGAGAAAGAGGCATTACACTGTGCTCCCGCCATCACGATGTCCTGCCCAAGCACACGGAGTCTGGTGGGGTGAATGCAAAAAGCCTCCATATGCTCACTCACATGTTAGAATACTTGGTCCTCAGTTGATGCAACTGTTTAAGAAGGATTAGGAGGTGTGGATTTGTTGGAGGTGTGTCACTGGGGGTGGGTTTTGAGGTTTCACAATCCCACATCATTCTCAGTCTCTGTGGTTTCTATTTGTGGATAGGGAAGTTCCCAATCACTGCTTCTTCATCTATCATGCCTGCCTCCCTGCTGCCACCCTGTATGCCACTATGATGACCACCCGCTCTAACGCTCTGGAACTGGAGCCCCAAAGTAAATGCCTCTTTGATAAGTTGCCTTAGTCATGGCAATAGGACATGGAACAAAGTACCCTTGGATGGAACTCCCTGAAACTATGAGTCAAAAGGAGGCATCTTTGCTGAATTTGTCTCTATTGGCTGTTTTGGTCCCAGTGACTCAAAGGTAACCAGAAACTGTGGAGGATGGTGCTGTGCTCTGGCTCTTCCAGCTGCCAGCATCTTTAATGGAATCCACAACTAAACCATCAGAGTTCCTCTTGACCAATTTTTCTTGAAGTCCTAGAAGTATATCCTTCAAAGATACACTTTGTGAAGTTAGAAGCTGTATATAATGGTCTTTTTCACTTACTGGGCTCATAGGATTATTTTCTTTTGTATAAACACATGAGTTAATGCCATCAGTAATTAATCTTACAATGAACAACCCAGGCTGCTATTGCAAATCTGATCACTTAGGTGGAAAAAAGAAAGCTCCATTTGTAGTCTAAATGGTAATATTTTACTTTCCTGATGCTCACATGACCTGACCCTCATCGTCATTCTCCTCAGGGCTTTAATCAATCTGAATGATTTTTCAATCCACAGACACCAAAGCTGCAGGGAGCTCTTCAGAGACTACATAAACCCTTGTAGCAAGTGTGGAAAAAAATGCAATTACAGATGCCCATCATAATGGGACCGAAAGCAATATTATGACATTTTTGTAAGCCAGAAGAATATTGTGTGTCTTCTTTCTCATTATGAAAAGATATGCTCTTTTCATGGGTTCCTTTTTATTGCAAAGGCAAAGGAAATGAAAAGATAATTCATGAACAGAGTTGAAAATGCAAATGAGAAATCTTGCCTTGGCTAATGCCATATACACCAGAGACCTCTCTCTTTTGGGCGGTAAGATCTTTTTAGATAAAGAGATTGGACTGACATAGGAGATGCAGGTGTTTTTTAGCGGGATAGTTTTAGACACCTCTTTGTCATAATCACATTTTAATTTTTTTTCAATGACAAGCTGGGACCAGTGGTACAGTACCATAATCCCAGCTACTCAAGAGACTGAACAAAGTAAGATCACAACATCAAGGTCTACCTGTGTTACAGAGTAGGTTCAGATCCAGCATGGGCAAATTAGCAAGGGACACACACACACACACACACACACACACACACACACACACACACACA
>OU015755.1:74416718-74450010 GCA_907169655.1 Acomys percivali | reverse complement strand
CACACACACACACACACACACACACACACACACACACACACACACACGCATACTCATGTACACTTGCATGCCCCAATCCTGTAATTCTTAATAGGTAGTATACTATCCTGCTATTCCAATTAGAAAACAAGAAAGTTTTGACATCAGGAAGCAGGCATTTTCAAAGCACTCTGTGCTAAGAACTAAATGCATACATCTCAGACGAACAAACAAAAAACCAAAACCAAAGCTTTTCTGTTCCACACCTGGGTAACAAACAGCCTTCAACTGAGAAGAAGAGATACAGGCTGGGCATGAGGGCACAGCTTTAAATGAACCAAACTGATCATTGTTTTTGAATCACTTTCCTATTTTCCAGCTTACCCAAATACCATTTGTTTAATCATCTGTAGTAGAACTTAAGTCAATTGAGGCTCCAATGTTGACTTTCAGTATTTGTAAACACAGCGATAACAGAAGTTAAGGGGTTTGAGGTGCTTAATATATCATAAATAGTCAAGAACCGGCACTGAATCCATTAAAATACAAACTATTATAGGGCCAGCCTATACCTTCTCAGTCTGCTCTCCTGGGAACTGGGCTTTACAAACATCTCAATGTCCCATGAAGCCTTGCTCCCCCTCATATGGAAGCCTGCCTACTAATAGGGAGGAAGCACCCAACACTTTCTTCAGCACCATTTTACCCCACAGAAGGGCCAGAACAATCACAGCAGCAGGTTGCCATTAGCCTTGAAATAAATTAAGATTCAGTTAGTGGGTCCTTTTCATTATGCAAGGACTCAAGTAGGTCAGTGGACGGGTAGAGAAGAACTCTTATTCATTTTTTAAAAACTTATTTTGATTGGATTCACATTTTTTCCATGTAGCCTTTTGCTTATTTTACAGGTGAAGAGATGGAAGTCAGCAAGGGAGGGCAGAATGATTTTTCTCCAGAACCTTTTATTTCTTTCCAGTCTCTTTTAGGAAAAGCTATGTTTATTAGATGTCAAGATGTCCTTTTGTTCCTCTGTTCATATTGAGCATTTTGAATCTAGACTGTATCACATACTTGATTTATTATTTATCTATTATTTCTCTCATGCTCAGGAATTATGAATAAATTTTAAGAAAATAGTTTCAGTTGTAGAAGCATATGCTAGAAGACAGAAATCAGCATCGGTGAGATTCCTTCATTAGTTTTGTGGTTCTGAGACCCATCTAGTCAACAACTCTTTCATGGGGCTAGACTAGCCAGAGGCCCAATAATTTATAATGCTCATGGATACGTAGAAATCTTAGAGATGGCCCAGGGAACCACCTGTCTCTGCCTCCCCAACTCTGGGATTACAAGTTTGTATCACAGTGTCTGGCTTTTTAAAATGTGGCTCCTGAGGATGGAACTCAGGTCCTCAGGCTTGCAAGGCAAGCACCTCAGAGACAAAGCCACATCCACAGCCGGTTCTTACAGGCACTAGATGTCTTCCCAGGGGAAGAGCATGCGCTGTGATTGTGCCTCATTCACAGACTACAAAGCATGTCTTATAATTAGGGTGCCTTATGCTGACTCTACGTAACAGAGAGGAGGGAATGCCAAGTTAGAATGAATGCAGGGACAAGAGGCTGGAGAAAATAGGGCATTTGGGGTAAGATGAAGGGAGAGTAAAAAGGAAAGAGTAGAGGCCTTAAATAAATTAATCAAAGGATACAATTCAGTAGGAGATAATAAAATACATGGGAGAGAAATGATTAAAAGGCAGACCTATAAAACCCCAGACATCACCAGCAGGCCATGTTCAGCCATTACTAGTTTTTGAGTTAATGGTTTTTATTTTTGGTAAAAATTGACTCTAGATTTTTTAAAGGGAAAATTATTTTTAAACAGACAAGAGGGACTTTTAGTGTATTGTGCTATAACCCACCTCTAGAGTTTGTCAGAATTCATGATGTCCCTGTTACCCTGCAAGTTGGCCTCCCATTTGGTATTCTGAGAGCACAGACCCTCTTATCATATATTGGACCACAGTATCCCACTGTCTTCTTTCCTCCATTCCTAAAACTCACTTCAACTTCAGTGATCTCCGTCTCTATTATAGGGTCTCTAGCTGATGATTTAACAGTCATCTTAACTTGCCTTCTTGTAGTACAGCCAATCTATTTTTAAGTCCCATCTACATTTTCCTCCTAAATATTTTACAAAACCAGCAGCTTCTATCTCCTCTTTGCATTCTTGCTCATTCCTTTTGCAACCAGCCTTCATACAGCTCCAGAGTTACTGTTCTAATGCAGAAGGCAGACCATGACTATTTTCTTCTTAGAGGTTTGTAGTTATGATAGCCTTTATATAAAATCTAGGTTTTAAATTCTACTATTATCTATGCTGTCACTTTATATGGGCTAGCTGCCTTTGCCTACCTCTTTCCTTTTGGCTCTGTAGTCTACAGATGCTAGTGTGTGTGTGTGTGTGTGTGTGTGTGTGTGTGTGTGTGTGTGTGTGTCTAGACTTCTGGCTGTTTCTCTTTCTTGAACATTCTTTGCTTATGCTTCTTGATGTATGAGTCAAAGTGGGAGAAGATAAGCAAGGGACCAAATCAAGGAGCAAATTTCATTGGCTTAGAATAAATAACCTGTGAAGGAATTCAAGTTGAGGTGATCATCCTCCATCCAGTGACTCAGGGATCCAAGTTCCCTCCACCTCATCATTTCAACGTGTATGTGGTTTAAAATACAGCCAGGTCAGGGACCCAGAAGCTAACTGTAGCACCTTGTTCATAATCTAATTTCCATTGCCAGAACCAGCTTCATGGCCCCATCCTGACTGCATTCTCTAATGCTTGGGTACTTTGTAAAAAAAAAAAATAGACTTTTAGGAAAGGATTCCAGTGAGATCCATAGGGGCATGTGCAACCTCACAACACCTTCCTCTAGTGACTCTTAGCCAATAGGTATTCTACAATTTCTATTTTTATTCTGCCACCCTGATCTCTGAGTGATGTACTCCAAATTGAAGTCAAGAGATTATCCCTGCACTACATTGGCCTGAGGTAATCTACTAGTAGCCAGACAACAGAAAAATTCATGTATGTGCCATATACTAGACATTTCTTTAAGGCCCTTATGGATTCCCTGAAAGAACTGGCTATCAGATGGAGGATGCGGCAGAAGGCAGGATTCCTGAGCCAATGGGATGGTTGCAGAGATAGGATGCATTCACATGCAAAGTTATTTAGGTGGAAAATCAACGGACAACTGAATAAACGGCTGACATAGAACATCAGAAACTCTCAGAAATGGAAGGCTTGATTCCTAACAGAGGCAATTGAGGATCCAGAAAGTGGCAGAATAGGCAAGTGAGGAGCTCTACTTTTCACCGTACGCACATAAGATTCTTCTGCTAAGGAACCCTGGGGACAAACTGAGACACTTACTTGGTTACCTGGTACATAGGAGTTGCCACACAGCAAACCTGAATGAAGACAATCTTTTGCACGCACGTGTCTGCTCTCTGTTGAAAACTGGCTGTTTTGTCAGAGTCTCTCTCCCTAGTCTAACCTTGATTTCCTAGCTATCTTTTTGATGAAAGATAAGACCAGGGGAAATTAAAAGACAATGCAGGCAATCTTTTCTTTGTATGAGACTGGTAAAATGAGCCGCATAATTTCATTTTTAATATCCCTCCAGGCGGAAATGTGATTTCACTTAAAAGTTGCTTTATAGATTCTTTTGGTTTGTTTTAATGGCAAAATAATTAAGCTGTGTCTAATTAAAGGGGAATAAATTGCTCACGGACGTGGAATAAATTAGTGCTTAGCTGAAGCGTAGAAATAGGTGTTCAAAGTTCATAGGGCTACAAGCAATTAAAACACACGAGGCCAGATTGATTGACTAGATATACACGTTAAACAAGGTACGCATTGATAAATATATCCCGGAACGACTGAGGTAGGGACAACAGGGGACAGGAAATTTGGGAAGAGCTTTATCAAAGACAAATGAGCTAAGTGCCTGTTTCAGCACAAAGAACGTGGGGCCAGGTCTATAGAGTAAGGGAGAAAATAAAATGATGGCTGCCTCCCGTGGTTCCTCAGTGCAGAGGGATACTGTGACTGGGGAGGAAGCCAAGGAAGAATGGAAGAGGAGGAAGAAAAGGAAAGGAGAAAGGAGGGGAGAAGTCTTTAGTAAAAGCATGGAAAAATCATAATTAACGATAGCTGTTGGTGACTATTGGCAGACAGGTGAAATGCTCACTTAAAATATATATGATATGGCAATAAGATAGAATGTCTTTCCATGTAACCTTAAGCTCATTAATAAAACTTTACAACATAGGGTTGTTAACCTCATTTAGGTTTATTTTCCTGAAAAGTATGATTGATCCCTCATTTGATTTATAGTACTCTGTCCTTATCCCATTTTGGCTCTTAGTCCCGTGTACTCAAATATGTGTTTGTCTGAATCAAGGGCTTCTATATGTCGGTCACCACTCTCTCCCTTTACCTCCTGGGAACAGTCACCACTTTAACCCCAGTGCCTCCTGGGAACAGTCACCCTTCTACATCTTCCTAGGTACAGTGACCAGTGCTAAGAAGCACCAGGTTTGCATGATGAATTAAAAACCAGTAAGCTGTACTAAACAATGATTTAAAAACTTTCTCTAAAGCATCCTTCCTATTCAACTTACTTCTCCAAATAGTTTTTGAGGTCAATTATGTCTCATTGATAGTGACTCTTCTTAACAAAGGAATGACAGGACAGTCTCCACACTTGAGTGGAGAGAGGGATTTGACTTTCTCATGTACTCTGGTGCCTCACTTTTGACCATGTCCCCTGGAGGGGGAGACCTAGTGGCACTCAGAGGAAGGACAGCAGGTCCTATGAGCATATACAGGGGGAGGTAATCCCTCTCAGGAACAGTCATAGGGGAGGGGAATAAGGGGAAAATGGGAGGGAGGGGAGAATGGGAGGATACAAGTGATGGGATAACCATAGAGATGTAACAAGAATTAATTAATAAAAAAATTAATAAAGGAATGAAATTCTCCAATATTCCTGTTTATATGCATCTGAGTTTAAGGAACCTGAGACTTTGACTTAGGACCACATGCAATTCATTTAAATAATAATAATAATAATGTATGATATAATTTCGCCAAGGACCTGCTCCCTAGAACTTTTAAAAATTTTTCCCTCTTGACACACACAAAAACAACCCTTGAAATTAATTTTCTTCAAAGCGGACATCTGTTACAAAGAATTTAGCAAAATTAATTTGATCTTCTCACTTCTGACCCCTGGGGTTTCAGTGACTAAGACTGGAGTTACAAGGTAGAGGAATTATTGGGGAGGTGTGTGTGTGACCTGTCTGCTCCCATTGCTCAGGATTACAAACCCTTTACAATTCCTCAGGATTCTAGTTGAAGTGCTAGCAATAGGATGCGCCCTGCATCTCAGTGAGCTCTTTCCCAATAGAACCAGGGTATGCTTCATAATCACAATTCATAAGTTTTTACTGTTCCTTACCTTTTATTTCTCATATGCCTTCTCTATTTATTCATTAGACTTTAGCTCCATCTTTTCTCATGAGTGACTTGATATTTGTATAGAGTGGAACTGAAATAGACTAGGTTAGAAGAGCTTCAGAAATGAGTTTGCACTTGAATTGTCATGTAAGATGGGATTTTGGTTTAGGAAGTAGGACTGTAAGTTGGAAGTCATCTATATTGTACAGAGGAATCCAATTCCTCTTTGTTCTGGATAAGATTAATGATAACATATGGTGTATAATTATACTGATAACATTACACATATATCTATATAAATATAATATATGTAATCTTGCAATAATAATAAAAATGAAGAGAGGTTGGATGGTTTGTTTAAAGTCACAAAGACAATGAGCAATGGAAGCAAATCAGTTTCCTTACTCTCGGCCTTTACACTGTGGCTCTTGTTTCTTCTGCATATTTGTACCAGAATGATACATTTGTTTACCCCACAGTCTGTGATTACCCTGGGGAATTTTTTAACAAATAATCTTTTATGTTGCAAAGATAAAACAGAGTTCCTTCAGTGAGATTCTCCCTTAATCCTATAACATCTATAAGACCCTTTAAAAGCGTCTATACAATTGTAAAGGAGAACATGACTAAGAGTCTCCTATCACAACATCATAAAACTAGAAACAAGAGGGAAAAAGACAGATTAAAAAAGAAATGTCAACGAAGTGTCGAAGACCTTACCACTTACATATCCCTCTGAAATACATGACAAGGTTCTGGGAGACAGAGAAAGCAGAATAGTCCTGGGTCTATAAGTAAGCAGCAGCCTGCATAAAGACAGTGGGTGTCCCCAGGCTGGATTGCATGGTGGGGGCTTAGGGATGATGCAAAGGCCTCCAGGAATTATATCCTCTTGAAAACTAAGTCACCAAGGCCTTCCATTTTCTTATTTCATCAAGTTCCAGCTGTTGTCCAGAGATCCTTGGTGTGAGAAACCCACACTCTGATTACAGTGTGGCTGAAGAAGCTGACACTGACCCAGGGGCATTGCCTGGTGCCCAGGGGACTTAGTCTCCAGTTAGCCAGTGTTAGTGTGTTATGAAGGCTTCACTATATGGTTCATGGCACAAATCAGCAGTCCGAGTAGGATCTTTTGGCTTATTTTTTTCTGATATAGGAAATCAAAATAGAAGCAAGCAAACACATGTATGTAGCTGTATTCAACTGCCTATCCTACCCTTCAGTAATTTCATTTTGTCCTTTCATGAAAGGATGAATTGGTGAGTAGAAATGCATTTCTGTATTTGCAATCCCTCTTAGAGTTGCTGTTGTGGGGATTTGCTGATGCCTCATATCTCGTATAGAATGGTTTCTATAACAGGTGCTTCCCAATTACTGAGGCTATAAATGCTGTATCCAGGCAACATTTCTGTCTGTAGACCATTAGTAAGGCAAATGGCTTTGCTGTCCTCCAATATGAAGAGGACTATTGCCGAGCACAGAACCACATGAGGCAGTTTCTGATGGTAGCAGAAGGTATGTATTATGGTATTGGAGAATGATACACCAAAGGATGTATTGATAAGAGAGGTGAAATGCAATTTTGATAAATATAAATAGAATCTATTCTTCTTATCTGCTGTGTAGCTATGGCTCTTAGACATGTCTTTCAGAGAGTTGGAATTCCTGTACAATGAGGGGAATAACTAATATTTATGTGCAAAATGCAAACCAATCAAAGCTTGTGGGTTATCTTGTAGATTCGATATCTCCAGGAGACTGAGATTTGGACCGTGAGTACCAGCATCAGGATAGCCAATAGACTGATAATACATGCTGATAGAGTACTGATACTCTACTGATAGAGTAGGACAGCAGTCCAGTGTATGCATGGGGACTTGACAGATATGGCCTCATAAACCAGTAAGTCAGTACAGACATATGGGCTCATACATGTTGAGCTCATTGATAGCCAACCTAAGAACAGTAATAACAAGTAGGAAAAGTTTTCACCTCTTATAACACAAAGAAAGTAAATTCAAGGTATATCAATGATCTTCCTGAGAGAAGGAGGGATGGATTAGTCACCTCCACCTCCTGTAGCCAGGCCCTACTTCCAGTGGAGTAAGGGGGACACCAACTAACCCATAATCCCTTCAACCCAAAATTTTTCCTGTCTACAAGATATATAGGGATAAAGATGGAGCAGAGATTGAGAGAATGGCAAAAGAATTTTTGATCCTACTTGAGACCCACCCCATGGGAGAGAGCCAACCCCTGACACTATTAATGATACTTTGCTATGCTTGTAGACAGGGGCTTAGCATAACTGTCCTATGAGAGGTTTTACCAAGCAGCAGATGGAAACAGATTCAGAGACCCACAGCTAAACAACAGCCCTGGGAGTCTTGAGGAAGAGTGGGAGGAAAGACTGAGGGAGCTGAAGGGATCAAGGACACCACAAAAAGACCTGAAGAGTAAACTAACCTGGGCCTATGGAAGCTCACAGAGATGGAGCATTCATGGGCTGGACCTAGACCTCAAGCACATATTTAGCAGATGCCCAGCTTGTTCTACATGTGGGTCCCCTAAAAATTGGAGCATGGGTTGTTTCTGACTCTGTTGCAGGCCTTTGGATCTCTTATCCATAGCTGGGCTGCCTAGTCTGGTGCCAGTGAGAGAAGATTCCCTTAGTCTTGCTGGGACTTGATATGTCAGGGTGGGTTGGTACCCACTGCAGAGAGGGGCTCCCTTCTCTGAGGAGAAGGAGAGGGGAGAATGGAGGCAGGGGGATGTGAGGGTGGGACTGGGAGGAGAGGAGGGAGCTGTGATCAGTCTATAAAGTGATTAAATAAATTAATTAATGAAAATAAATCGCATACATGTACGGCATGGAAGAAACTCTAAAGGCAAAGATATCAATACTTTGACTAAAGACTGATGAACTTGAACCACATTAAGATGTTTGTCTCCCAAAGACAAACCAGAAACTGGCAGAGAGCACTGGTATCATTAGTATGCTTCCAATTTTTAAAAAAGGAACCAATGAACAAGCCAGGAGCAAAATGAATGATAGAAACAGAAGAGGAAACCCACATGTCTTCATACAAAGTTATTCCTAGTTTTACCAGTAATAAGAATAATGCAAATTAAAACACTGAAGAAGTAACTGTCACACTACCAGACTAGCAAACAAATTAAAGCCCAGACTGGCAAAGATGAGGTACAACAGACACTTTCATTTGCAAATTGTTATGATACATTTGAAAATGATGTAACTTTATGAAGGCAGGTTGAAAGTACATATGCCCATAGCCCAGCATTTCTTCTTCTAGTGGGGACCCTGGAGAAGACCATGCAATGTGCACAAGGAGACATATTTGGAAATGTTAATTCATCACCATTTAAGAAAATTAAAAATGAATATATATATATAAGAAATGATAACATATAAATATAGAATGGGATGCTATGTGGAAGATAGAAGTAGACTATAGAAAATAGAAAAAGTAGCAAGTCTCACTAAGAGTTATCATTTTCCTTAAGATATCACAGTAAACACTGTGGTTCTCATGACAACCCTGCTATAGGGGCACTGTTAGTATCTGTGTTTTTCACATGAGCACAATAAGGTAGAGAGAAATGTAATTACCCACAGACCTTACAGTTGTTAGTGGCAGATAGAGCCATGGACCAGCCAGTCTAACTCTAGAATTGCTACTTTAAACACTACACTTGTTTCAGCAAACAAACAAGCATATAGTGTTGGTTTTAATATTTAACTATGAACATGACACATGGAATATGATTCTATTTCATTTAGTGTTAGGTTTACTGGCATTTAACACAATAATATAGGTGGTATAAACAAGCTATTTCCTTATGACATACAGCACTATGAGAAGTTGATATCTAAGGCACATGTGGAGGTGCCTACGCCATGAAGGATCCAGATTTCTCTGTTCTATCATCCTTAGCATCGTTGTCTAACATTAAGATCCAAAGGGCTCTGAGAGCTTCATCCATAAGTCATACTCCTTCCAAGCAGGGGAAAAGAAAAAAGGGAGGACAGGCAAATGCACACCTGCCAGCACAGTCTCTCTGAAGTTTTAAGGAAAGGCTTCATGACATAAAAGCTTTAATCTCATTGGATGTCTCTCTCTTTTCAAGAGAAGTAGGAGTGTATAGCTCTTTAGTCAGATATATTGTTACCTTGAATATACTCTATGTTCTACATAGAAGTAAAGTAAATATTGAGCAGACAATTGAGTGTCTGTTATAAGCATTATATATATATATATATATAAACTATTGTTCATGTAAAAATATCCTTTAGAGTTTATAATTAAATAAACATGTATATTAAATTTAATACTAAATTTAGGACAATACAGGTTTAGAGAAGAAAGGAGGGGTGATATGTGATAAACCAATATAAAACATTGAATTCAAGAATGAAGTGTTAAAATTTGATCAGTTGGATGGAAGTTAAGGCCTATGTATCTCCAAGGGACATGTGTGTGCCCATGTTTCTCCATTTTTTCCTACAATTACTCACTCTTTTTTCTCTCTGTACAAAAGAGTCTTGATCTCAAAGAACTGAGTTCCCCTGTTAGAAGTCCAAGTCATCATTGGATGTGAGATAGTTGTAGAACACACGCTTTATAGTAATAAACTTATTGATATGCTATCACACACTATACACTAAGATAAGCCATTTGTCACCATTACCTTATTTCATCCTTGGTGTTAAAAACGATCATTATTTCTGTACATATGAGGAAACCAGGGTTTAGAGAAATGAAGAATCTTCTCTCAGACTCTATACTTCACAAGGACAGGATCTACACCCACAAGGCTTGAGACCCTGGCCCTATAAACATCACACTGTGATGTGACATTGCAAGAGTGTCCTTTGATGCCAGGACACAGTGGTGAAGGTCTTGGGGTTAGAATGGAAGAAAAGCTGGCTTTGCCCTGTGTCTGGTGGAGTCTTACTTTGTCAAAGGCCATCTAGAGCTTGGCTGAGGTGAAGGAAAAAGGAAACAAGTAACAGATCACTCAAAGAAATATTAGTATATAAGTTATAGGAAAAAAGAGGATTTTTATTAGATACAGTGTTACTTCTGCATGACATAATCCATGGAGGCAACCAAGGTGGAAATTCCTGCCAAGAAAGGTGTAAATCGAGGCACCGCAGTTCTGAGATTAAAAGTAGGGCAGAGACCAAGGCACTATTTGTACCTAAATGCTTTCCCTTGGCTTTGTGCCCAAGTAGCACACTAGTTGTTGAGTTGATCATCTTCTTTTATTTTTGAGACAGGTTCCCCAACCTGGGATGAAACTTACTTTTGTTTGTTAAGGTTAGCCTTAAACTCATGGTCTCCCTCCCTCAGCCTCCGGAAGTTCTGGGCTTACAGTCGCATGCTACCATCTTGGGCTTGCTGAGTTGAACCAAGATGTGTTATCAAATAAAAAGAGGGATTTCTAATGTTGGTCATGGATAGCAGAGGAATGTTCCACACAGATATGTTTAGTGCATAGATCCTTCAGCTCTCTCTCTCTCTCTCTCTCTCTCTCTCTCTCTCTCTCTCTCTCTCTCTCTGAAATCTGGACACCCCTCCACACAGCCTCTGTCTGCCTTTCTAGACAAAGAGTTGGTAAGCAGCCCACTTTAGGCTTGCATCCTCATCCTCATAGATGCAAGCCCAGCTCCCTGCCTCACACCCAGGCACAAGAAAACCCTGAATTATAACATTATTTTTATTTAGCACCTTCTTGGCACATAGTCTAGGTCACATGGCATAGAACTCTTTCTCTTCTCTCTCTTTCCCCCAAATTTATTAGATAAAGGGATTGCCTTTATTTTTCAGGAACAGAAGATGTCTCCATGGAGGCTCTAACTGTCCCAATCTTCTGAGAAGTGAAGAAAGTTGAAGGTTCTTTCCTTTTAGGACCCTTGTCATGCTATCTGAGCTGGCCATCCCTCTTAACAAACCTCTTCCTTTTAGGGACTCATTGCGGCTGCATAAGCCTAACTCTCCTGATAATGTCTGTCTGAGGGTACTTCATTCAGCATCCTTCTAAAATCTGCCTTCTTTATTTATAACAGATACGTAAAGAAAGAGCCACCATTAGGGGAAATGACCTCAAATCTGTAATGAGGCAAACAAAACCAAAGACTGTGACTACCATTTGTTGGTCTATCTGTGTGTCAGACTCAACTAAGAAAACTGTCTTTAAAAATTACTGTTGCCTGGAATAGTCGAATTATTATTATCACTATCATCATCACCTCTATTAACACCACCGCCATCATCATCATCATCACCACCACCATAATCACTATCATCAAAACTTTACAAAAAAGACACCCAGTCTTAGAAGTGTAAACTAATTTCTCAAAGATCAAATTGTGAAGGGTCACTTAAGATCAAAATGCAGGCATATCTCTTAGATCCCAAATTATGGAACTCTGTTGTCCCCAGACAAAGCAAGAGAGCTCCTGTGATGACTAGCCCCTTTCCCTTTTAAATCCTTGGTTGCAGCATCTACAAATGGCAGTCAAGGAACAAAATTTCTCCTTGAGAACTACTCTTCAATGAAACTCTTCCCAAGATGATGAGGAGCTAATGGCTACTCTTACCATACTCCAGCTGCAGTTCCTAACCTATTTGTTTTCTGTTGGCAAGCCGACTTGTGTAACATAAACCTTTATTTCCTATTGGTGTGATGCTGCAAATTGCTATTATGTATATTGAAACTTCTTGCATTCCACAAAATAACAACATTAATCATGAATATAAGTAAGGGAAAATAAGCCTCTGAAATATCTGCCCTTATAAATACATATTAAGGAGCAAAAATAAAATACTGAACGGTAAGGATGTATTATAATCTTTAAATTTCTTTTTAAGAGACTTGAAAATAAACCCTCTAAATGCAATGAGGCTTGAAATGAAAACACTGGCTTTCTTTCTTGGAAAAGATCTAACAAGCTTCTTAACCATTCTTCTTCATTCCAGGGTCCTCAAACTGAATTAAAATTAAAGTTAACTCTCTTAAAAAACTTTTTTTATGAGTCACTATGCCTGAAAGCCCTAGCAATCGGGCTTTGGCCAAGAAATCTTGTAACTTGTTTGTGAAATAAAATATGCCTTGCAATTCCCAGTCCTTGCTTCAGGGATATCAGTTCAGTCTGGCAGCGGTGCTTCTCTGGCTCCTGTTCTGTTTGCAGTTTTGTTCTGAGGTATGGGCCTCTCTTCCTGGCTGAGTCACCTTCTGCTCCTGCTGAGAAGTCCTTCCTGGATGCCACACCACATCTTCTTTCCTCCTCCTCTTCTTCCTCCTCCTCTTCTTCCTCCTCCTTTTCCTCCTTCTCTCCTCCTCCTTCCTCCTCCTCCTTTTTCTTCTTCTCCTCCTTCCCCCTCCTCCTTTTCCTCCTCCTCTTCCTCCTTTTCCTCCCTCTCCCCCTCCTCCTCCTCTTCTTCCTCCTCCTCCTTTTCCTCCTCCTCTCCTTCTCTCCTCCTCCTCCTCTCCCTCCCCCTCCCCCTCTTCCTCCTTCTTTTTTCAGGAGTCGTGTTTTCTTTTTCTGGTTAACTATGTAGCTTTGGTGGAGGAGCAAAGGCTATGGATGTTCAGTTCACTTCCAAACCCCTGCAGTCAAAACAAGTTCCATCTTGTGACCCAGTCCATCGCCTTTTCTTATGGTTGCCCATTATGCTGGCTTGGTAGAAATCCACTCAGATGAGAAATGGCAGAAGAGTTGGTTGGCATGAGTAGGCCAGTTGTAAGTGGGGTTGCTCAGAAGTATGTGTGCATAGATATTATTTACAAGCAAAACAACCCCCGCCTACACTCACACAACAAACCAAGGCTGGGTATGGTGGTGTATATCTTTAATCCCAGTAGCTGGGAGCCAAATACAGCCAAGTCTCTGTGAGTCCCAGGTTAACCCAGCCTACATAGTGAGATCCTGTCTCAAAAGAGAGACAAAGTGGATGGGACTCTCAACAATTAAAATCTCTTGCTTCTTCTACAGAGGACATGGGTTTGAGTCTTGCACCCACACGGTAGCTCACAACCATTTGTAACTCTAGTTCCAAGGATATCCTGCACCCTGGTTTCTACGGGCACCAGTTATACACATGGTATATGCATAGGCCAGACACTCATGCATTAAAAAAAAAAAACAGTTTAGATGTGAAGCATCAGCAGCTGAGGCATCATAGACGGAGCCTGTTGATGAGTGAGACTAACACCAACACCAACTCTAAGTAATGTGGCTGCTATGAAATAACACTTCAAAGCATGGGAGCAATTGCTACCTTATACATATGTTTAAACTGTGGGACTGACTGCTCCCAAACACACATAATCATGGGAGAATCTCTACCCTTATGGAAGAATAAAGCTTCTGGAATAATCCTCATAATGATTCTTTTACAAGACTTATTTTTTAGTTTTATTTGTATGCATGAATGTGTATCTTTGGGTTTGGCATATGTGTCTTAGGTGGCCTCAGACAGGAGAGGCTGGGTTACCTAATGCTGGACTTCCAGAGACTTTTGAGCTGCCTGACATGGGTGCTGGGGACCAAACCTGCGTTGTCTGGAAGATGGTTCTCTTGTCCTCCAGTCTCCACAATGCTCCTTTTCTTAAAAATGGGCAAATAAAATGTGGGGGTATAAAATGGGCCATGTTAGATCTCTAATGTGGCCATGCTTGGGATAAAGCATATGCATGTGCCTTGTATATGGCCAGGTTCATTGTCATAAGTGTTAGAGCATCAAGGAAGAAGAGGCATAGATCTGAGGACTGGTCAGAGATGCCCAAATAATAACCAAATATTCCTAGCAGAACTTATTCGATTAAACTTTCAAACACCTGTTGGTTTAGATTAGCATTTGTTAACCTTAAAGTCACATTTGACTGGGAAACATATGAGAAGTGAACATGAGAACCAGATGGAAAAAACTGGGCCTGCTGTGCTCATTCTTGGTAAGGCTGCCTTCCAACTGTAAGTGAGTGCACAGGCCAGTGCTGCAGAGAAAACACAAAGAGCCAAGAGACCAGCTCTGTGCTTGCCAAGACTTCTGATCACTTTCCATAGTCAGTTACCAGCTCCGTATGTAAACAACTGGTATCTCAGAGAACTGGTAGAATTCTCTGAGATGTCCCTGATAACTTTCAGTATAGCATCTTTGTAAAACATCAAATCTAGAACTTGATTTGGATCTCTTTTTCTACAACTTGATATATCTTACCCCATTGCAGATACAGCACTGCCACATATTGATTGTGTCCTTCTTAACCACTCAGGGCCTCAGGCAAGATCTTTATGTGAGGCTAACAGTATCACCAACTCTAAGTCACAGGCTGATATGAAGTAGCATTCCGAATATTGGGACAATTGCTATGCCACACACTCAATGAGTACCCCCCTAGTGGTTATAGCTAAATATATTTGATACACGCATGTTGAACAGTTCATGGATTCAAGGAGTCCATGCATCTGGATTAACTTGAATTAAAAGCTGTTGTTTACACAAAGAATGGGGTCCTATTTCCTTTAAAGATTACATTCCATCACATACCATCCACACAAAAGCTTTCATCAACAACATAAAGGCTTGATAATGAAGTTTAGACTATTTTCTACCTTCTCCCAGCTAACCCAGGGGGGAAAAATACAGATGGAGTTCACCCATTCATCCTCTTCCACTCACCACACTGTTCATCTTTTTCCTTCCCACTGTGATGTCCCAATATAGTGCAAGCTGATCATCAGTGCCCTTCCAAACCCATCTTCCTGTTGGTTACTACCTCAGGTGTTACAAAGCATGCGAAATGTTCACTCTAGAGCAAGTGGCCTTTCTGTTAGCAAGTAGACATGTCAATACACAGGGGAAGACTCAGGGATTTAAAAAAAAAAGGAAGGAAAGAAAAAGACACAGACAACAGGACTTGCCATACCAAATGGAGCAAATCTTATTTACAAATGACCTTTAACCCCCGAGATCTGCCCAGACTAAGAAGCATCTGTCATCTTTGGGAACATCCAATATCCTTTACTCTGACAAGGGCCTCCAAAGACTACATTCCATTTCAATCTAATTGGCTCCATGCCCTTTTCTTGCCTCCTCCAGCTATGCATGGCAAGATAAGTTGGCTAGGGGAGGAAAGCAAGCCTGGCAGTGTGGGACACCTTGACAGCACGAGCAGGGGATGGAGACAGGCAGAAGCACTTCTAATTAGAGTACAACCGAATACACTGATTTCAGCCTCAGAAGAAGCAGGCTACACTGCTGTGCCTGGGCTCTTCGAGTTCCCGCTGGGGCCTGTGTGCAGCTGAACTTTACTTTCATCTAGATAAGGCACAGAATATTTTACTTATTTACTTATTTATTTATTTATTTATTTATTTATTTATTTATTTATTTATTGAGTTAGAACAGTGGGCCACAGTCAACTTTTCCAAAGCACAAGTGAAAAAGTATGCATGTGTGAAACAAACAGTATCAGTGTTGTGCTCATTCTCCAGAGAGTAATACTGGGGAAATCCTGGCTGCTGGGTATTGGAACTGTTCATGCTTCTTAAAACACCCATCGCGTGTACACAGAGGCTAGAGCCCTGACATGGAAACTGATGATATGGCATGGGATATGTGGATGGAGCCCTTGTCCTCATGAAGTCTGTGTTTTGATGAGAAGACGGAGGAATATAAATAATGGTATCAGACTATATTTAGTTCTGTAAAGGAAGTCAGCAGAACAGAGGAGGATATGATGACAACATGGCTGCCTAAACATGAACTTAACAAGGAAAACAACATAGACATATTAAAGTGGACAGAGGCAGGGGAAACCTCCTGAGGTGTCAACCCTACACCAAGAACTACAGGCAACTAAGGAATGCTGACAGCAGGAGAAATAGTCTTCCCTAGGCAAGAACATAACTGGTTACCCAAACCAAATGGTCAGCCTTGAAACATACAAGTAATATAATACAAAGTGAGCAGGCTATATTTGGAATATAAATAAAGAAGCAATGAATTTGAAAGCAAACAAGGAGGGATATATGGGAAGCCTTGGAAGGAAGATAAAGGAAAATGATGTGATTATAATGTAATCTCAATAAATAAATAAATAATTAAAAATACAATATGTAATAATTACAAAGAAAATAATCTTATAGTTGCTGGCAGATAGTAATTATGCAAATTGAAAAATATATTAGGAACAAAAAAGCATTTATCATTGTTTGATAAACCATTTTTACTATTGTTTGTTTATAGGTTACTTTGCACTAATAAAATACAAATTAAAAAAAAGGCAAGGATTTTGGCCATTAATCAATTTTAGAATGCCTTGCAGATTCTTTATATGTAGGAGGTAATATGTACCCATTGAAGTAATGAGTTAAGCAAGAAGACCTACTCATCTGACTTGATGATTAGAGAGTTTATGACCTGAAAAGATGATGATGTCTGATCCAGAAGCAGAGGAAAATGGGTGACTAGGAGACAGATGAAGTATTATTAACAAGGGGAGCATATTTTGAAGCTAAGTAGGAGAAGCAAGGTATAAAAGTAGTTTGAATCTACAGAAATAAATGTTTGGCTAAGCGTACTTTAGTTACTCCTCAGAATCAGTGTGCTGTGGGTGTCTGTGAGATTGGAGAAGCACACTGTCTAGCCCTTGCTGCAGAAGTTGGGGCAATGTATGAATATCCAGCCCTCCTACTGGGAGCAGGTGCCTGTCTGGCATCTCCAGCACAGGATTCTTAGATGGAAAGTATGTAGGTCCCAGGGTAACTGATTAATCTGAGGGTCACATTTTCGCAAAGTGGTGAAGGCAAGCAAATGGTAAAATCTTTGACTAGGAAATTTAACAGCCCAGAAACAGAGGCTTTTGAAGCACAAAATTTACTTTTGCTTTTTCAGTGGCTACAGTTCTATAAAGTTTAGGATGTGTGTCCAGGGGAAGGGAATGGGGGCGGGGACAAGGTGTTTTGGAGAGAGCTTACATGAAAGGCTTTTTTTTTTCCATTGTAGGGTATGGGTCTAGGCAAAGGTTTTTCTTTCTCCAAATCTTTGGACCATTCCAGGGCACATCAGGAGGGTCAGCCTAGGTGTGGAAGCCCAGCTTGCTTGGTATGGTACAGTTCTGCTTTTGATCACTTCCCCCTGGTGGGACTGCCTCACCAGGCTAGAGGGGAAGAGGAAGGATGTACTCAGTCCTGGTGCAACTTGATGTGCTGGGGTGGGTTGATGTGTGTGAGTTCCTATTTTCTGAGTAGTAGGGCAGGCGGGGACGGAGGAAGAGGGAGGGAAGAAAGGAGGGTGGGGTTAGGAGGAGAAGGAGGCAGGGGGCTATGATCAGCATGTAAAGTGAAGGAATGAATAAAATTCAGTTACACCCAAAAGATGTCAACAACAACAACAACAACCACCACCAAAAATTTGCTTTATATGGTCAATGATATTCTAGTCTGTTCCAGATGATTCCTGTGTGCTAAACCTACTGTTTACTCAAACCATTCCCTTTCTTTAGAGAAGTTTTCTGGCATCTGACTCTGGGTATGTGGACCCAGAGGAGAAGAACAGGCAGGACCATTGTGTAACCAATGGCGAGGCAAGTGTAGACATCCGCAGTTGCCTTGGTACTTTTGGAAAACACATTTTCATCTTCAATTTACACCAGGCCCAGAGCAGACCTAAGTCATTACAAAGTGTGAGTCTTGTTCATTTCAGCCCAGGATGGACAGCTTGCTTTGTGTTAAACAGACACTGTCAGATGCCATCCCTTGGGGTAAGTTCCCCCATGAGTACTGCGAGAATTTGTGTTCCTCTGAATTCCAAATTTCCTCATTCACAGCAAGTGGAGTGGCTTCCTTAGATTTTACGGGAAGATTGGAACATTGCAAAAAGAAGCAGAGCAAAGAAAAGGGGAAAAATGAGAATTTAAAAACCTTGAAAGTGTTAATTGCATGAGCCACCATTCCTAGGATTCCTACTGTACATTAGCATTGTATCAAGGGCATTGAAAGATACAAACCCAGACCTTAAAAATACTGGAGGGTTAGGCATCTCTAGCTCCATTTTCTAAGAGGAAAACTCAAAACCATTCATGATAGGATGTGTTCTCATGGGTGTAAGTGGTAGAGTTCACATAGGCCTATCTATCTGCCAAGTACAAGAATTCTGCAAATGCTTTGCTGAAGTCAGAGTATACCTGGAAGAATCTCTGCCCTGGGAGCTGTGTAGCAATAACTTAGCCTTGTCCCAAAGAAGTTTAGTCTTTGTCCACACTTCTGGCAAGGAATCTCTCAACCCTTAGAATTTCATGCTTGAGAGTTTCGTTCACTGGGAGAGTCTCACAATGTAATTTAGGGTTGGGACTTTGGGTTATGGGTGAACAGTTATCAGCTCATCCTCTAAGAGAAGCTGCAGTATGATATCAGGTAGGTGGACATTCACTTATATTTTATTTCTGTGATGGAGCCCCAGTAGAATCTTAGGATAAGGCCTTAAGTGAACATCCTCATTTAACAATATTATAATGCATGCCATTATATGTTGGTCCCATGAAAGAAATTCTGTGACTCTATAGAAAGAGAGCATTGGGAATTTCATTTTAGTGCAATTGTGAACTCTACTGGCTGACTTTTATTAATACCCCTCTATGTAATGGAGCCTACTCTCAGCGAACAGCCTTCTGTGAGTTTTGAGACCTCTACTAGCATACTGTAAAAACACAGAAGGCAGTTTTGGAAACCCATTAACTTATAATTGGTATCACAAGTGATAGCTGTCCGTGGGATCTGTTCCTTCAACTTCATCAGCTCAGTCCTACTGCTGGGAGCTTCAATCTCTTGGAATGGATCAATCTCTTATTTCCTTGTCTAAGTAACAAACTCTTGGAATGAGCTACCACTGAACCTCAGGTATAACACAGTGGTGGGGACAGAAGGTTAGGGCCCTATCTTAGGACAATGACAATGTGACAAAGCCTTGGGATGAAGTGATCTGTAGACATGGCAGGCATGAGCCTCCAATCTTGATCATGTCTCTGCTGTGTGTGTGTGTGTGTGTGTGTGTGTGTGTGTGTGTATATATATATATATATATATATATATATATATATTGTAATACTATTTAGCCATCAAGAAGAAAGAAATGATGTTATTTGAAAAATATATAGAGCTATAGATGATCATATTAGGCAGAAGAAGCCAGGACCAGATAAAGAAAAAAACATATTTTCTTTTACCAATAACAAAAATAACACTTGAAAGCAGATGTAGGACTCTCTGGTAAGAGGAAGGGGACCATTAAGAGGAGAGAGGGGGACAGAAACAGGCAAAAGGAGGTTAATAAGTCCAAACAACATGGTAGATACACACAAGAAAATATGATAACAAAGCCTCACTCTTTTGTACAATGACTAAATGCTAATAAAAAAGTCAAGAACCTAAGTTTCAAATCTAAGAATTAGAAAAGATCAAAGTAAATCCATTTTAATAAAAGGAAGAAAATAAAGATAAATACAGAAATATTAATGGCTAATTATAGATATGAAATTACTCAACACTCAACTTGTTTCTTTAAAAAAATTAATGTGCTTTGTAAAATACCATGTGGTTCAAGAAGATACAGAAATAAAATACTGTTGTCACCAAGCACTCTGCACTCCTCAGTAATGAAAAGGTGATAAAATAATGTTATAAATTTCATGGCAGTAAGTTTAACAACTAATGAACACTATTTAAAAATTAAATGGTAAAAATTAACCCTGAAAGAAACAAAAACCACAAATAATCTTATACCAGTTACAAAATTTAATTAAAAAATCTTACATCTAGAGAGATGCCTCGGTGGTTAAGATCCTTTGCTGTTATTCCAGAGAACCCAAGTTTGGTCCCCAGAACTCATACTGGGTGGGTCACACCCACTTGTAACTCTAGTACCAGGGCATTCTTTACCCTCTTGTGGCCTCTATGGGCACCCCTCCCTGTATGGTGTACACCCCCACAAACACATATGTATAAATAAATAAAAGCAAAATATTCTTAACAAGAATAAGCACAGGAGAGATCCAAGATGGTGGCGAGCAGTGTGGACCGTGTTTAGAAACTCCAGCAATTCAGGGAATTGCATAGAATTCTGAACCAGGAACACCGAGGTCCCCACACCACTGCAACAAGAGTGCTCCACGGTTTGAAGTGACCAGGGTGCAGAGGACCTGCATGCCCCTGCAGACAGGAAGAGCATGGATTTTTTTCGGATCGGAGTGGTAGCAGCAGCGGCAGCAGCAGTGGCAGTGGCAGCAGTGGCGGCAGCGGTGGCGGTGGTGGTAGCAGCAGCGGCTGAGGTTTGCAGCTCTGAGCTCGCTAGTGGAGGCGATTGGTGTGGTGGCTGGTGGGAGTTGCTGTGGGAGAGGGGACTCTGGGCAGGATTTGGGCCGAGCGGTGCCCTGAGACCCAAACTGTACTTGGCAGAGAGTTCAGCCCCTGAGTCCCAAGCTCAGCTTGGTGCGCAGTTCCACCGCGGCATGCTAGCTCAGGTCAGCATGCAGTTCCGCCCGAGACACTAGCTCAGCTCAGTGTGCAGTTCCGCTGCTGTGATGCAGGCTGAGCTTGGCACGCAGATTCAGCCGAGAGTCCCTAGCTGGATTTGCTGGGCAGGTAGGGACCAGAGACTCTAGCTGAGCTTTGTGCACATCTCGGCCCTGAGACTCTGGCTGGAGTCTCTGCGCAGTTTAGGCCCGGAGTCACTGGCTGAATTCAGCGTGCAGTGTGGGTCCAGAGTCCCTGGCTGAGCTTGGTGCACAATTCCACACTTGAGACTCTGGCAGAGACCGACATGCAGCTTGGGGCCAGAGTCCCTAACTGCGCTTGGCGGGCAGGTTGGGCCAAGAGAGTCTACTGAGCTTTTTGCACAGTCCCGGCCTTGAGACTCTGGTTGGACCCTGTGTATGTGCAGTTTGGGTCCAGAATTCCTGGCTGAGCTTGGCAGATGGTTCGGGTTCTGAGACTATAACTGACCATGGCACGCACTTTGTGCCCAAAGAACCTAGCTGAACTTGGTGCGCAGTCCTAGCCCTGGAACTCAGGCTGGACTCTGCCTGCATTTTGGGCCCAGAGTCCCTAGCTGAGCTCGGCAGATGGTTCGGGCCCTGAGAATCTAGTGGAGCTTGGCACGTGGTCTGGGCCCAGTGTCCCTGGCTGGTCTGGGCACGGGACCCAGAAGACTCTGGACACTTTGACCTGACCCAGTGCACATTCAGAGACCCAGAACAATAGCAGGACTTACAGTACAGGGGAGCTGAGGATCACTGGCTGTGAGAGTCCAAAACGACAGGGCTAGCCTCCTGCCATCCACACCAGTGAAGCATCAGAGCTTCCGGCCTAGGAAAATCATGAGAAAACAGGAGAATCTATCATCAGACTCCCTCCATCCAACTCTGGAAGCTAACCAACAAAAACAGAGATGGCAAGACATCTAAAGGACAGCGTAAAAGCATATGCAAAAAAAACCCCACAAAAAAACAAAACAAAACAATATGGCTATCCCAAAGAAAACAACCCAGAGAACTCAAACACAATGGAAATATAGAAAATGACCTCAAATCCTTAATAATGAGGATGATAATGGAGGAAACAAATAAAATTCGTTATCAAATGCAGGAAGATGCAGCCAAACAGGTGAGAGACATAAAAGAAGCCCATAGAGTGGAATTGGAAAAATTTCAGGAAAATACAAACAACCATATGAAAGAAAGAAATAAAACGGTTCAAGCTCTGAAGACCTATAAAGAGGCAGTGGAAGAAACTCAGGAATATACAAACAATCAGATGAAAGAAATAAAAAAATCAGTTCAAGATCTGAAGATGAAAATGGATTCAATGATAAACACACAGAGAGAAGGAAAGCGAGAACGTGAGACCTCAAAGAAGAAGGCAAGCAACACAGAGGTGAGCTTTTCTAACAGAATTCAAGAGACAGAAGAACGAATCTCAGGTCTAGAAGATACAATCACAGATCTTGAAGCAACCATTAAAGAAAATGCCAAATCTAGAAAAATCCTGACACAAAACATCCAAGAAATCAAGGACACCATGAAAAAGAAGAAATCCGAGAATAATAGGCATTGAAGAAAGAGAAGATATTAGACTCCAAGGCTCAGAAACTATTCTCAACAAAATCATAGAAGAAAATTTCCCCAATCTAAAGAAAGAGATACCTATAAACATACAAGAGGCCTACAGAACACCAAATAGAATTGACCAGAAAAGTAAAATGGCACATCACATAATAATCAAAACACAAAACATACAGAACAAAGAAAAAATATTAAAAGCTGCAAGGGAAAAGGGCCAAATAACATTCAATGGCAAACCTATCAGAATTATATCCGACTTCTCAGCAGAGATCACAAAAGCCAGAAGAGCCTGGACAGAGATCCTGCAAACCCTAAGAGACCACAGATGCAAGGCCAGACTACTTTACCCAGCAAAACTATCAATAACCATTGATGGAGAAAACAAAATATTCCATGACAAAAACAAATTCAAACAGTACCTATCCATAAATCTAGCTTTACAGAAGGTACTAGAAGGAAAACTCCATCCCAAAGGGTCAAGCTACAACCAAAACTACTCAGGAAATAGGTAACTATATCATGGCAAAAACACAGCTACACAAATACTCGATTGGAAACAACATCAAAATTAAGACTCTTAACAGTCACTGGCCGTTAATATCTCTCAACATCAATGGTCTCAATTCTCCAATAAAAAGACACAGACTAACTGAAAGGGTGCATAAACAAGATCCAACATTCTTCTGCATTCAAGAAACACATCTCACCTATAACGATAGGCATTACCTCAGGGTAAAAGGTTGGAAAAAAATATCCCAAGCAAATGGTCACAAGAAGCAAGCAGGCATAGCCATTTTAATATCAAACAAAATAGACTTTCAACCAAAATTAATCAAAAGGGATGCAGAAGGACACTTCATACTCATCAAAGGTAAAGTCAACCAAGATGACATCACAATTCTGAACATCTATGCTCCCAATACAAGGGCACCCACATTTGTAAAAGATCTGCTAAAAAAACTTAAACCACACATTGATCCCCACACAATAATAGTGGGAGACTTCAACACCCCACTCTCACTGAAGGATAAGTCATTGAAACAGAAACTAAGCCGAGAAATAACATCATTAACCAATGCCATGGGTCAAATGGATCTAACAGATATCTATAGAAACTTTCACCCAAACAAGAAAGAATACACCTTCTTCTCTGCACCCCATGGAACCTTCTCCAAAATTGATCACATCGTAGGTCACAAAGCAGGCCTCAACAGATACAAGAGGATTGAAATAAACACATTTCACCCATAACAATAAGTATTATCTCAGTGTAAAGGGTTGGAAAAATTATTCCAAGCAAAGGGTCACAAGAAGCAAGCAGGCATAGCCATTTTAATATTGAACAAAATAGACTTTCAACTAAAATTAATCAAAAGGGATGCAGAAGGACACTTCATATTCATCAAAGGTAAAGTCAACCAAGATGACATCACAATTCTGAACATCTATGCTCCCAATATAAGAGCACCCACATTTGTAAAAGATCTGCTATTGAAGCTTAAACCACACATCGATCCCCACACAATAATAGTGGGAAACTTCAACGCGCTTCCAATGAAGGATAGGTCATTGAAACAGAAACTAAGCCAAGAAATAACATCATTAACCAATGCCATGAAACAAATGGATCTAACAGATATCTATAGAACCTTTCACCCAAACAAGAAGGAATATACCTTCTTTTCTGCACCCCATGGAACCTTCTCCAAAATTGATCACATCGTAGGTCACAAAGCAAGAGGATTGAAATAATACCTTGTATCCTATCAGATCACCATGCTCTTAGGCTGCAATTCAACAACAACAGAAACAACAAAAAGCCTACACATACGTGGAAACTAAACAATTCTCTGCTAAATGACACCTGGGTCAGGGAAGAAATAAAGAAAGAAATCAAGGACTTCCTGAAATTCAATGAAAATGAAGGAACAACATACCCAAATTTGTGGGATACATTGAAAGCAGTGCTAAGAGGAAAATTCATAGCACTAAGTGCCTTTGAAAATAAATTGGAAACATCGCACATAAGCATCTTAACGATACAACTGAAAGCCCTAGAAAAAAAAAGAAGCAGAAACACCCAAGAGGAGTAGATGTCTGGAAATAATTAAATTTAGGGCTGAAATTAACAAATTAGAAACTAAGAAAACAGTCCAAAGAATCAACAAAACCAAGAGCTGGTTCTTTGAGAAAATCAACAAGATAGACAACCCATTAACCAAACTAATTAAAAGGAAGAGAGACAGTATCCAAATCAACAAAATCAGAAATGAAAAGGGAGACATAACAACAGACATTGAAGAAATACAAAGAATCATAAGATCCTACTTCGAAGGCATATATGCCACAAAATTTGAAAATCTAAGGGAAATGGACAATTTTCTTGATAAATTTCACTTGCCAAAGTTGAGTGAAGAACAGATAAACAAGCTAAATAGTCCCATTTCTCCTACAGAAATAGAAGCAATCATTGATAGTCTCCCAACCAAAAAAATCCCAGGGCCAGATGGTTTCAGTGCAGAATTCTACCAGACTTTCAAGGGGTCACTAATACCAATCCTCTAAAAGCTACTCCAAAAGATAGAAATGGATGGAACATTACCAAATTCATTCTATGAAGCCATAGTCACATTGATACCTAAACCTCACAAAGACCCAACAAAGAAAGAGAATTTTAGACCAATTTCTCTTATGAACATTGATGCAAAAATACCCAATAAAATACTTGCAAAACAAATACAAGAACACATCAAAGATATCATTCACCATCACCAAGTAGGCTTCATTCCAGGCATGCAGGGATAGTTTAATATACAGAAATCCATCAATGTAATCCACCATATAAACAAACTGAAAATAAAAAAACCACATGATCATCTTCTTAGATGCAGAGAAAGCATTTGATAAAATCCAACACCCATTCATGTTTAAAGTTTTGGAGAGATCGGGGATACAAGGCACTTTCCCCAATATAATAAAGGCTATATACAGCAAGCCAATAGCCAAAATCAAAGTAAATGGTGAGATACTCAAGGAAATTCCTCTAAAATCGGGAAAAAGGCAAGGCTGCCCACTCTCTCCATATCTCTTCAGAGCAATAAGACAACAAAAGGAGATCAAGGGTATCCAAATGGGAAAGAGGGAAGTCAAATTATCCCTAGTTGCAGATGATATGATAGTGTACATAAGTGAACCTCAAAATTCCACCAGAGAACTCCTACAGCTGATAAACACCTACAGCAAATTGGCTGGATACAAAATTAACTCAAAAAAGTCTGTAGCCTTCCTATACACAAATGACAAGCTTGCAGAAGAAGAAATTAGGACAACCATACCCTTCTCATTAGCCACAAGCAATATAAAATATCTAGGAGTTACTCTAACTAGGCAAGTGAAGGACATGTTTGCAGAAAATTTCAGAACTCTGAAGAAAGAGATGACATGAGAAGATGGAATGATCTTCCTTGCTCATGGATCAGGAGAATTAACATAGTAAAAATGGCCATCTTACCAAAAGCAATCTACAGATTCAATGCAATCCCTATCAAAATACCTACACATTTTTTAAAAGACATTGAAATTTCAATTCTGAACTTCATATGGAAAAACAAAAAACCCAGAATAGCTAAAACAATCTTGTACAATAAAAGGTGGTCTGGAGGAATCTCCATACTGGATCTCAAACTGTACTATAAAGCAATAGTAATTAAAACAACATGGTACTGGCACAGCAACAGGCTGGTTGATCAGTGGAATCGAATTGAAGATCCAGATATGAATCTACACACATATGGTCACTTGATTTTTGATGAAGAAGCCAAATCCATTCAATGGAAAAAGGATATCATCTTCAACAAATGGTACTAGTCTAACTGGAGGTCTATGTGTAAAAAAATGCAACTGGACCCATATTTGTCACCTTGCACAAAACTTAAATCCAAGTGGATCAAAGACCTCAACATAAAACCAGAGACACTAAGTCAGATAGAAGAAAAAGTGCGAAAGAACCTGGAACACATTGGCACAGGAGACAACTTCCTGAACAGAACACCAACAGCCCAGGCCTTAATGTCAACAATTAATAAATGGGGGTCTCATGAGGCTGAGAACCTTCTGTAAGGCAATAGACACTGTCAAGAGAACAAAGCGACAGCCTACAGACTGGGAAAAGATCTTCACCGACCCTACATCTGACAAAGGTCTAATATCCAAAATATATAAAGAACTCAAGAAATTAAACACCACCAAACAAAATAACCCATTTGAGAAATGGGGCTCGGAACTAAACAGAGAATTCTCAAGAGAGGAATATCAAATGGCTGAGAAACACTTAAAGAAATGCTCAACCTCCTTAGGTATCAGGGAAATACAAATCAAAACAACTCTGAGATTCCATCTTACACCCATCAGAATGGCTAAGATCAAAAATTCAAGTGATACCACATGCTGGCGAGGATGTGGAGAGAGAGGAACACTCCTTTATTGCTGGTGGGAATGCAAACTAGTACAGCCACTTTGGAAATTTATCTGGTGCTATCTCAGAAAACTGGGAATAGGGCTTCCGCAAGACTCAGCTATTCCATTCCTTGGAATATACCCAGAAGATGCTCCAGCACACAATAAGAAAATTTGCTCAACCATGTTCATAGCAGCCTTATTCATAATAGCCAGAACATGGAAACAGGGTAAGTTTCCCTCAGTAAAAGAATGGATAAAGAAACTGTGGTACATTTACACTATGGAATACTACTCAGCTATTGAAAACAAGGAATTCCTGAAATTTGTGGACAAATGGATTGAACTAAAAATGACCATAATGAGTGAGTTAACCCAGAAGCAGAAAGAGTTAAATGGTATATACACACTTATATCTGCATACTAGCCCAAGAGGCATGTCCCATGAAAGTATTCACTAACCAGGAAACTGGGACATAGGGGAAGCGATCCTATTGGGACTCTAGATGGGAGAAGCATGGGTGAATGGCAAAGTTGAAGGATCCAGAGGATCATAGAAACCTACAAGAAGAAAATTATGATAGGCAGATTTGGGCCCATGGGTCCCACTCAAATTATGGCACCAGCCGAGGACAATACAGGCTGTAAACTTCAAACCCCTACCCAGATCTAGCCAATGGACAGGACATTCTCCACAGTTGAGTGGAGAGTGGGGTATGACTTTCACACATACTCTGGTGCCTCATGTTTGACCATGTCCCCTGGAGGGGGAGACCTGGTGGCACTCAGAGGAAGGATAACAGGCTACCAAGAAGAGACTTGATACCCTATGAGCATATATAGGGGGAGGAAGTCCTCCTCAGTCACAGTCATATGGGAGGGGAGTAAGAGGAAAATGGGAGGGAGGGAGGAATGGGAGGATACAAGGGATGGGATAACCATTGTGATGTAATATGAATAAAATAATAATAATAAAAAAAAGAACCAGCACAGATAGCCTAACTGTGCGTTCCACGTAACATTTAAAGTGAAGGGAGACAAGTCATACACAAATTTCTTTGGGAAATATATGTGATGGAAACCTTTCTCCTATTGATTAAGAAGCTCATTGTTACCAATACATCAACAGGAAACTGTATGCCAATATCCCTTATGAACAGAGGCTAAAAATCCCTAACAGAATGTTAGCAAATCAAATTGAGTAACATACAGAAATGGTAGTAGATTGTGGACAACTATGAACAGTTCCAGAAAACCAAGATAGGAATTTAGCATATAAAACTCAATTTAGCCCATCATATTAATAAAAGAAAGGTAAAAATTTAATACCATTTTAATAGATGAAAAACCTTTTGACAAAAATCCAACTTTTGTTTATGAAGAAAAACCTAAACTGGTGATCAATGAGGCCTTTAAATTTATGTTTGTTGTGTGTGTGTGTGTGTGTGTGTGTGTGTGTGATGTATATGCACGTGCAAGGAGATTAAAGGTCAGCTTTGAGGAGTTGGTTCTCTCCTTTCTTTGTAAGGGCTCTAGGGATTGAATTCACGTTGTCAAGCTTACATGGCAATTGTTTTCTCTGCTGAGCCCTCTAGCCAGCCCTTTGTGGAATCTTTTTCACTTCATAAGGCTATCTTATGAGATTGAATTTCGGTCAATAACATACTTGGTCATAAATGACTGAATGTGATCCTCCAAGATCAAGATGAAGACAAGAATGTCTTCTCCCACAACTTTTGTTGAACCTTTCTTTTTTCTTTTTTCTTTTTTTTTTTTTTTGAGTTCTCTGGTCTTTATTTGTTACATTATTGAGGTGAGACATGTTTAAAATCTCACAGTTACATAATGGCATTCTTTTGATTACTACACATCATTAAACATGCACTGTCTTTAAGCAACTTGTCTGGATTCATGCTTCTAAGAACATTCATAAATTTCCAGCCCTGCTTTGCCTTCCTCGATCCTCATCTGCAACAGGAAGTAGCCCTACTGTTAAAGTAAATCACAATTTAAATCAAAATACAATTTTTTTTGTTTTGTTTTTTAATCGAGGAAATACATTCATTTTAGGTTTATTATGAGGATGATTCCCCGGGTGTATACCACCATAAGAAAGCCACATGCATATAGAAACAAACAGTAAATGGTTAGCTACATGAGTCAAGACAGACACTTGTTTCTTAAAACCTTGACATTAAAAACTCTTTTTGAACTATTTGAACACATAATGAACATTAGATAGAAGAAAAAGATAAAATTTCTACTTTGAACTCATAATGAGCATCTAGGTAAAACCATTGCTTTAAACTTATAATGAACAAAAGTATCTACTTAGATACAGTACTAATGAAAGAACTTACAATCATTTGTTGAACTTTTCACAAGAGGAATCAGACAGCGTGAGAAAGTAAGGCACATTATTAAAGGTGATGCACATTTAAAAGGAAAATGTAAAATTGCCTTGACTTGTGCACAATATGAAAAAATATTTATCAAAACCCCTAAAATGTAGTGGAACTAATGAGAGATTACAGTTGGAGATTACAAGGTCAATCTACAAAAATCAATTATATTTGTATATTAGTAATAGCTAAAGGAAAACTAATATTGACTTTGCATATCCAGGAGCAATACAATAGAAATACTGAAGGACAAATATAATTAAAAATTCAAGCTCTGTCATTTATCAGAAAATTATTGTGTTAAACATCGATCAATGGAATATATTAGAGAACATAAAAGTAAGTCTTCATTGGTCAGTTATTATTAATTTTTTTACTGACAATACCATGCTAACTCAGTGGGGTTTGGTGGTTTAAATGAGACACTCTGTAGGCTCATGCATTTGATTGCAATACTTAAGGATGTTATAGAATTTTAGGTGCTGGAGTCCTCGTGGAGAAAGTATGTCACTGGGGGATGATTTTAAGGGTTTTTGGCCTCACTTCACTTGCAGTTCATTCTCTCTGCTTCATATTTGCAGATGAAGCTGTGGCTTTCCTGCTCTAGCTGTCTGCCACCATGCCTTACATATCTGTCATGGACTCTGGCTCTGAAACTGTATGACAGAATAAATTCCTCTTAAGCCACTTCTGGTCATGGTGTTTTATCACAGCAGTGAAAAGTGACTAATGCAGAAGTTGGTACTATAAAATGTGATGCTGTTGCTGTGGAGAAAATGATTGTGTTGTTTTTGAAGGGAACATGGGAGACTTGGGGACACTGGACCAGAAAAGTGGTTGGATACTGTAAGTAAAGCCTTATCAGCCATTCTAGCAGCTGCTTGGATGACAGTGGTGCTGAGAGTAGTACAAATTGTAGAGGCGCAGCTCATGAGGTTTCAGAGGGTCGTGAAGTCTCTACTAGGCCATTTGTGAGATACTTTGCCAGTTTTCTGTCTTACGAACTTGCTCAAGACTAAATTACAATGTAGTGGACTAATTTCTTTCCTGGCATGGTTATTACTGATAATTCTTGTGTGTTACCACAATGAAAAAGAACAAGTGGAGCAAAAAGAAATACAAAATGTAGCTTGAAGAGAAAAAGAGAAGCAGGATGCCTTTAATGGTACAGCGAAGGCATGAGTTGAAAGAGTGGCTATAGTTGTTAAGAGTGTTAGTTCCACTAAGAGGAGACCTATTACTCTACACCAGAGCAATGGGAATTGCATCTTTGCAGCCAGTCCCCACCTGGCTAAGGAAGTTCAAGGGGGTTTCTGCTCCTAAAAGGCAACTGCATTCAAAAGCTGCTGTTAATAGGAGGCATGGGGGCAAAGGTTCATCCCGAGATGGCAGTGGAACTTGGCAGTATTGTGCACAAGGTACTGGCTTTGGAGGCAGGAAGAATACAAGAGTGATAGGATTCTGCTTTTTCTTCCAAAGTTTGAGAGAGCCACCAAAGCCATAAAATGTGTGGCTTTGTTACTACTAATACTAAGAAAAAAAGAACCACTGAGAAATTCAACAATGTGAATCCATTTCAGACATTATTCTGAATCTATTTATGTGCATTTCTAAAAAAGGCACATCTCTAGTGACAGAAGTTGTATCAGTGTCTTACAATGTCTAAGAGTAAGAAAGAGGCTGGTGACTGCAAAAAGTTTAGGCTTGGGGGAAACTTTTAATGGTGATGGAAAAATTCCTGTCTTTTTGTGATAATGTCAATCTAAAATATGTGAAAATATGAGTAGAGGTTAGAGTAGACATTAGATCAAACCACATTATATTCATAGAATAAATTTTGTAACAGTAAATAAAAAGCACACAAGTAAATTTTATTCTTTTCTATTATGCCCCAAGTATAATGGGTTATTCAATCGAAATATGACAAAGGTGAGAACAGTCTTTGGAAGTTTAGCAAAGATGAGAAGGCTCGTATATTATCAATTCATTCTTCCTGTGTAAGTCATATATTTATGCCTTCCATTATGAATGATGCATACTCAAGCACACACTGCTGTACATCTGTCTAAGTAATATTGGTGGTCCCTCCTGCTATCCATCTGTTTCCAGAACACTTTCTCCAGAGAACACACAGCTGAAAAACATAAATAGCCACAGTCCCTCCAGCTTTAAACCCTCTAAGCTCACTGGAAGTGAACTCTGTGTTTCCAGACACCCATTTTTGACAGCATTAGCCCCAGAGGTACTCTACCCGTAACTGCCCAGGGTTATAAAAACAAAATGCAGGTATTATATTTGTCAATAGATTTTCAAAGGTAATTTAGAAGAAAATTGATTTTTTTGTTTTGTTTTTAGGGCCAGCTGTCAAAGCTCATTCTTATATGCATTGTAACTTGTCTGAAATTCAAGGAGAAACATGAACCTTCACACCCTCTGTGCCACTGTGAGCTTGTCCACCTTTGATGGTGAAGCTGTTACTTGGCAAAGCGTTTTGTTTCATTATGGAAAGTTTTCCAGCTGTGGGGTCATGTTGTGACCACCGTTTACTTAGTTCTGCCCCACTGAGCATCTACAGTTTTCCAATTGAGGTTCTCTTTAAGTATCCAAAAGGCTATCTAGTTTCCTTAGAACACTAAATAATGAAATCACTAACTATTTTTTTTTTGCATCTCTTCTATAATTGGTCCAGAAATGGCCATTGACCTCAACCCCAAACCAGTATTGAGTTAGGTACTATTACTTTTGGAATTGCCTGTCCACAGCTTGCTTAATGCTAATTATTGCAAAGTATGGAAGACTTGGGAGTATCAAGTGTTCTTGTAGTATGTATGTCTTTCCTAATTTATCTCTGCAAGAATAGTTAGCAGCAGAGAAAGATTTTGGACCTTTGGTTGACACCATTCCCATCCTGCTGTCAATTGACCTTGGAAACTGTACCATTCCTTGGTAGCTCTTGATTGTCATGACTCTCATCTCAGTGCTGTGATAAGCTCATGGAGTAGAAATGACTTCCCTGCTCCTTGCTCCCCTTCCATTAGGGACCTAGTCAAAATACAGAAATGATCTTTAGGAAGTTGTGTGTTTATTCTACAGACAGGCTCTGCTGCTTCCAACAATGGACTGAGCCCTCCTCAGGCTTGTGCAAACAGCTCTCCTAGAAGCAGTCATACTTTATGAACTGTTCCCAAGTAAGGACATCACCAGCTGTCAGCCTTCAAACACTTTTACATCAAAGAGTGAGGAAGGAAAGACAGATATCTCTGAAGAAAGGCTTCTGCATACTTCGCAAATAGAATGGCTACCCAGAATGTGCTGATGCCTTTTCTTGTATTAATGCCATTAGTCAATACATTTAGCCTCTAAAGAGGTCCAAAGAAAGAATACTGAGGCTGCTTTCAGTTATCTTTAGGGACCACTTATATTGGTCTCTTCTCATCTAGGAATATGCTAGCTGAGATTGCAGGTTAACCTCCTTTGTAAGTTACTATCATCTGGAACAAATACAGTTAACAGAAGCAGCCTACAAAGAATGAGAGATCATTGATTAGTTAGATGCATTTTGTGCTTTATACTTTAAAGATCTTTTCTATTCCTAAAGCCCATTTGAGCCTATTTTTATAATTATTACTACAAGCAATTAGAAGTAGATAATAGTGGGGCTGTGGGGATGATTCAGTCTATCAAACTGTTTGACTTGCAAGGATGTGGATATGAGTTCAGATTCTCAGCACCCACATAAAAGTTGGGTTATAATCTCATTTGGCCAGATCACTAGCTAGCCTAGTGAAATTAG
>OU015755.1:74374236-74416708 GCA_907169655.1 Acomys percivali | reverse complement strand
AGAGAGAGAGAGAGAATATGATCTTAGCTACATTTAACCCTGATAAAATTCCCTACCAGCTGAGAGAATAGCTAATGATAGAAATAATTAGAGACAGGTCTGGATCTCAGATCTGTCTGGTACCTTGACAGATCAGGGGTCTTTTTATAATCTCTTTTCTATAGAACATTATTATCACCATCTAAATCACTATTGTTTTCAAATTATTTATTAAGCAATTACTGAGTTCTAAGCTTTCGGCCAAGTACATTACAAAGATTACACATTGAACCATCATACTAAGCATATGCAGAAGATACATGGACTGTGGACATGAACTGTGCAATAATCAGATAACTTCCTTGGGTTACCACTTTCAATGCACTATGGACTGATATAGAATCCTGAGAAGCTGATGTGTTTTCTGACTCTGAGTTTAATAGGGTAATGATATATGTTATCTACCTCTGCTACCTAGAGGGCTAGCTAGCCTGGGGACCATCTGTATCAGTGGGAAGAAAAATATCTTGAGATGCATGCAGTGGCAATCCTTCCAGCACACTAATAAATTGCAGGGCTGGGACCACAATCTAAGCCTGTGTGCATTTCTAGGCTGGAGGTATTAGCCCAGTGCTACACTGTACACTAGTGATGCTCTCTTCATTATCACCTCTCATGGCTGGTCACTTGCACAAAAGACATTGGATTTGATGAGAAACTCGTAAGTTGTGTTGATTTAAAACAAACAAATAAACAAGCTGCAACTCTTCTGAACTCTTTGGAGGTCTCCCAGGGATGGGTTTCTTATACTGGAAGTATGAGCAGCAAGGAATAAAGGCTGGCTGGTGATAAAAAGGTAATAGCTACTTTACTTTCCACCCTTCCCATGGCAGGACTTTATATTTCACTTGTTAAGCAAGTAAATGTTAGCAAGAAATTAATAATAATAATAATAATAATAATAATAATAATAATAATAATAGTAGTAGTAGTAGTAGTAGTAGTAATTTCAACTACCTTGTCATCCTGAATTCAAGCACTGTCACTGTAAAGGGCAGTGTCACTTAGTTGCTATAAATGGAAACTGGGACAGAGTGGTCCAGGGCCTATGCAGGTGCTCAGGGAGAGCAAGCACTGAAGGCTGGTTTAGGGTATAAATGAGTGCCTCCTGAGACTTGTTGACTTATTTATAGCTGGGTTCATTGTAGAGATTCTGGACACCTTGTAGCTACCTTGGCTAGTGACCTGTGAATGACGGAAAGGTATAATGATATAACTTCTAATTGATTTTTTAAAAAAAAAATCTATATTTTGACAGAAGTTCTCAAGGCAGTCTCTTGGGGCCTGGAGTTGTTACCTGCAGGTACTTCTAGCTGAAACAGGAGGAAGTGGAAAGGAGTGATGATTAACAGTGACGATAACTGTGGTGATGATAGAGGTAGAGTATGTGTAGAGTCCTTCCTGTGTGTGTTGTGCTTTGAGGAACCCTTTATCCGTAATGTTTTAATAAATCATGGCCATGACTCTATGGGGCTGGTGTAATTTTCCCTAATTTCCAAAAAAAGAAAAAAAGAAGAAGAATAAGAATTAAAGCTGATATTCAAAGTCTTAGTCAGCAAGGTTCTTTGTAATGAATGGCAATGAATGCAGAGACTCTTAGCTACTCATGGTGCTGTGAATAAGGGAACAGTTGATAGCTCATCCCTGAATAAGATGTTTATATGCTACTCCCTCTAGAGCTCATGGAACATCACAGATAAGGAAATGGAAAGAATACCAGAGCCAGAAGACAGAAGAAAAGTCTGTAAAATGCTATCTTCTGGGCATGACACAACCATTTCAATCATGGCCTCACAGCAGCTGTAGTTGTCTGTACTGAACCTGTACAAGACTAGGTTTGTCAACAGCCTATGGAGAGGCTCATGGAGGAGTGGGAGCAGAGAAGCTCCTGAGTGAGTATGTCATGAGCATGACCATGTGACTCCAATGCTCCAGACCCATGGGAATGGCAAAGCCTTCGCTAAGTAAGTCTCAGGGAACTGGCAAGCTGTCTTCTGGCCTCTGTGTGGATGTTGAGAGTCTATGGATAAAGTGATGACCACAGCTTCTTCCTCTCAGGTGTCTGTTGAAGCCTGAGACTGGTCCTCTACAGAGACCCCCTCAGAGAGAAGTTAAACCTACCTTGTCTATTCATCTCTATACAATAAAACTGCCTCCTCCATCCAGATATATAAAAATAAAAGCTGAATTTCCAGGTTGTTGCTGGTGTATCCATCAGAAGGCATAGCCCACCCAACCCCAGCCTTTCGGTGTGTCAGTGTGTGTCCTCTGTTTGTCTATCCTTTTTTCACTCTCTCCTTGCCTCAGTTAGGTGAAGTCCAGAGAAGTCTAGGTCATGGCATTGGGGCCCTGTAGGTATAAGGTTATTGTGTAATTCAAATGCCGATTCCTGTACTGCCATATATTGTTGCAATCAGTGTTATGAGAATTTCCTGTCTAAATGCTGTATAAACTCTGCTCTCCAATTGTCCCCCTGATATGTCAGTAAAGCAGCTTACAGCCAATCTATGAGCATGGACGAGAAAAGGGCTGGACTTCCTGCCAGGCAGGGGAGAAGGAATTAGAAGAGGAAGTAGGGGATTCAGCCACCAGGAGAGGTTCAAGATCAGGAGGAAGGAGCTGGAGCTGAGGAAAGCTACAAAGTGCAGGTATCACTGGAATGTTTCCTAGGAGTGAGACAAAAACGTAGAGGGTAAGAATAGAACTAAACTGCTCAAGACTGTGTTGTGAAGCTTATGTTTAAACAATGTAAACATAATGTAACAGAGTCTCAATTATTTGTGTGATAGCCAGGTTAAGAAATAAACTAAGAGAAAAAAAAAAAAACCAAACCACTGTTTTATAAAAATAACTCCAATAGGGCCCAACGCTTCTATGCTGAACTCTTGCCTACTGACAGATTCCTGGAGAGGAGGCATCATTGTCTTCAATTGAGCACCCACAGGGGCCCCTAGCAGTCTGTACTAACGTCTAGGTCTTATAGATGGCCCTAGTTTAACTCAATAGTTCACAAAACAAAACAAAACAAAACAAAACAAAACAAAATGCAGGAATATTATCAAGGGAATTGTAAGGAGGAGTTGACATCAATATGGGTGAGAGGGAGAGTAGTCAAAATTTGTGTGTGTGTGTGTGTGTGTGTGTGTGTGTGTGTATTATATAGTATAAAATTGTCAAAAAACAAGTTAAATTCATAAAAACCCAAACAACCAAAACAAACAGAAAATTAAGCTGCGAGCTTCTGAAACTCACTCACAATCATGAACACAGTAAACAGATAGATGAGCCAGGACATAGACAGCCTGTGGGGGTGATTACGGAGTTCCAACTCCAAACAGCAAGCACAGAACCTGTGGTTTAAGCAGCTAAGTAGTCATTACTGAGACAGTTGATGGGAGAAAGACAATTTGATGGCTTCCAGCGAGAGCAAGGCTGTCTGGGTGAGCTAAGCTCCTTAGCTAAGGCATTTGACATTTATTTTCACTTTCCTCCCAGCTTTGCAACTGTGGGTAGAGAGAAGGAGTTGGAAGCAACAGGAGGTGGAAAGAGGTCAATCCCCAGGATGCTTAAGCTAAACATTGCAGCAATTCACTGGAGGGCATAGAGCCAGGGCAAAGTAGGAGTGAGAAGGACTATGGCCCGGGCCGCAACCTAAGCACCACGCAGGCCACCAAGGGATAGCTTTAGCAGAGCAAAACAAAACTGAGTTAAACTTTTTTAATTTACAAAAGCATCTTAACAAATCACAGGACTAAATAATGCCTCTGATGCAAGCTTGTTCTGTGGTGTCAGTTGGGGTTCATTTGACTGTATATTGATTGTTGCTGATGGAGTGTGTGTGTGTGTGTGTGTGTGTGTGTGTGTGTGTGTGTGTTAGTGATGTGTGAACAGAGGCTGGGAATATTCCTGAGCAACCCACAATGTATACTATTGCTCCAGAGCAGAGTTACCCAGTCCAGACTGCTGCATACGCCAAGGTTGAGAACTGGGCTCTAGTTCATCTCTCTAAAAGCTTAATACCTTCCTTGTTTTATTTGAAATTGTTTCTTATCAGAGCCCAGAATTACTGTCCCCTCCAGGCTCCTGGACGATGCCCCTACGTCTGAATGTTGTCATTCCTCCTTGGACTGAGGACACAGCTCTCTCCTTTCCCCAGGGACTGCAGGGCTTTCTGACCTGGTTCCGAGGGTCTACCAATCTCTGAAGATGCTCCCCTGGGAGCCTAGGGTGTCAGATTCTGAGTCTTCTCCTTTATAACAATGAGTTCAGTAAGACAACAATATGTTGGCTTCATAAAAGCAATAAAATTTGGACTTGGTCGTTCTTTACCACACAAAAGATGAGGCAGATTTTTTAGAAATGTAGAGAGGAACATCTAAGATATTCTGCCTTAGAATTTTCAGGCTTTAGGGGAAAACCTCAATTTCCCTTTGAAAGACCTTGTGAAATATTTTATGACAAGTTAGCTAAGGCTGAGCTTCAGTGACAAGTCTGTGTGACCATCAGCTGGGGCAGACATCTCACACATGTTAAGTCTCTTCTGACAGCAAAACCACACTGATTTAAAATGTGACTCCAAATTACAGGCTACCCAGTGTTTCAGTTCTTGGCTGTCATTCGCAGTCAGCTGCTTCTTGTGTGACTACTTTCTGTGATGGACTGGAGACTGGGGTGAGCAGCTGACTGACTGTGTGATGAGGAAGGCTATGGGGCTCAGAGATTGGTACCCGGCTACCACACCGAGAGATGCTGTGATCTTGAGCAGCCAACTTAATGTCTCCAGTCCTCAGTCTCTTTATGGGGTTGCTAGAAGGCTGAGGCACTATGGGAAAGTCTTAGGATAAAAAGCACTTGGCACAGGGTGGGTTCTCAGCAAGGGCTAGCCGATCCAGGTATTGCCATCTTCGTCACTATTATGCTTTGGGAAGCACATACTGGGCACCAGCTGATTCTATTTTATATGCTGGCACTCTAGAGAAGATTTCACTTAAAAAAAAAATCCCATTTTCTGCTAAAAATAAATATGGAAAAAAAACCACTGGGTACCTTCATTTTCACATCAAGAGCTTTTAAGATTAAATGACACCCAACATTAAAGCCGGATTTCCTTTATTCTGAAGTATGAATCAAAAATTGGCAATGTGATGAGGGAGGGGGCTCTATATAGCAGTCTCAGGCCAACAGATGCAGAGTGGAGGAGGGACCTTTAGCTTTTCTTGCTTTTTTTTTCCTTCACAGAAGTTTATGCAATCCTCTGGGCATCCATGCTCATCCTCATTGTCCTTCAATGGAGTTTTTTTTTTTTGTTTTGTTTTGTTTTTTTTTTTTAAAGATACTATCCAGCAACACAAGCAGGTTGATATTCTGTGTCCCATCTGCATAGCTTGGTTGGTGGAAGGATTTTAGAATTGTGTAAGAAATGCTTAATTGAAGACTGTGTAGTGACACTGCATTGTCTGGGTTCATATGATGGGCTCTGTCGTTTGTAATCTTTGTGACCTTGGCTAGCTATTGAAGGTGTATTTTGTAGAAAAAACCGGGGGGGGGGGGGGCGCGGGGAGACAGAGACAGAGACAGAATATGAATGAGAATGTTATTCACTTAAAGTCACATGGAATAGGACCGGAACTCATGACCAAAGGTTGCAAAGTGTCTGCCTCTAGAATGGACCCAATTTACAGATGGACTTGTACTTTCAGACTTCAGGATACTGTAAGAACAATATTTGATGTAGCTGCTTCCAATATAAAAGAATCAGGAGATTTTTACCTAAAACTTCAGAATTACCTCTTGTTTCTTCATCAGTATAATAGGGATGATTGTAGAATCTAGCCTTTATCTACAGGAGCCGAATGGGGAATAGCTGAGAAGAAGGCACAGGAAATTTACACAGTGTCTCACACATAGATTGAGTCCAAGGAATATCCATGCATGGCTGTTGTCCTTGGTAGTATTTAACCTGGACCCAGGCTTTGTCCCCTCTCCAGTAAGCTCTTTCCCAGACTGTCTCAATCACATCTCTGCATTTAGAAACATACTTTTCACTCTCATCCTGAAAGTCTTATTTAGAGAGGAGATTGTACAAAGGAGTTAAATATAGGGAGAGAAATTACTCAGCCCTGGGGTGAGTGAGGCATTTTCTAGCAGTTTCAAATAAATCTACTGAACTAATGCTCAGAACCACCAGATGGTGTCGCTCAATTTCCCAATTTATATGTCTAGTTTCTTAATCTAAGCTCTTAGCATTTCCGCAGAGAGTGTGGCTCCCCTTCCATCTGAACACTGACACTATGCTCTTTGAAATGATTATGACCAGTGTCTCCCTTCCCCCATTAGGAAGGAGACGAGAGAGAGAGAGAGAGAGAGAGAGAGAGAGAGAGAGAGAGAGAGAGAGAGAGAGAGAGAGGGAGGATCAGCTTCCCAAGGTCACACAGCAAATGACATTTTAAGTTGAGGTCCTGAACAGTGATGACAACGTGGCTACTTATAGCTTAATCTTGTTTTGGCTGGTACCATAGGAGGGAACATAGATGCTTAAGTTTACAAGAGGGATTTCACTTAGAAATTGGAATGTTTACTCCTCACCAGTTCTAGCATCTCTGGGTCTCAGTCCCACACGGTGACAAATGCTAGGACCAAGCAGCCTTTTCTGTGATCAAGGGCATGCATTCTAGCCCACTGTGCTCCCAACAGTTCCACTGGCCTAAGTCCCATCATCACGGTCTTCAACTCATAACCATGAATTCTAGTACTTTTCTAATCTCTCCTGTGCCACCTCAGTGCTGGACTGTTACCCAGACAGAAACCTTCTAAACATCCTAGCATGTGTCAACTTGTGTTTTCCCACAAGTCCCAACTCTCAGTAGCTGTGAGTACAACCTTGGTTTGGAAAAGGGCTTTGCAAATGTAATCAAGGTAAGATGAAGTCACAATGGATGGAAGCAGACTCTAATCCAGAGTAATGCATGTCTATTGAAAAAAAAAAAAAAGATCAGCAGTTCTCAACTTATGGGTCATGATGCCTTTTTAGGTCAAACAACCCTTTCACAGGGGTCTCCTAAGACCATTGGAAAATACAGATATTTACATTATGATTAGTAATAGTAGTAAATTTATAGTTATGAAACAACAATGAAAACAATGTCATGACTGGGGCATAACATGTATTAAAGGGTTGCAGCATCAGGAAGGTTGAGAACCACTGGAATAGATGGACACAGAAACAGAAGCTGTGCTTCCATGAGAAGTCAGAGAAAGACATAGGAGTGTTGCTTGCTTACCCCAGCCCAGTACACCTGGCCTAACACAGCTGGATGTGCAAGGAAGGCTCTGCCATTATTAGGCACTGGGAGAGCCTAGTCCCATTGTCACCTTGATTTCGAAAGTATAGCCTGTACAGCCCAAGAGAATCTATGTTTTTTAATACATGTCCTTTATGCTGCTTTGTTATATAAATGCTACAAATGAACACACAGCCCTCCGATTTACTCTTTTTATTTGCTTCTGTACCTTAGTTTATCGTGTGTGTGTGTGTGTGTGTGTGTGTGTGTGTGTATGTGTGTGTGCCTGCATGTGCACATGCACATGTGTGCATGTGTGTGAATGTGGAGGTCTGAGTTCAACCTCAAGTGTCTTACCAAATAACCCCTCACCTTGTTTTACAAGACAGGGTCTCTGACGTTTACGGAGGGTACTGATTCACCTAGGCTGACTAGCCAGACAGCGAGCTTCAGGCATCTACTTGTCTTCCTATCCCCAGCATTAGGATTCCAAACATGCGCCACCACACCCAGCCTTTTTGTCATGGTTCTGAGGAGTGGACTCCGGTTCTCAGGCTTGCATGGCCAGTGCTTTACGGGCTGAGTCGTCTTCCTAGCCCTGTTTTGTTTTTTTTTTCACCAATATCTTTCCTTCTTTCCTCTTTCTCTCTCATCCATCTTCCAGCACTTTTCTACAGTCCATCTCCCTGTGTGTCTCAAGACTGTCATTCCTGCAGGCACAAAAGGGTAGACAGCCTGCTTGAGAGTTTGCTAAGGAGGGAGTGAAGAGGAATAGCTATCTGCAGGTGTTGAATGGCTTACAGCTGGATGGCACAGCCACCGGGCTGCCAGAAACAGCTGCAAGGGCCTGACATATGTAGGGTGGATCTTGGCAACATCATCTTTGGAAGCTGTGGGAACAACAAGCTTGCTTAGGACTTCATGTGAATTGGCCCAGACACCTCCTCTCCCTCCCTGGCTTCTTAAAATTGACTTTTGCTGCTTTTTAGCATTCAGCGGCAGCCCTCGCTGGTGAAGCTGAGACAGACTGTATGTTCCCTACAAAGCAGGGCACTGACAGCTTTCTTTTTCTTTTTCCCTCTTCGTTCCTCATTGCTTAATCTGTCCACTTCCTGATACTAATGGATTTTTAAATGAGCCTAGGACAATTGATAGCATTTCCCAATTAAAACCAAATACCCTTCATCCACCCTTCACACCGCCACTCAGTACAAAGAAAAAAAATACTGGGAGTACAGCTCAGACTAAGAGCTCTCTGATTCTCTGCCTTCTGCCTCCTTGGCCTGCAGAGGGGGCAGTCACCTCCATCCCCCTTTTCACTAGACCTGGCTCCTGCAGAAGTGCTCAGCAAAGTAGGAGAAGCATCTAGATGCCATCCCAAGTGATTCAGGCTGATTCTTCTAAGCAGCATCAGGAGAAGAATGAGACACAGGATGTTCCCTAAGCCCTTCTCAAGCTTGCTGGTTTTTCCAGCCACTGAGTTTACATGCTTCTCTCAGCATTGTAGGAGAACATTCTTCAGCCATGGTAATTGACAGGAAATAGGGGTGGGTGATGGATTTCGTACTCAGTGATCTCTGCTGATGGACTGCCTACTCTGGGCTAGGCCCTGCGTTTGGTCCCTGGTATGAATAATCTCCAATTCTTATTACATCATTTTCTTTATAGATACGGGGTGGGACAGATACTCCCATAAAATGAATGATTTATCTGAGACCATGCATGGGGAAAATGCCAGAGATGAATCTAGGTAGTATGAAATCAACTCTGGGTTACATTGCTGCTTCTCAGAGAGGATGAAAATTAAGTAGCCATATTTAGGGACCGTGTTCAAGGCTATTTTACTGTTTTGGAGAGTTGACTAGGGAAGGTGCAGGGGTAAAAATTTTCGTTCAAGGTCTTAGTCACATTGGAGAAGAAACACTTGGTAGTTTCAGTTCCGAGATTCTTATTGAGTGCAATCATCTCAGACCTCAGTGTCTTCCCACAGGACACCCAACAATGCTTTGAGGAAATGCCTCCTAGGTAGGTCTGAATATACATGGCAGAACTGCAGCAAGAAGCAACTGGGGCTAGTTCCTTCTCTTTCTATAATCTACCTGCCATTTCAATGCTATGATTCTAAACTCTGTCTCCACATATCTTTTCTAAGCCTTGCTATAATAATTCATCCTTACCACCCACCGAGAGGCCACAGCACGCACATTATTAAGCACAGCACCGGGAGTGTGTGGTAGACACTCAATAAATATTTATTGCTTTCTTTTCCTTCCTTTGGTTTGTTTGGCACTGATTCCTTCAGCCACAGTTGGTTTGTCTGAAACACCCTTAGTGTCCCCAGGCCGAGTGCTGCCCCTTTAGCCCCCTCTCTAATGATCTCCTCTCTTCCTTTCACTCGCATAAAGGTGTTTTGGGCTCATGCCCTGAACTGTCACTTTGAAATATTTGACAAAAACCAGAAAAGCTTCCTTTTCCTTTTCCTTTCCTCATGTCTTCCATAGTGACAGGATGAACTAAGCATGTAGTGAATCTCAGTTGCCATGGCAACTGATAATGGCCTAGTCCTTTTACTTTCTTTTGTAGAGGGGAAAAAATGTCTTTTTCTATAATGAGCAAGATATGAGAATTTATCCTACTATCTCTTAGATACCCAACAGCCCAAAGGACTCTTTTTCAATTATGTAGTGCTTTTTATACAATCTTGAAAACTTCTTGCTGCTGGTCATAATGGTACATCTTAGTTCCCACATGTCACTCTGGAGCTCCACAAAGGCTTGGTGAGAGGTCTGTGTTTGTATGTGTGCATTGTGTGCAGGCACATGTGTGTGTGTGTGTGTGTGTGTGTGTGTGTGTGTATTTGTGATGAGGATCAGTGAGGAGGGGTTCACATTTTTGTCTTGGATGAACTAAGTCATGAGATGTAGCTGCTCTAGAACTCTAAACACAAAAGTCCTTTGCAAAAAGATCAGGAGAAGATTCTCTGGGGCCTGGACTAGTGTGCAGCCCTTTAATTGGCTGTATGGGTAGGAGTGAAAGATAGCTGATGACAGACCTTTCTTCCCTCTAAGTAGAGCAACCTTCTCTCCAAGTCTCAAGTGAGAGGAAAAATACATTGTCACATATAGTGAGGAACTTGTACATGCAAGAGAATAAAGACACCCTGGAGCCAATGCAGACTCTGGGGGTGGGGCAGGCCCCTACTCCTTCTTCTAAGCAGAAGGAAAACTAACCACCTCCTTCCATCTATAGAATCTTTAGATTTCCCTGGAAGGTTTCTCATTTGCTAATGTGATGACACTCAGACAAAGTGGGTAAGCTTGAAGTTCAGAGAGGGGAAATGGCCCATCAAAGGACACAGAGGCAGACGAGAAGAGAGAATCCCTGTCTGGAAGTTTGTAATCCAAATAACTATGTTCTGTGTTTGCACAGGGCTTGCTCCCACCATAAGAACTCAAGTGCAGGCTTAGTTCCTCAAAACAGCAGTGATGGAAAAATGGAGTCCACAGGAGTTACTAGGATCACCAAGGCAGAGCCCCTCATGAACATCCCAATGACACCTTGAGAGAGGAAGTAAATTCTCATTCTCTCCAGACTGGATTAGTTACCATAACAGCAGCTATAAAAGGCTGTTGTGGCCATGTGTCCTCTCTTCAATTGGCAATTGATTCCCTTCCACTTTCTGCTAAAAGGACCTTGAAGGAAACAAAGAAGATGCTTGTCAAGTGCTGTGAGATGCTTGGGACTTCTGCAACTAGGAGATAAATAAACTTCTGTTATTTGCAAATTACCTGGCCCTAAGATTTTCTTTTATAGCACCAGACTAATAAAGACAGCATCCCCCTTACTGGAGGGGACAGCTTGGTATTCTCATTGCTATTATTTGGCTGCACTCTCTTTATACTGGCCATGATGTAAATGTTTATAATAATGATTTTTTGGGGCTAGAAATGTAAGCATAGGACACTAGGTCATATTCTGGGAGGTTCTGTGTGAAGCTTGTAACCAGGTGGTAAGGCCAGTTTGTTAATGCTGCTGTAGTTTCATGCGCATCTCCCGGCCCAGTGAGCTCAGTACTAATGCAATCCAGTGCTTTGAAAATAAAGAGGTTCAGAGGAAGAGGATGCAGGCAGTGCAGATGAGACTTGAGAGGCTGGGGTCAGATGATTAGGGAGGAGGGCTCCTCCTTTCTGAGGACAAGGGGGGAGGAGAGGGGAGGAGGGAGGGGAAGGTAGGACTGGGAGGAAATGAGGGAAGAGGCTACAATCAGAAGGTAAAGTGAATAAACTAACAATTAAAAAATTTAAATAGGAAAAAGTATTTTTTTTTAAAAAGAAGAAAATAAAGAGGTCAGGAAGGTGAAGTATGTAATGTTGAGGAATCAATAACTGTGGCATAGAAATAGGCCAGAAAGGGAGCGATGGGAGGAGGAAGAGGAAGAGAAAAGTCTTTCACTGAGATATTCTGCTTACCATCATGTTCTGAATCCTGCACCAGGCTCTACTAAGTTAGAGTTTGATTGAATCTTGCAGCATCCATGGGCATTTATTCTATACAGGAAGAGATGGACGCTCAAAATATTAAATTGCATGCTGTGATTATGTGTGTAAGCTGCAAAGTAGAGATGGCATACTAGCTAAACCTTGTCTGGAGAAGCCTGTACTCTACTTTGAGGGGATGCTTCCTCTCGTGTGCAGGGTCAGTGATAGTATTTTTAAATTTTTTTCTTTATGTCTATGTGAGTGCATGTGTGCATGTGTGTGTGTGTGTGTGTGTGTGTGTGTGTGTGTGTGTATGTGTTGCCCTCAGAGTTCACAACAGAGCCCTGGATCTCCTGGAACTATAGTCACAAGCAGTTGTGAGCTGCCCGGTGCGGAAGCTGGGAACAGAGCTCTGGTCCTCTGAAAGAGGAGCAAGTCCTCTTAACCCCTGAGCCATCTGCCCAGCCCCGAGGGATTGCAATTTTGGAAAGGCTGCAAGAATGTCAACAGTATGCAACAGGATAGGATGTAGGCAAAGGCTCTGAATGCATTCTTATCTTCATACACAGATGTAACAAGAGTTTTCAAACAGGATTTCATCAATGTCCTAGTGTGCTTATGTAATACAAAACCAAGAGTTGTATTGGTAAAAAGATATGAACATTTTTCTAGCCACTGGTGCAATAACAGGCAAGCTGCCCACCTTTCTGGCCTGTTTTCTCCTGTGTAAAATCTGGTGGTTGATTACCAGCAGGTCACCTTTGCATCACATGCTAGTGTTGATTAATGACTTAGTAGTTGAGGTCTGGCATGCTGGTCGTGTGGAACTCTCAGATCACCTACACCTTGCTCATATGCCTTGAGCACAGTGGGTGGAACAGGAAGAAGCTTGCCATAGATTTGACAAACCAAGACTAAATGAGCAGTAAACATTGACAGTTTTATCATCTTTGTTTACTTGCTCAGTCTCTTGCAAAAATGATTTGTATTTTTGATCTATATTGGCTGCTGTAATACATTATCATACTCTTCATGAATCTTCATTTTCAAGCTACCAGGGAGACCTTTTCTGTTTAGACCCATGAGTGAAGAGCTTGCTGGACAAACCTATTTTCCCTCTTCCTAGCCCCATACTGACTGTATAAGTCTTACTAATTCCAATGTTTCTTTCATATCTTTCTAGATTAAAGGTTTGAATCTCGATCTCACAATTTCCATGTGTCACCTTCCTCCCCCATGCCCCAGATTATTCAAATGACTGGAGACACGGATGGTAGAATTGGGAGGGGAGGACTGGTTAATGGGCAGCCCTTCACGTACAGTGGATCAAGAACCATTTTTGACCTTAGGATAGTGTGAAAGCAATACCCATTCACTAAAAAGTGCAATTTGAATTTTTGACCTTTTTCTAAACTGGTGTTGCTAGTACACTGCTCTCCTAGGATGCTGGGCGGCAGCAGCAAGCTATAGTTCTGGGTTATTCACATGACTACCAGAGAGAACTGCAGATGCCTCTGTACACCGTCAGCAGGTTAGGTGGATTAAATGGATTTAGGGCTTTATCTTATATGAGTTTATTGGAGCATGGCATATGTTAAATCAAAGAGCAAATAAATTTAAGGTTTAGAAGTGCATGCGTAAGCACTGTGTATGCACATGCATGTGCCTGTGCGTGTGCGTGTGCGTGTGCGTGCGTGCATGCGTGCATGTGTGTGTGTGTATTTGTGCACATGCTCTGGGAATAAAGCCCATAACCATTTGTTCTACTGAGCTACACTCTAGAACCTTGAGTTTTTCATTTTGGAACATCAACACCTTAAAACTGCTTAAAAGTAGAACCTGTAACATCAAGGGGATTTGAGCCTTTTCATAGATGTACAAATGCGTTGATAGAGAAGCTTCTTTGGCAAACCTAGTGAGTGATAGAAGTTCCTCTAAAGCAAGGGCTTTGGATGTGTGATAGGAAGAAGGGTGCAGTTCCACAGAATACTTTGAGGTCAGCTGCAGGGATCCATTACGTCCGTGGTAAGGGGGATTGGGTTGGTGCTTGCTTGGTTGCATTTTTCAACCTGTATCTCGCAGCCCCCATGGTTTGCTTTATGAATTACATTTCTCTGCAAGATCAAGTGTGAACAAATAGAAGCTTGAAAAATCAAGCGTCTAGATAAACAAAAGCACTGGCTTATGTAACAGCCACTTAAATTACCGAGTGCTCCACAGGATTATGGAGAGAAAATTGATTCAAAAGTTTGGACCGTTTTTGTGGGGGCTCAGTCTAAGCACAGCTGCTCAAACACCACAGAGTGAAATAGCATGTCCCCTTCTGGATATAAACCACGGGTGGGACTCAGTGCGTTAAGTCTCAGCTTCTGGCCTTGAGTCCGCCCTTATGTAAACTGCACACTGCTGATTCTCAATACCGTTTCTGGAGCCACCCTTGCTGTTTACACAGAAAATAGCAGGCTTGCTCCTGAGCTGGTAGGAGGGCTGAAGAAATAGCAAGTGCTCAGAATCAATTAGCTTTGATTTATAAAGCAGCATCCCTGACATGTGTGATAATTAAAATATCAGATTGGTTATTATTCTATTTGCTTTGCTGCACAACACACACTAACTGGTAGGAGAAGGAGTCATTTCTCACAGTGGGCTGAAGATCGCTAGGAGCTCTTTACCAGAACTCACTGGGGCAACAATATGGGACAGAAGTGACTTTGAATACCAAAGAATGCTTACTGTTTACTCAATATGTATTGTGCGGTATGTATTATAATGGCAATAATAATGATGATAACAGCTAAGATGTATTGAACTCCCATTTGTGCCAACAACTGTTGTCAATGTTCTGCATGTATTAACTGATAATGCACATACCAACTTGTAGGCATAATGCTCTTGCTGTCTCCACTCTTAAGATGAGGAAACCCAGGCCCAGAGTAAGAAATAAGACGATCCAGATTGCAGCATTGAGTGCCTGGCTTCACATCCCATCATCTGCATTATCATATATTATGGGACAAGGCTTTTTAAAGAGCATATCCCATCAAACCCTAACAATTATCCTACTTTATAGAAAACTGGATTCCACAAGTTTACATACTTGGCCAAGGTCACATATCTGAGACACTTATTAAATGAACTTTTAGGTTGGATTTAGACCCAAAGTTTGCTACAATTTCTATTATCCAGGTGACTTATGTATAATATAGAAAGCAGGCAGCTTTTATTCATCCTATATAGGCATAGAGAAAGCTAATATTAATTAAAACTCTGAGGGTCAACAAGAAGGCTCAGCAGGGAAAAACAAAGCCAGATGACCTGAATTCATCCTCAGGACCCACATAGTGGAAGGAAAAAATCAACTCCATGAAGCTATCCTCTGATCTCCACACACGAGCCTTGGCACTTGCCCCTCCCCCAGGAAAAACAAGTCTGTTACTTGTGAACACATGTTTAACTTCTATGGAAGAAGAGAGTTGCCAGGGGCAAATGTTGCACTTCACTGCAGTCCTTATGTGGTTCAGGGTTTCACAGTTGCTTGGTCAAGAAAGAGACTTTGGAGACTCAACAAGTTTTTGGAGACAGAGTGTAATGAGCCAAGGGGAGGCATGGTGAGGTTCTATGCAAATAAAAGATATGTTAAGATGCTGCCGTCTGACAGGTGGAGACTCAGCAGACCTCCATGCTGTGCATTGGACTAAGATAATTGGTGTAATCTCAGCCCCTACTTAGTAATAAAGATTAACTCAAAAGAGGCCATCATGTCATTGATGCTTGATAGATAGAAAAACAGTTGCTGCCTTTCCTATTCTCTGTGGGTGGGCGGGCTCACCCTCCAGGAACTGTTTTCCTAGACATGCCATTTGGGACTGACACTACTGGAAGCAGGTATTGGTGAAACAGTCTTCACTTAGCATTTCAGGGACAATAGAGCCCCTGACCCCTGAAAAATGTCCTGGGAGCCTAAAGCCACACACATGCTCATATTCTCTCTCTCTCTCACTCTCTCTCTCTCTCTCTCTCTCTCTCTCTCTCTCTCTCACACACACACACACATTTGCACACCCCCCTTTTCTCTATTTCTCTTCTTTACATCATCATTATTGTATTTTGAAGTATACTACATTATATATGATGCCAATATGTATAAAGCATGCAATTTGATAAGTCCTGACTCACATAGACATTCCTGAGATCATCTCTGTACTCAAGATATGAACATGCCCATCACTTCAACTTTCCTTTTGCCCTTCTTAAGCCCTTGGCCTTTCCTACCTCTTTCTTCCAGGAAACTAGAGTCAGTTTCTCTTCTGTAGGTAATTTGCATGTGTGTATGTTTTTATTGGTTGGGAGGCTTTGCTTCTTGAAATTGTATTGTGTGTCAAAATTTTTTCTTAAATTATATAGACATAACCAAACTTGTTTTTTTGCTTAGCTGTTGACATACTTGAGTGCTTTACAGCATTTGGTTGTTATAAATAAAGCTATTTTGAACATCTCTCTCTACAGTCTTTGTGAGGATGTGTGTTTTTCTGTCCTCTTTGATGGATACCTATGAGGGCAGCAACTTGCTATGTGCTTCTGGCATCTGAAGACCAGGCCTTGGGTGTGTCAGGCAAGCATTCTACCTCCAAGGCACACCTGTTGCCCACAGTGGCTTGCCTCAGTGTTTGATCCTGTATACGACTTCCAGACTACATATTTTAGAAAGTGAGTCTACCATTTTGTGTCCCCACTGTAGTGCAGCGGAGTCACTGGCACCACAGTCATGGCAATACTTGCAGTAATGCTTTCAATGTTTTCCCGTTCTAGACAGTTGGTGTGGTACCTCGCTTTCAGTTTTCATTTCCTTACAGCCTGACGTTATCACACATCATGTCATGGGTTTAATTGACCCTTGTAAAGTACTTTCTGATAGTGAACCTGTTCAAATCACCTGTACATTTCAAATGATTTGCCCTGCATTATGAGTTCTTCATGTATTTTAGCTGGAAGTCCTTATCTTAGCAGTTGTTTTTGTGGTTGTTCTCTTTGTGTCAACTTGACACAAGTTATAGTTCTCTGGGAAGATAAGCCCCAACTGAGGCAATGCCTCCCTTCAAACTGACTGCAGGCAAGTCTATGGTGACATTTTCTTGAGTGATGATTGGTGTAGGAGACTGAAGCCTACTTTTGGTGGTATGCAGCTGGACATGAGCTGCGTAAGAAGGAAAACTGAGTGAGCCAGGGAGAGAAAGCCAGTGAGCAGCGTTCTCCATAGCTTCTCTTCAGTTCCTGCATCCAGGTTTCTGCTTTGAGCTCCCCTAGAGAAGGAGCGTGACCTGAGAGGTGAAAGGTCAAATAAATGCCTTATTTTTTCAAGTTTTTATGCTTTATCATACATAGTAATAGACCCCAAATATACAGAGATCAGTACCAGGTCATTTGCGTGATGTTTTTTATTAGCAATCTGCGTTGTCTGATCAGCTAGAGCTAATGGATCAGCTGTGATTAACATGAGGCCAGCACCACTAAAGGAAAACCTTCACCTTACTAAAAATTGTTTCCTTATTGAGTATGCGTCATACAGATGTTTGTCCCAGTTGAAACCCCATAGTTGTAGTTTTATTACAGTGCCTGCCTTCCTCTCCCCACTCTCCTGAGGGCAGAATCCCATGCTATAGTCCAGGCTGCCCTGATCTCATGATCCTCCTGCCTCAGCATCCTGCCGGCTGTAATTACAGTTATGTGCTCTCATCCTTGCCATAACATTATCTCTTAAAGTCAAAAGTTTTTGTTTTTTTATGAAATCCAACTTATTGATTTTTTTTTCAGTTTGAACTTTTCTGTTGTACTGAGGAAATGACTGCCAAGGTCACTAAAATTTTCTAATTTTTAAAAGTTATTGTATGAATGTTATTTTTAGGTTTATGATCCATTTTGCTTAATTTTCTTTATGGTTTGAATAGAGAATAAAAGTCAATCTTTTTGTGCATCATTATCCAGGGTTCTATTGTCACCTGTGGGAAGGTTATCATTTCCCTCTTGGATGGCCTTTGTGTTTTTCCCAGAACCAATCAGATGGGGGTCTCTTTTTGGAAAGTTTATTTAGCTTTACTGACACACATTTTTTTGAGGCAGGGTCCTCCTTTGTAGCAAAGGCTACCCTGAACCTGGAACTATGTAGACTATGTAGCTATGTAGACTAGGCTGGCTTCAAACTCATAAAGATCTACCTAGCCCTACCTACCAAGTGCTGGGAATAAAGGTTTTTGTGACTATGCTTGACACAGACTCTTATTTGATATGAAAAAGCATTCAAGCTTTGCTTTGAGGTCTAGATTCTGGATATGTTCACGCTGGCTTTAAAAGAAGACATGGCCAATTCAGCAACAATAAAGATGATGATCCATGAATGTATAGGCATGGCTAATGTTCCCTGGGTGATAATCTTTGTGAGAGAAGAGGCATTCTATTATTCACTGCTCTCCTGGATAAACCTAGTATTAGATAGGATGGAGCTGGAAGATGGCTGAAACATGAAATAGGTGTTTTGAGTTCCATCCTTTTTTGTAGATAACTAGGTTGGACCTTAGAAGTTCTTTAGCAGTAATTCTCAACTTTCCTAATGCTGTAACACTTTAATATAGTTCCTCTTGTTGTGGTGATCTCCACCCAACCATAAAAATTATTTTCATTATTTCTTCTCAGCTTTAATTTTGCTAATGTTATGAATCATAATGGAAATATTTGATATGCACGATGTCTGATATGTGGCCCCTGTAAAAGGCTCACTTAACACCCTAAGGGGTCATAACCCATAGGTTAAGAAATCATTGTTCTTTATCCTTCTGAGTTTACTTTTAGAAAATGACCATATCAAAGCAGATACAGGAAGACAGAGAGTCAGTGAGGGAGGGATAGAGTGGGTAAGGATAAGGTGGACATGGAGAAGGCAGAAAGATTAGATGCATCATTGTTGTCTGCAGACATCTCAACTGGTAGAGAATGTAATTTAGTCTTCTTCATGTGGCTACAGAACAGCATTGCTCAATAGTCTCAGCATTGTGAATACCTTAGGCTGTGTAATTCTTATGGTAGGTCTCTCTTGGACACTTTAGGATGTTTAACAGTATGCCCGCCTTTACCTTCTAGATATCAGTGTATTGATTCCAAGTGAAGTGGCTCAAAATGTCTCTAGACATTGCCAAATGTCTACTGGGCCAAGATCACCATCAAAAAGCAAAATAAATACATGGAAAACAAAACACAACAAAGAAACTTTTAAGAAAGTTAAGTAATTCGTGTAGCGGGCTATAAAGTGACATCTCCAATAATCCAAAGAACTAGATAACAGTAAAAAATTATCAGTGGTAGAATCACTTACTTAGGGATGGACTGGTGGTGAAGTGGATTTTCTATTATAAGTCAACAATAGTACATGGCTCTCCATCATAGTCAGCATTTAAATATTAGGTGTGATATTGCTGGAAGTGATGCCTGGCCTTTCTAAGCCTCGGCTTTCTTTTATTTATTTAAAATTTGTTTTTCTTTGATTTTGAAGACAGGGTTTTTCTATATAGCCCTGGCTGCCCTAGAACTCTCTTTGTAGACTAGGCTGTCCTTTAAGTCAGGGATCAACCTGCCTCTGCCTCCTGAATGCTTAGATTAAAGGCATGTACCACCGTGATAGGCTGATCTCAGCTTTCCTATCCATAATCTGTGAATGCTGATGATGACACTGCAGGGTTCTACGAAGGTTAAATGAGATAATGTGGGATCATTGTTCTAATGCACACACAATGCTCTCAGCATCATCACCTAGTTCATAGTGTATTCTTTAAGCATAGCAGATACTGTTGCTACTCTAGCTGCAGAAACACATGTATTCCTTTGCTTATCCATTGTCCTTATTTCTATACAAGGAAAGAGAAGTTGGTTACTTGATCAAAACATGGATACTGAAGTCACCAGAGGTCAGGGCCACTGTATCTTGAAAAGCATTCATCTCTTCCTTGTACTTTCTATGGTAAAACCATTGTAGGCAGGGCTGGTGGCCTGTAGGGAAGACGACTGTTTTCCCTCTTTTCAGATTTAGTGGTTCTAGGTAAGTGAGTGGATTTGGGTCCTCTTGGGGCTAAAAGATTCCTCTTTTTTTTTCTGATAAAATCCTGGAGTAAAGATTTACAAGGTGACAGACAAGCAGGTAGGCAGACAGGCAACACATAGGGGTGGGATGGGGTGGGAACACACATGCATGGGTGAACATATGTGTAAGAATACTAGTTTAGATTTCAGCAAGTCTTGTGATTCAGTATAACTGATATGCTTTTATCAGAACTTTATGATATTCTCACAGCTATCAATGATGCAGTAATTTCCACCTACTTTTTCCTGTTAGCTATTGTACATGGTTTTCTTGTGGAATCCCTAAGGATTTTAAGCTGGATTTGGTACTGTGGTGCCAAACTTTCATGTCTACAACAGCCATCAAAGCACCAACTCAACCCATAATAAGTTATTATACAATCATTAGAATGCCTTTTGAATCATAAAAATTACAATTCACGACTCTCTAAAAGAAGGTTGGACTTGTCTTTCAGGGTCTTTTGAAGCCTTGATTATTTTCTCTGAATTTGCCTTATCATCTGGCTTTGAATAGAACTCTAGGCACAGCCAACATTAACTATTTTGTACCCTGCATAATAAGGCCAGCTTTGCCCTGTTATCTGTCTGGTAGATATCCATCTCTATTGTCATTTTCACAGAACCACTGCTGGAGTGACAGTTCACATTCTGAGTAATGCTTCAGTCCTTTAACCGCATCATGAAGAGAGAGTTCAAATAAGCATAATAACTTATTCTAGGCTCAAATCCAGAAGACAGTTATGTCCATCATGAATGATGTATTCGTAATCATTTTTTCACTGAATGTATAAAGTTTATTTTTATGAGTACTGTCTCCCCACATGCTTTATTGAACTTAGGAAGGCATGAACTTACCTCCAAGATCTTTCTAAATCTGGTCTCCTCAAATGCTATACTTGTGATCTTGAAAGTCCCCTATAGGACCACATATTCAAGTCTTGATTGCAAGCTTATAGCATTATTATGAGGTGGTGGGACATTTAGGGAGTGAGGCCTGGCAGAAGCAAATTTGGCTGCTGAAGGCATGCCCTTGAATCACTTGAATCAGGTATTGAGACAGCAGCCCTTCTCTTTTTCTTTTCTTTCTTTCCTGACAGGAGGTGAGCAGTTTCCTATATAATATACTCCTGTGATGATGTACAATTTCACCACAGGCTCAAAATCAACAGGACCCCATCAACATGGACTAAGTCCTCAGAAACCATGAGCCCAAATCAACCTCTCTCCAAGGTTGACCATCTTAGACACCTGCTCTCAGTAACAGGAAGTTACCTAGCACAGCGACTACCATAGGCTTAACAATAGGCTCTGTAAGAGTGGCTACTGTCTGCTAATCTGAGGGCATATCACACATCCAATAAGGCTCCCAAGATCTGAATATCAAGAGCATGAACAGGTCTCCTTACTCTAAGAAAAATAAGCCGACCAGACACCCTGCCACTCATAGGCAATAATGCAACAACACTGTATCATAACCGGCTCATCCGAAATGCTTATAAAAAGCAGCCTTGGTATTAAGAAAGACAGTATGCTTGAGATAAGCAATCCCTGAGCAGGTGCTTCCTGTGTATGCTCAAGAACATGATAAAACCCATGTATCAAAGGTGCTATGACTGTGTCTCACTTGCTTTGCTGACCAGGATTCCCATAGTTTGACATTGCATTGCCAACACCCTTTAGCAGCTGATCTAGAATGCTAACACTTTTACTTTTCCATTGAAGGTCACTTTAACAAACATAAAAGCAGAAACCAACATACTGATTGCACTCTTTGGAAGGATACTATCTGACTTTAAATGATAGCCTGTAAGTGTGTTAAATTTAACTTTCGGTGGGGGGGAGCCTTTATTTTTCTCTCTGGGCTGCAGTTTGCCCTAAGGGTAACCGTGGCCCTATTTCACATGCACACATTCTCCTCAATCTTGGCCAGCAGGAGCTGGAGTTGACACCTGCCCCCTAGTCAGTCTCCAGAGGCTTCTCCAATCTTAGTGGAGAAGTCCCAGGCTCTCAGGATCACCAGGGCAATGAGCTCACCTTCAGGTTTTCACTTTCCCTCGGAGTGTACAAGCAATCTGAAGAAGCTCTACGTTGGCAGGGCTGCCTTTGACGGAATGTGTTGTCATTGAGTGCATTTGGCGCTTACAGATGTTTGCCTTAAAGGAAATGAATGGTATTGCTATGCTTTTGGACAAATGAAGAGGCTGTGTTTCAGAAACCTGAAGCAACATATCTGAGCTTACAGTACCATCTAATGAGATTTCTAGCATTCAAACCCAAGCATGCCTGGCTCCTAAGTTCTTTATTTGTAACCAAAAGTCCATGGCCATGAAATGAATTGTACCTATTATTTCAGTGAAAACAAAACAAAACAACTCAGGACACTTTATTTCTTATGCAGACGTAGAGATTTTCATAAATCTAAGAGTAACAAAAGTTACTTTTTGAGTGTGGTCCCCCTACTTTACAAAACATTTGTTTCTTTAACAAACAGCAACAAAAACAAACAAAAACCAGAATCCTGGGTCCTTGTGATGCAGATATGTCTGTATTGCGATCTTTATGAATAAGGTAATCACAACAGAATGTTGTTTTTCCACTCTGAGTAGACACTTGGTAAATTCGGCATTCTTGGCAACTTTGCCATTTACTTCTTTTTACACCTGTGTCTTTCACCAGCGCAGCCATTTGAAGCCCAATTCCCTCCCTTTCCTTTCCTGCTGTAGATTTTTCTGCCCCAGCACTTCGTAGTCTCTTCATAGTCTTCTGGATTCGGTTTCCTGCCTCCCCCAGTGTTGGTGCCACACCCTGCAAGCCTCTATTCCTGCACCCATGTCCCTGCTGCTGTCTGCATTCTCTTCATTCCTACAATCATTTTTGTAACCAATGAGGCATTTATTACATGTCTGGGGTTTTGCTAAGTTCTTTATACTTAACTGCTTTGTAAATTCGTGATTCTCTCTAGAACTGGCGCTATCATAGTTATTCCCAGTTCTTACAATGAGAAAAAAACTAATGTTTAGAAAATTTGTGATACTTAGGTAAATTTCTTTTCATATGTAAATAATTTTAAAAAGATTTATTTTAAATTATGTGTATATGTGTGGGTATGTGCACCCGAGTGCTGGTGTATGAGAAGGCCAGAAAAGGCCATCAGGGACCCTGGAGATAGAGTGACAGATGGTTGTGAGCCACCTGACATGGGTGCTGGGAACCATGGAAGAGCAGTAATGTTAACTACTGAGCCATTTCTCCAGGCCTTATGTACATGCCATGTTGCTGGAAAAGGTGAAGTCGGGAATGTGAACCAAGTCTGGCTATATTCCCTGTTGTTTCCTTTCCTCTTAGATTTCCCACAATTCCTCATTATCCATGAATGAAGGTCCTAAGTGGCTAGACTTTCCCAAACCATGGGCATTTCCCACTCCTCTCAAGATCTCATTAATACTACATCGTGCAGTCTTTTCTTTTACTCTCACAAGTACCCTGTATCCTGAGGTGAATAAAATCTAGCCAGGACCCACTGGGTAGGCAGAAGATAATTAGGAAACACAATAAGCTGACAGTGAGCATCTAAATGTTACAGCCGGTGAACATTCTGATGAGTGGTGTTTTTTAGCAAGCCATCAGATGTGGGTCCAAGACTTTGAGAACATCTACAAGGATACACTTGGGAAGCCAATGGCTCCTTATGTCTGGCCACACTACTTCCTCTGATTGTTAGTCACTCTTCTCATAGGCGCTTATGGGTTGGTAAGATATCTAGGATACCCTGAGAGTTATGAGTGATAGGGTGAGGCTTCATCAAACTGGAGTCTAAGCCTTGGTTGTCGATCCAGACCTAGAAAAGCACAGTATACTCTGCCCACCTCCTGTCACATGAGCCTCACCCTTGATCCTCATTAGAGGAGGTTGGAGCTGCACACAGCACGCTGTGTAACACAGGAGCATAGACGGTCACCTAGATACTTGACAAATCTCATGGTCCCATCACTCTCCCTGCTCCCGTGAAAGGTTACCAAGATTGCCCGGCAGCCAAGCTTCTGTTCTAACTGACTGTATTTTCTATGAAGTCTGGCAGGAGAGGTGAAAAGCGCATTACACAAGGAACAGCCCGATGTACCTGGAGTTGAGAGGGGCCCACATTTTACAATTGCAGAACATTTGACAAGGCCCACACAATTGCTCTATTAAATTAAACGACCATACACTCCATCTGCGTACAGAATCCCCACACAGGCTGGGCTCCTTTACAGCCAATAGCCTGCAGGTGTGCAAATAAGTGCTCATGGGCCACACCAGATGTCAGGGCCTAATTAAAATATAGAATGAAAAGTGCTCTTCCCTTGGTACTGAGCAGAGAGTGCTGCAGTGCTTCTTGGGATAGGAAATGGCAAAGATAGAAAATGTAATTTTAATCGGAGAAGCAAAAGGCTGTGTTAAATCCACCTCCTGAGAACCACTTAGCATGGAGCAGAGAGTCAAAAGAAACCAATCCCTGCTCTTGTTCAAGGCCATTTTCACTTGGCCACCATAACACAACTGGTACTTCTGTGTTTCCGTTCCAGGGCAGGGGGCCTGAGTTAAGGCTCCCAGCTTTCAGATGGTGGCATTGGATGTTGCTGATTATGAGCAAGCTGTACTATTTATCATTTTGACCCGGGGCACAGCCATGTCACCTGGATTCTAAGTGGCATTCTAAGAGATGTACAGCAAAGAACAACTGGAGAACTGCCAATCACCTGAGTAATAGGCAAGAAGTGATGTGGGGGTTGGGGGGTGGGGGTGTGGGGGATGGGGACGGGCTAACTGCAATTTAAAGCCCAGAGGAGGGCAGAAGTAATAGCTCATTGTGGAAAGGACTTGCTGTGGAAACAGGAAAAACTGAGCGCAATATGTAGAAGCCTCAAAAAGGGAATAATGTGATGTGTACTCATAGTTCCAGGTCTGGAGAGGAGGAGCCAGGAGTATCACTGAGGCCTGCTGACAAGCCAGCCCAGTTTATTGGGTGAGCTCTGGAGCTAGCCAGAGTCCCTGTCTCAAAACAAATAAACAAACACACAAAGAAAGAAAACCCAGCAAGGTAGACAGTACTTGAGGGATGACAGTGAAGGTTGACCTCTGTCTATGATGTGCACCTGTACACACACATGCATACACATGTACAGACAATAAAGTCCGTAGGAGCTGAGGAATGCAGTGAAGGAGACATAGAATGGGCTAGGTTACAAACCTCTTCTCTCCCTCTTCCTTCCCTGCCTCACACTTCTATTGCTCTTTCTCTGCATTTCTCTCTTTTCTCTTTCCTTCCTCACCTCCACCTCTTCACTCGTCTCCCTAACAGCGTTTCTTTTTCTTATAAAACCTGGACTATGGAGTTAGGATTACCTGAGTTTGAAGTCTGGTACTGGCATGTTTTTGTTGTATTTCCACTAGACTTTCTTCCATCTCTTACTTCTTGGACTTAATTTTAAAATTATATGAATTCTATTTGGAGGCACATTTCAAAAAAAAAACCCATAAAATTATCTTAGACACAATTAGCTCTTGATTAATTTTACTAGTGGCTCTGAAGGACGTTCATGTATTTAAAATGGATCTTTTCACTTCTTCATTGTCGTGGTCCCCAACATGCAGTCCACATGGAAACTGTCATCATATGTTTTTATCTTAATGGCTAAGCATTTGTGTTAGCATGATTTTCTAGAAAGTGAAAGTGACACATCAAAACCATGGTTTCATGAATAAGGAAAACAAAAGATTAATGAAAACAATAGTAAGGAACTTGTGAGGTGTTTCTGTGGGTAAAGTGCTTGCTATCAAGGGTGAAGACTCGAGTTTGAATCTCCAGAAACCACGTAAAATCAGACACAGTAGTGTATAATTGTAGTCTCAGTGCCCCTGTGGTGAGACGGGAAACAGAGACAGGAGAATTCTCCCTGAAACTCATGGGCCAACTAAGCTGGTATATGCAGCAATGAACAACAAAGGCACTGGTCTCAAACAAGGTAAAACGTGAGGACCAACATCAGAGAGCATTCTTGGATCTCCACATGCATGCTATGCCAAAGCCACCCAACACGCATATCATACACACATATTAAAGACAAAATGAAGTATAGTAATGGGCAAACAGTAGACTATATGGCTTTCAGTTTAGGAAACACTCATACACATGTTATTTAAATGTTTGGAGATTTAGAAGGAGCCAGTGCTCATATACGCACTATATACTGAGTGATCACTGTACACCAGGGTTCACATTTCTGATGTCATTCATTCCTTCTGCACCCACTTTCTAAGGATATGGAACCTCTAAATGCTTTAAATATGGCTCTCTGGCATCAGTTCTAAAGCTCCATTCCTTCAACTGCATCACAGTGTCCCCGCAAAGCTGCACGTAGTGACAGAGGTTCAACAGCAGTGTCAACTTTATAGAACTGATATTGCACTCTCAGATCAGCCCTGATAGGCGAACATGATTCTCTTCCCTTTACAGATGATCGAATTGCCATTAAAAAGGCCGAGTGACTTCCACAACCAGTATCAGGTTACATTTGGGATATTTATTAGATACTATTTAATACCCAAGGGCATTAAACAACTTTTAGCCTGGTCCCTGTTGACTAGCAGTTTTGGGTCCACCACCTATGGATGGCGGTTATAAAATAGGTGCAGGCTAGTAATCCCAGCTACTTGAAAGGTAGGTGAGTCACCTGTAATCCTTGCCCACTGCAAGGGCAGGAGGATCATACACTCAGGCCTTGGCTGGGTTATAGAATGAGTGCAACATCTGCCTGGGCAATTTTGTAAGACCCTCTCTCAAAAACAAAGACAAAATCTACACAGCACTATATTGCAAGCTACATACAACGAATCGGCCACTCTCATATCCTCATTATAGCATCCAATTTTGTTGTCTCAAAGACACACAATGCTTATTTATTTTTGTTGTATGTAGTTTTCTCAAAGGTACACAATGATTGTTTTTGTTGTATGTAGTTAAGTATAGAGCATGATGTGAGATGCTCATAACAGTCAAACAAATTAAGATGCCCACCATTTTATCATATCCATTATCTTATGTATGAATGTTATCAATCTTAGATGATTTCTAGTATACGACACAGCATTATTACCTATAACTCCACACACTTTCCCATTAGCTGTCTGTCCCTTCTTGTTTGGATCAAAGCAAGAAGGGATGAGAAAGTGAATTTGAGGCAGGAAGAATGCCAAGATGATTCCCAGGATCCTGGCTCCTGTCTTATTCAAAACTCTTACCTTTCACTCAGTATTCTTGTAGATATGGCTGGGAAGGGAATGGGCAGATCACTTAAAATTCCAACACAGTTGGCTTTAAAATGGATGAACCAGGATGATCATGACTAGTCTCAAAGGGCTTCTTCTGGAGAGGGAGATTTGAAGCACAAGAGAGGTTTTCTACCACTAATGGATGCACAGATAGGGGCTACATGGCAGAGAAGGCTGTTGACATCTAGGAAACAAGAGGGTCCCAGGTCTGACAATTAGCAGGAAATGTGAGCTGAGATGGTGTTTCTCTAAGGAACTGACCTTGGTGACAGTCTGCGTGGGTTGGAAAGTGGACTTTCCCAAGACCCAGCAGAAAGGAGCAGGACTCGATTTCATCCTTGTAGGCCTGAGCAAGGAACCTAGCCATTGCCTTCTCTAGACTTCTGCCCTACAGAAAATGAGACTTGATAAATGGGTAGTGTCTTCAGCTGTGAAGTTTCTGTAATTTGTAAGATAGTAATAGAAAAGTAATACAGTATCTAAAGTCATAAATGTTAGCCCTAATTATATAAACGTAGTGTTTTATTACACATAATGCATTCAACTGAATCATTCACTGTATTTTTCACTCTTAGATGAGTAAATTTTAATGCCTATAAAGACCAAACCACAGTGTAACAGCAATTATCATAATAATCTAACATTCATTGAACAATTATGATGTATTCATTCTGCTAAGTGCTTTCTACGCATTGACTCATTTAGTCCTTATAACCCCATGGAGTGGGCATGTTGTGAATCATTTTACAAATGAGGAAACTAAAACATGGAAGAGAAGTGAACCCAAAAGACATTGCATTGCTTTAAGGATAAGCCATTATAAACAGTTACAGCATTTATTTTTTTTTATTTTTATTTTTGTTTTTTTTTTGTTTTTTTTCCTCTTTTTTTTATTAATTTATTCATATTACATCTCAATTGTTAGCCCATCCCTTGTATCCTCCCTTTCTTTCCTCCCTCCCGCTTCCCCCTCTACTCCCCTCCCCTATGTCTGTGACTGAGGGTGACCACCTCCCCCTGTATATGCTCCTAGGGTATCGAGTCTCTTCTTGGTGACTTATTATCTTTCCTCTGAGTGCCACCAGGCCTCCCCATCCAAGGGACATGGTCCGATATGGGGCACCAGAGTTTGTGTAAAAGTCAGATCCCCTTCTCCACTTAACGGTGGAGAATGTCCTGTCCATCGGCTAGACTGGGTAGGGGTTTGAAGTTTACTGCCTATATTTTCCTTGGCAGTTACAGCATTTATTAACAACAAAAGCTTTCCTTTCATTAAAAGGTGAGATTTTCCACCTGGCTTTGGTATATGTTTTTATGTCTTCCTCTGCATCCCTGGAAATCACATTTCCTTATCTTTATCCGAGAAAAGCAACGAGGGATGAAACACAGGATGAGCAAGAATACTGTCCTTCGAAGTCTACTGACATGTGTTGTCTCAGTGCTCAGAACACTCCTGGCAAAAGTCAGCTTTTCTATGTTGTAAGTTTTACTACTTTATTTGTAAACTGACAAATGACATTAATGGGGCACAAAAGTGATTCTATGATTTATGAACACCGTGTGGAATCATTAGATAAGACTAATTACCATATCAATCATCTCAAATACTTAGCATTTTATGTGGTGAGAACATATAAAATTGACTCACAGTGATTTTGAAATTTTAGTTTACATATTCACATCAATGGCCAGTATTTCTCCAACTCACAGGGAAGCTTATTTCTCCTAAGGCTTTGTCTCTCCCCCAGTCCTGCCCCATTATCCTTTATACGTCAGCCTGTGGAACAACCGTTAACACTATTTGCTTCTCTTGAGTTCAATTACTGCATTTTCCACAAATAAACAAATACACATACGATTATTGTCTTTTCATGCTAGGGATTATTTCACCTGTCAAAGTGATCTTCAGTTCCATCCATGTTACCACAAATGAGAAAAATCTTCTTTTAAAGGCAGAATGGTATTATTGTGCATTATGTGTATATTTTTGTTGTATATTTGCATATATTTAGATTTATGTATGTATGTAAATACACAGCATACATAAACATATAATGCAAAAGAATATCGTGAATATATGTAAATATACATTCATGCATATATACGTACAATTTTCTTCGTCTGTTCATCTCCTGATAGACACTTAGGTTCTGAATTATCACGGTAGAGCAGGTGTATCATTTATATTCTGATTTCAAGCCTTTGAGGTAAAATACTTAAAGGCTAGGTTTGGGTTGCTGGGCCATCCTGGAATTTGTTAGTTTTTTTCTGAAGAAACATTCATGAATTTTTTTTCATCCTGGCTGTACCAACTTAAATTTCTGCCAACAGAATAGGAGAGTTTCTTGTTTTCCGCAGCATCTCTAGATATTAGCCTCAAATTACGTCTACAGTGTGCCATGCCCATGTCTGTGTGCCAGATTTGCTATTCTCCCCAGTTCCTTTCCTCCAGGGAATTCATGTCTATCCCTCAGGAAGCTAGCTCAGATAGTTTCTGTGGCATATGGATTCCAGTGCTGTTGTCAAGGGCAAGCCATAGGTGCTTTAAAACTCAGAGCGATGCCTGAAGGGTTTCGGGCCAGTTGTTCTAGCTGGAATTACATCCCGAGGGAGTGAAGCATCAGCTGCCAGTTCTAAAGAATTGCTAACACATGGGTGACCTGGATGATCTGGACCATGCTTAACAAACCAGACCTCAAAGCTGCCCTGCTCTCTCAGCTTTCTTGTGCTGATTTGATGAGGAGGCCATTATATTGGGAATCAGAACAACGGGGAGTGTATTTGATGCCCTTACTTAAGACTGCTTTCTAATGTTTGTTGCTGTTCTGCAGGCCTGTCCAGGGCTCAGGACAGTGATCCAAGATCATCCTAAAGATGCTAAGTATTCTGGAAGCTAAAGAATCCTCCAAGGAGCTCAGAAATATACAGATGCTTATTCCCTGGATTCAGGGACTTAGAAACAACTGTAGTCTTGGCTAGGGGAAACACAGAATCTACACAGACATCGTAGTATCTGTTCATCAAGGCAATGTTCTGTGACATTGAATGAGATCAGGTCACACAAGTAGTAAGACTGCGGCCCAGCTATGTACATCTCATCTGGATTTGGAGTGAGATGTTCTGTGGAGTCGCTTCCATCTCCTCTGTTAAATAGATACTACAACAAAAGAGAGCACTCATTTCTCCCACAGCACATTTGACGCATTTGGTGTTAGGTACATCAGCACTCCGTTGTACAGCTGAAGAAATATGGTTGTAGAGTGGTTATCTCCAGTGGCTATCTGTGAGCTAGGAAGCGGCAGATCTAGACCTTGACTCCAATTCTCTTTCACTCTTGGCCACCTGCTCTTGTTTATTTTTTAGCAAGATAATGTTAGGTCATATTCTAGATGAGACTCCCTCTGGGACCCACCTCTGCTCTGTCCAGTGGTCACAAGATGCCTGACTTGTCAACTCCTTTGAATACAGCAGCAGAATTCTCATAAGTATTTTAAACATGGGGTTTCTACTAGCTACAATGAAATTTCTTCACTAAATCCAATATGGTAGCTCTGAAGGCAGTTGGGCAGTTTGCCATTGTAAAGTCTCATGTGAGCTTTGGTGGGGCAATTAGCACAGACACCCTGTCTCTTTTTTTCTATTCATACGCACATTCCCTATTTAGTATTTTTGTCTGCAGGTAGGGTATCACAGCAGACCTTCCTAGGGGTTTAATTGAGCCTACTGCCTTCTTCTGCTTGGTTCATTAGCAACCTCTCCAGCATAACCCCAGGAGATTCACATACAAAGTAAATGATGCTGGTCTTCAGTTTTGCCCTGAAGGAAGAGTGACTGGAGTTCTTGGCAAAGTAATGACATCTAATGAGGACTAAATGCTTCTTATATTAGGCTAGCTGTGCCTGCATCCTCTGAGCATTATCATTGCACTCTTGAGGAGCAGAAACAGTTTTCAAAGGGTATCAGGAACAGAGAGATGCAAGCTTTGGGTCTTCATCCTTCTGTTACGTTGCTGTGTGACTGCAGGCAGATCTCAACCTTGCCAGGGCACTCAGAATTTGAGCAGGCATAATATGAGTTAAAAATACTCCTCTTTCTTCCCTCCTGTGGTGCTGTGAGCCTCAAAAGAGACACATTATCGATAATCTGTTTGCAAAAGATGATGTCCTTTGCCAAGACGTGACTCTATGACCTGAACTGCTCCTGCTCAGGAAAGGGCCTGGGTCATTTTTTTTTTCCTGAGGTGACTGTGTACTTTGGCCAGCAGGTAGGGAATTCATCCATGAAGGATTTGTTGCTTTAGGTTTCTCACTTTCAGTCTGAAATCAGAATATAAATCTTCAGTGTGTCCTTTGGTTTTGTTTGGGTGTTCTGCTTTGCAGGCAACATGGGTGTAAATTCAGGCCCGGCTGTGGACACTGTGTCTGCGTGTGAAGGTCAAAGTCTGGTTGCTTTCTGCAGGGATCCTCTCCTTCCTGACTTGTTTTGACTTCTAGTCAACTTGACAGAGTCTTAACATTACACAGCCATTCCTTCCCTGGTTGTAGTTGTGAGCAGTGAATAATGCCAGCAACTGTGAGAAAATCACTGTGATGGCATTTCGCTTACTGCCTGCATCAATAGCTCCCTGGCCCACCAGGCCCCTGTAGAGATTCAAATGAATCTTCTGAGTCGAGAAGACAGAGTGGTTTGTTTAACTCCTTTGAACATGGCCCTCCCCATGATGTGCTCTGGCTCTGTAGCCAGATTTTTAGACTTTGTCCTGACATAAGTCTTTCAGGTCAGGCTTGTGTATACCGAAGAATATATCCATGCCCCAAATTTCAAGGGGGGCAGCACATACTATAATGCTATTTAATAGCCTCAGACATGGAGTTTTGAAAACATAACTAAGCAGTGCAAACGGTCCATGTAAGTACTATGCTCTTACTTAAATATGACAATGATTTATGTTTTCATTTTTACGCTTCTCTCTATTCTCCTAGTTTTTGACCTTGAAGAGCAACTACCGTAGCCAAGGGATACAGAACATGGGACATATCTTGCAGGTGATAAGATTTGGGATGAAGCAGTACCTGAAACTTTTGTTCTAAGTGTGTAATTGCAGTTTCAAATCCTCTCCACTCACCTAAACACTGTGGTAGAGCAAGATACATTGCTCCCACATTTCAAATTTCAACTTTATCCATTAGGTCCCACAAGTCATTCCATCCTCTGCAAATGCTTTAATCTGTCAAATAGAGATAACCATGGCAGCCAGCTCCCAGAGCTGCTGGGAAAAGTAAGCTCCTTTGGTATCACCCGGTCAGTCAAATCTTGTACAGTTACTGTTGAGAGACACTGAGGTATCTAACCAGGGAACTTAGGATGCTTTGGAAAGCAGCGGTGGTAGATATGTCAAGTGGTCTCATGGCCTCTCATCAAGCTACAAACCCTTTGAGGGCTGAGACCAGAAAACAAGCTTTCTCCCTTGCTTCAGCATTTCCAGCCCTTAGAACATGGCAGGCATCTGATCAGTATTTGATAAATTAATTAATAAGATAGAGTCCTAAGTCCAAGTCTCAGTGTTGTTATTTCTGGTCTTGGATGAGTTGTCTTTTCTGATGGTGAGCTTGTACTTTTATGGAATTGTAGGGGCGATTTTAAGGCATGGTAGATGGTACTGTTTGCTCACCATGTGCCAGGCACTGGCTAAGCAGCTTCTGTGCGCTACGTCATTTCATTCTCACAACAGCTCTATGAGATGGCTGCTGTTACTGCTGTTTTGTAGGTGGTATAATTTATATTCAGAGAGATCACGAGGTGTCCAAGGTAATACTACTACTGACCATGGGGATGGTCCTATGTTCTTTTGTTGAGACTGGGTCTCATTCATGTAGTCCAGGCCAAACTCATATTCATTAAGTCAAGGATGATTTTAAAAATCTGGTCCTCTTGCTTCCACCTTTCTAGTGATGGGATTACAGTCATGATTTATGCAGGGCTAAGGATCAAATGCCGGTCTTCATGTGTTCAAGACAAGAACCCCATCAACTGTCCAGTCATTAGGCACCAGGTTCTAGGCTTTCTATAGACTCAAGTAAAATAGGAACTTAAAAGCAGCCTCTGCTGCTATTATTATTGGTAATGTTTTTGTATACATTGTTTTCTGGTAACCCTAAGCACAAGGGGAAGCTCCAAGAAGCCTAGTTAGTGTTATGATTAAAAAGAATATGTCCACAGTTGGGTGTGGTGGCACACACCTTTAATCCCAGCACTCGAGAGGCAGAGGTAGGCAGATCGCTGTGAGTTCAAGACCAGCCTAGTCTACAAAGCCAGTCCAGGAGAGCCAGGGCTGTTACACAGAGAAACCCTGTGTTGAAACAAACAAACAAACAAACAAACAAACAACAAAGTAAAACAAAACAAAAGAACATGTCCACTCTGGAAAAATCTTGCTCAGGCAGAACTTGGAGGCTGAGGTTTCAGTGTGTGTTTGTCTGTCCTCCTGGACTGAATGCTGTGTGCCATCAGAAGCCATTTTCATTAGGCAGCTGTTAATTACTGTCCTGCCCTCAAGCTGGTCCCAGGAGGCAGCTTTCCATGTTCAGTAAACTCTGAGTGATCTTACAGGATGGGTCAAACAAAACAAAGCAGGTGCCCGAGCCAGGCCTCACACCTGGTACTGTAAATCTGAACAAACTACCCATGGCTAGAGAAGTCACAGGGCCTAGAGGAGAACTCACTATCGTAATTTTTTTTCTAAACAAATAATTCTAACTGTATTCTGAATATTTATTTGCACAAATATGCACCTTCCACACTTTATCACAAATCTTCTTTTTGTTATAGATGGAGTCTATTACAGAGATTCAAAATTGCCCAAATACAGAGATTAGGCATTTGTGGGTACCCAACCCCAAGTGATATACATCTACAATGCAACATCTACATCTAAGGCTCAGGGAGCATCACAAAACAGGAGGCAGAAAGATTATAAGAGGACCAGGATTTCTTCCACTAGGTAGTATCCCGACTCTTGCAATGCACTCACGAACACATAACAGTGTAGCTGCCTGGACAAGATTGGTACAATAATACCAGCAGTTGACATGCCAATATGAGTGGGTGAAATTCCACAAAGTCTGACCCCCTAGATGGAGCTATAGGTGGTTAATAGCTATACAGAGAGGGAGAGTCTATTTTCTCCAGGGATAAATCCCTACATGGGTTGTACTATCCCAAGTGGACAGCTCTGAATGCTTACACATATGAGAAATGCTAAATGAACCCTGTAGTTTGTATATACATATTTATCTACATGTATATGTTTTATATTTAGAAATGCATATATGTGTATATTATATATATACACATATGTGTATATGTAACAATAATAAAGAATCAATTATGGATTTGGGAGGGGAAGCCGGAGAGGTGTTAGAGGGGGAAGGGAGGGGAAGAGTGATGTAACTGGAGCACTCATATATGAGGTTGTAAAAAATTTAAATTTAAATTTAAAAACATAAGCTAAGCATTGTATGCCATAGAACTTCATCCCTGAGAAGTTGGAAATAGACAAAAAAAAAAAAAAAAAAAAAAGAAGAAGAAGAAGAAGAAGAAGAAAGAAAGAAAAGAAAAGATAAAAACCAGGGTGCAGATCACGGGTAAACTAAGTAGATTAAAAAGGCAGGATATCCAGTTGGGTGGTGGTGGCGCACGCCTTTAATCCCAGCACTTAGGAGGGAGAGACAGGTGGATTGCTGTGAGTTTGAGGCCAGCCTGGTCTACAAAGTGAGTCTACGATAGCCAAGGCTACACAGAGAAAAAACAAAAACAAAACAAAAAAACAAAAAACAAACAACAATAACAACAAAAAAAAGGGCAAGACCTCTACATGTGCTTTCGCCTGGGTGTCAGATGTTACTGAAGGCTAACACACACCAGTACCTGGTTTAAGAAAGGAGAGTGGAGAGCTTTGAGAGAGCATGAAAGTCTAATATTTTGTTAAACACTGATTATATATTAAGTAGGTTTACCATCCATAGGAGTTTCCTGCTTCAAATATACATAGAAATAATTTTAAAGCAAGAATGAACAGCTTGCTAGAAAGTAGACAGTCTCTTTGGGAGCAGCACCTGAACGCTTATTCATTTCCCAATCTGTTGCAGCATTTAAAAGAACGTTTTGGTAAAAACACAATGGGATTTTTTTTTTCTGTCATAAAGGAGAAGGAAGTTCTGTTCTTTGCTGCATAATGGATGCAACTGGAAATCATGATGTTAAGTAAATGAAGCCAGTCTCGAGCTGACAAACATGACATGGTTTCTAAAGCTTGTGGGCTCTAGACTCTTTAGACACTTAAGATTGTGCATGTACAGATGGCATGCAAACAGAAGCAAAACTGTTCAGCGGGATGAAGGGAACCAAGTAATGAGAGGGGAGCATGAGAAGAAAGGTGAGTAGGGGAATGGAGGTAATGTCAAGGCACATTATGTACTTGCCTGAAAATGTCATTATGAAACCCAAGATAGTAAAAATTTCAAATTAAAAAAAATTTAGAAGTTTCTCCCACCCTTGTTGCTGTACTGGTAAACAAGAAGAAATTAACTGTCAGGCACATGCAGATTATGAGGGTCCTTCACCAGAACCTAATCATGTTGGCATTCTAATATTGGATTTTAGCCTCTAGAGTTGTGAGAAATTGCTTTATCTGTCTGTCTATCTGTCTGTCTGTCTGTCTGTCTATCTATCTATCTATCTATCTATCTATCTATCTATCTATCTATCTATCTAAATATCTCAGAGTGAAGCTCACTGGTTCAAGGTTGGGAGAAGGGTTATTCCTTCTAAAGCTAAGATGCTTGGTAGCAGAACTAAGAGGAAATGGCTATTGACATCCCAGCTCATGTCATGGTTTTCCTAGCATTTAGCACAGGGTAAGGAGGGGTCTGGCAGCTTGTTTCCCTTCCTAGGTTTAGCCAACTGAGTGGAAGCTGCTTTTTCTATCTAGCTCACTTCACTGTCCTCTGGGGGGGGGAGGTGTCATGCACCTCATGTTTAATTACAGATCAAGATGTACTCATAAAGCTATTTATCACACATAGCAAGTATAAGTTCTGTAAAGCCAAAATAGTTTGAAGATCACTTTATAGAATAATAATAGAGAGACAAAGGAAAGTTAGTGGCAATAATATCTGTTTTAAAGCCAAAAGGATCTTTGTCTAAATCCCAGACCCACCCATCTTAGTTGTGCTACGTTGAATAAGCTGAATTAGTGTTTTTTTTTTTCTCTCTCTCTCTTGTGTCTGCGTCTTCACTCACGGAAATAATATTTACCTTAAGAGATAATGGTGAAGACCAACCTGGATGGCAGGCAACTTACCAAATAGCACCCAGTGATGGCTACTAGGAGTCATACATTCACATCACCCTTGCCTCTAGAATAGACATTGTGGTGTCTAATGGATCCACTAGGCAAACAAGAGAGGATGCCACAAAAGGCTCTCACACTTCTTGCATTTCACTTTGATGGAGCAGTATCCAGACTGTAGCCAAAGAGCAACTGAGAACCATAGTGTATCAGGGCCCCAGTACCTCATTGTGACCAATAAGTGATATGATAACCCTAATAGATGCTTGGGAGGGGGTCTACCTTCAGTCACTGGCTGATATCACCACTGGCTAATACTGTGCTTACGAACTGAATCATGGAACCTAGAGGAGCTGCTCAGGAATTGTTTACCTGCGATCAATTGTGAGATTAGACATATTATCCTTTAAATTAACTCCAGGATGAGTATTTTGCTACATAGTGATAGCTAATCATGTACCTCATTATGAAGAATTATATGGCAGTGCCTTAGGGTTTCTACTGCTGCAATAAAACACCATAACCACAAAGCAAATTGGGGAGGAAAGGGTTTATTCAGCTTACACTTCCATACTGCTGTTCACCACTAAAAGAAGTCAAGACAGGCACTCAAGGAGGGCAGGGACTGGGAGACAGGAGCTGATGCAGACATCATGGAAGGGTGCTGCATACTAGCTTCTTCCACATGGCTTTCTCAGCCTGCTTTCTTCTAGACCCCATGACCACTAGCTCAAGAATGGCACTACCTCTGATCACTAATTAAGAAAATTCCTTATTTATGGATCTTATAGAAGCATTTTTTTCAGTTAATGTTCCCTCCTCTCTGATGACTCTAGCTTGTGTCAAGTTGACACAAAATTAGTACAGACAGGAAGCCAGCAAGATAGCACAGTGGGTAAAGACTTTAGTTCAGTCTTTGGGACCCACATGTTGGAAGATGAGAGCCAAATCCTACAAGCTGTCCTCTGACCTCTACTTCTGTGCCAGGGCATACATGCACAGGTACATGCATGTATAGGAACACGTAAATCTAGGTGGCTGAGCCAGACAGATTACATCCAAGGCAACCCCTGAGTCCAGTGCGTGGGGCCTAGGTTGGGAGAAAGCTTGAGACAGCCATGTGGGCAGGGGCTGGGCACAGCACTCCTGAGACCACTCCTAAGACAACCCAGACACACAGAGACTGGGGGTGCCACTAAGATGAACACATAAGTGCTGGAGAGATGAAAGAGAAAGAGAAGCAGAAGGCTGAGGGCACAATGAAGAAAAACAGAACTGGAGACTCAAGGGTAATGAGGAATGGCCTGATGGGAGTAGCCAGTGATGTCATAGAAAACCATGGTGAGGTCCCTGGCCCATGCTGCCACCAAGGGCCATGTCTGTGTCCATGGCCTTGCAGAAGTGGGGATATGTTGCCCACAAACACCAGGATAGTCCCTGGTCTGGGCTGCTGCCTCTAGCCATGTTGATGTCTAAGGGCTGTGCAGAACTGGCCCCACCCCTAGCCTGGGCATCATGGGAGAGCTGGCCCTGAAGGTCTGATAGTAGGAGAGCTGGCCCCATCTCTCGCCAGCTGCAGTACTGAGGAGATCTCACGAGATTCAGCCCAGCACCTCACTCAGAAAGCACAGTAGGGCTGGCCTTGGTTGTAAGAGTTGTAGGTAAACTGGCCCCAAAGGTTTGAGCATGGGAGAGCTGACCCTACCACTCATCTGCCCTGTGGTGGCAGGCAGGGGTGAGGGAAAGATGCCTTCCTTCACCCCTTATCACCTGCAGCAAGCGGGAGAGCTGACCCTGGGGTCATGAGAGCAGGAGAGCTGGCTCTGCCCATTGCCTGCTGTAGCATTGGGATAAGCAAGCCCATGCAGTGCTGGAGAGCTTACCCTAGTGGTGTGGATGTGGAGAACTGGTAGACTGGCCAGATCAGCTATCACTCAGGCCCAGATCCAGGCCTTTGACTTGGCCCACTCCAACATTTACTCCATCTATAACCTGCTGGAGCATGTGAAGGGGCCAGTCCTACAGATCCAAAGCATCAGGAACTTCACAATACAGGGCAACAATAGGATATCTGAGAAGAATCCCAGTGAGGATTCAGTCTTGATAGTGTAGGAGAAGTCAGAGGCCGTGAACCAGACCAAGGACCAATGACCCTTTGCAAGCAAAGAAGTGGGACAAAAGAGTATACTGTGGGACATACTATGACCCATGTAGCTTCCTCAAGGAGATTTTTTCTTTATTTTTGGGGAGGTTGCAAGGGCAGAGTGCCGGTATGAAGGGATGAGGAGATGAATGGGATTGGGGTATATATGATGTTATAGCTACAAAGAATCAATAAAAAATTAAATACTAAAAATGAAATACATAAATCTAATAAAAATAAATACATGGCATATATTATTGTATCTGTATATTGTATATACATGGTGGCTATTACCAATCACAAAATAGTTTTCTGGGTAGCCCCAGATAGAGTCTCAGAATCACTCCTAATAAAGTTTATTTTTTTTACATTAACAATTTCAAGCAGCATATGTTTATATATAATATGAATAATACATTATTCTCAAATGTACATACACTGTGGAATAGCTAAGTAGAGCTAATATATTAGCATATATATTTCCTCTTACGTTTGTACTCATATTTTGAAGTTAACACTTGAAACCTACTCTTAGTGGTTTTCAAACAATAATGATAAATCTGTTCTAAAGTCAGATGGGCCTTTGTCGAAATGCCAGTGCTGCCTATCTTGGTGGTGCTCCCTCGATTAAGAGACTCCATGTCTTATGCTTGCTTCCTCCCTCGTAGTAGCAGTATTCATTGTAAGAGGTCATGGGGAAGAAGATGAACTGGCAAATGTCTCAGGTGGCAAGCAGAGGCCACCATGTTTTACAATAGAGCTTTTGAACTCATTATTTAGACCTCAGTAAAATTTCTCTCTTTGACTAACATTTCTTGAATTTCTCACTGTTTACTCCATATAAACTTAATTTGTCTCTTATTCTCCAAGTGCATATATATACTAATATACATATAGTTGGCACTTGCTGAATATTGGTGAGCAATTAGGAGAACAGAGCTTGCTCCTGCTTGCAGCAGGTTTACAGTCTAGAGAGAGGACTGTACTATTTAGGTGAACACATGAACAAATATGCTAACTGCTTTCAATAACAGCAATTTCCTTAGTGCTATAGGCATGGTTTGTCTCCTTTTTCATCCTTTCATCTTCCCTTCCCTCTCTCTTACAGGAGCCCATGGCATGACAAGCATATTCAGAGGTCCTGGTCACCCACAGACAGTGACTCTAGCTCTGGAGGACTCTTCACTTCACACAGTCAGGGAACCACTCACAGACCCAGAAACATTACCAAAGCAATAACCATATGTGTTGAGAAATATTTGTGCAAGAATGTTTTGATTTAACTTAAAATAAGAAGCATTTTTAAACAAGGGATTGAATAAGGAGACTGTCATGAATCCCTTGATGCAATACTGATCCACAGTGAAAATGATGTGTACACAGGAGACACATATACAAACACCACAAGGGGAAAAATCTATGATGCACAATTGAACTTAAATAGTTGTTATCACAGTAAACACACACACACACACACACACACACACACACACACACACACACACACCATTATATATAAATGCATGTTTTAAATATGTAATCTGCAATGAAACTTCCAGAGCACTTTTACGTATACACAGATCTACATCCTATGTCAAGGTTATCACTGTCACCAGCTGCAAAACTTAGGTAAAAAATACAGTAACAGGTGACTAGTTCACCTTGCCCAGATGTCATATTTATGGTTAGTTGGGAGCCTTCAAAGCCCAGTTCAGGGCTGGTCATGGATGTTTGAGAAAGATCAGTAAATGCCATTTGGAAGACAACAGAGTCTTTGTGCCCGATACAACTATTTTCTGTAATTGCCCAAATTATACGTCCAGCTCACATCTGACATTTAAACCTGAATAGGAACATAGTAAGGAAATATTATTTTCTTTTGACATGCAAAGCAATCACCTATGTTTGATGAGGGGAGTCGGTGCCCAGAAAAATAAATTTGAGAGTCAGGTTAACAGAATCAACTCCTACAGGTAATTTTCTGGCATCAACTGAAATCCTTTAACTAAATCTGCACTCCCACTCCAACCCTGATTCTTAGCTTTTCTTTCCCTGGTACTTCTTTTCTGGCAGGTGGGATGTTTTCTTAAGCATCCAGTATCTCTGGAGCTGTGCACGTCTTTGTGAAGTTCCCAGACATATTAGAAAGTCAAATTAGCAATGCATATTTAATGCTGTTCTGTAGTTGGTTTTTTTTTTTTTAAGTTGGCAGCAATGTTTACTCTTTGAGGGGGAGTTTATAATTATGCAAATTTAAGAAACAGACTGTCTATGGTATAACGATAATGGCTTGGGTTTTATATCTAGAGTCAAAGTATTTCTGTTCTTAACTTCACCTTTGACTTGGGGGGATGTTAGTCAAAGCTGAGTTAGTCAATGCTTCTTCAGCCATGGTGGAAATTTTGGAAGTGGATATTTTCATCAGCTTGGTCTTAGAGTAAGGACTGATGAAATTTGTATTGCCTTATTGTCCCAAAGACACTGCCAATGGCTTGGAAAAATGAATATTTACTCTCCTGTCTCCTTTCTAATGAGATACTGATTTTGTTTATATTTCTACTCTGCTCCAGAAGACCGCAGCATTTCAGAGGTATCGTCTCTAGACCCAAGAACACTGATGACTTGTTTAAGACAATCATGGTGGGTAGTTCCAACTGTTCTGTCACAAGAGCATGTGACACATTCAGACAAATGAACATGAGTAGAAGTTTGCTGGAGGCTTTCTAGAAAAGTGCATTAAAAAGAGAGACATGGAAGTGATATTTGGCTGAACTTGTCAGAACCCAGTCTTGGGCACTGAAAGTTGTCTCTACATTCTCAATAGACTTGCTCTATCTTAAGGCTTTCTGCTACACAAGTAAGTAACTTAAAAATATTACATAAGCCATGTTGAGCCTGTATTTTGTTATTTATAGACAAGAACACATCTTAATGATATATACCCTGATAGTTCCTAAATTGCTCAGTGTGTGCACATATATTTATATTTATACATATGTAAACATTGCAGAGAAATTTTATCCATATATTTGGTGTCTGATTTACAAATGAGGTCAGCTGATACTTGCTTAAGTGCACTGAAGGAAACAATTGGAGTTTAATGAAGCTCCGGTTAGCACCAGGGGTGTCTGTATTGTGTGATCAACCAGTAAGGAAAAAAAACCTACTTACAATTCAGACTTTTGCTTTCACTGGAACAAGTTTCTCCAGTCAGTCATGATCTTTCTGCCACTGTGAGGCTGAAATACACAGGAGAAAAAAAATAAATATAAAATGTGCAATCTCATTTTGGCATCAGGCAGTAATTAAGTATTTTGCCCTTTCCATTCCAGCTGGATGACTCCAGCTCCAAATAAACTTCACAGGCAAGCTGGACATATTCCCAGGAAGCTGCTTCAATGGCAGCGGCTTGCTCTGACCACGGAATCAGGTCTACTGTTTTATCTGCCAACATGCAGAATACAAATGATGTTCCATGTTCCCTTGGATGTCAATCTAAATGCCTTTTCACTCCATGGGACACATCTTGGCCCAACCTCTTGGTGCATTTCAATTTTTCCACACAGACTGGTTCAGAACGCAGATGGGATTTTACCTAAGTTAATGGAAGTAAGACTTTAAACTTGTGTTGAAAATGTGGAAGAAAAGAGAAGGTCTCTCCCTATGGAGCTAGATTTAAGATACAGATGATGCATATCCATTCTCTCTCTCTCTCTCTCTCTCTCTCTCTCTCTCTCTCTCTCTCTCT
>OU015755.1:74357425-74368305 GCA_907169655.1 Acomys percivali | reverse complement strand
TATTTTTAATTGGGAGCATGCTCAGACTTCCTAACTAATGCTTTGCACTGACATTCGCTGAGTCATTCTTCTTAAACCCATCATTTTAGAAAATTGTCTGTTACTACCTAAGTATTTTTGCCATTGGAAACTTTCTACAAAGTTCCTTTTTTTTTTCTTTTTTTCCTGTCATTCCCTCTTAGGAATCTATTTAGGCAGTTCTGCTGAGCATTCATTTCCTGGATTACTATTAACAATAAAATGCTTTGTATCAGTATGTTGTTTAATACTTTCCAAAGCCCTTTCACTGTCTAATAACATTTCATCTAAGAAGCCTGGTAAGTTGTGGCACTTAAGCGTCCCCTTCATTTTCATATTCCCACTCTGCAGATCCTTAGTCCCTACGGCAGAGTGGTGAAATGGCAGTATTTAGCTTTCTGTTATAAAGAATGTTATGCTGCAAACCTGTCTTGGCTTCAGGCAATAAAATGTTATCCTTTCCTGCCATTTCATAGACTTCCCATAGATAAAGAATGGTTCTTACCAAGAGGGACAGAGTAATGAATAAGACAGGCAGTAATGATATTCGTAAAGATCTACTGGACAGCCCGTGAGTCACGTTTTGCCAGATGGTGGCTGTCTGTGCAGCTTCTCTGGGCAACTGTTGTTCTTCTGTTTCTGTCATATGATTCTAATGAGGCTGGGGCCCAGAGAAGATGGCAGATACCCCAGCTCTGGCATTTCTGAATATTGCAAAGCCCTTCACTTCAGTGACTGGCGCACTAAAGTCTTACGGCACAAATGTAAGCCAGTTGAGGTCATTTTTGGAATTTAGAATTCAGGAAATAGAAGATACAAGCTCTTCTCTGACTTGTCACATTAGGCAGAGATGATGTCATCTTGAAGTCAAGTGTGGCCATGCCTTTTCCCACATGTGGAGAGGCAGCTTTTGTGACTGAGAGGTATGGTCATGAAGAAATGGTAAGGAGCTGGGGAGGCAGATGTGGAGGAGCAGGCAGTCATGGTAATTCGGGAGGAGAAAGAATAAGCTGGCCACATACTACAATGCTGACTGGCACATAGCAGGCGCTCCTTGATTATTTGTTGAGCTGACCCTTACTTTTGGGCTCCTTAGCCAGACATCCCCATCACCCAGCTTAGTGTGCTGAGCAGAAAACATGCTTGGCATTCCTCCTCAGATGAATGAATGGCCTCTGTCAATGCAGAGTGGCAGTGAAGAAAAAGGACTTAAATCACCAAGCGGGCCACTGTTTGGTTTCCATTTCAGAAAGCAGCTGGCCGAGTAATGTTCAGAAAGCAGTAAGCAACCACATCATGTGGTTGCGGGGGAGGGCAGAGTAAGGTTGGTGCACAGACTCATACTGGATAGCGCATGCCTGGATGACAGTGCCCGTGTACTCTCTTTATTCATGGAGCCAATTTTTATTGAGCGGCTTCTAATTTTTTTTTTTCTCCAGACAGATTCAACACTATGGATACAGGAGAGTGAGACAAATGCAGACTTTGACCTCTAGGAGCTTCTGCCTCAGTGAAGTGAGATGGTACTGCAAAAACACATTGATGAACAACTCGTCTGAGGAGGTGATACTGTCCATGGGTAACACAGAAGGGATAGCCATGAATGGGACCTCGCCTTTGGGTTGTAAGAAGGCGTCAAAGGGAAGACATATTTCTCTTGAGGTCTGACTCTCAGAACCAGGGGCATCATTTAACGTAGATACAAATAGTATTTCTCACTCTGTTGTAGAGGGAACTAAATGAGCCAGCTTAGAGAAGCTTAGCACAATGCTTTATCTAGGCAGAGCAATCCACAAATACAAAGGCTGGGGCTTCTGTGTATTTGAGGGATGGAAATGAGGCTGTGTAGCAGGGTATAAAGGGGCAGGGGGATGAGCAGGGCATGTGACAGAGGTTAACCTTATTCTCTAGCTGCTGAAGCTGCACTATAACGTCAGCCACTACATTCGGAGGAGGTTGGACTGCAAGCACCAAAGTTCAAAAGCCTGAGTAGGTTGGTAACCCTTGGGAGCCTCCCCTTCTCTGAGAAGAAGATGAAAGGGGAGTGGGAGAGGGGTGGGAGAGGGGTGTGAGGGTGGGCTTGGGAGGAGGGAAGGGAGGGGGCTGGAAACAGGCTGTGAAGTGATCAAACAAACAAATACAAAAAGCTGCCTTTAAAAGTTCTCTGCCTACCTAGGTTCATCAAGTTTTGTCAGGGGGGATTTCAAGTAAAATTGAAAAAAAAATTTTAAATAATCACAGTTTGGTCCTATTTCCTACCTGGTGTTACATCTTTGCTGCTATAACTGAGCTAAAGACAGAGAAAGACTTCTCTTAGGCTTTTTTCCATGAAGGGGGCAGGAGATAGTTGAACAGTAAACATGAGCTTGCTCACCAGAGAAAAATCAGTGAACTTCATTCTCACGGAGAACAAACCACCACTTTGTATCTGAACCTACCCAGTGTTTTAGAGAATAAATGAGGGCCATCCCATCAGAACCCAGAGCGGTGGCTCAGGCTCTCTGCTTGTGCTAGACTGCGGGAGACATCATGTTCAAGTATCTTCCACGTTGGCTGTCCTTGGACATTTTCTGATTTCCCTATGCAAAGGCATTTGTACGTATCACAATGTTTTATTCATGTGACTTTGAGGGTCCAGAGAGTGTAGAGGAGCAGAGGAGAATTTGTCTGTGAGATAGAAAAGGGTAGAGTCCAAAATTGATGAGACCTTGGGCTGAAATCAGGACACAGTGAGATGTCAACCTATTTCCTGCAAGAGTGTCTTCATTCTCTCTCTGGTAGATTCCATTCATCTTCATAGTTTTAAATACCACCTGTAGACTGATGACCTGGGATTGGCGCTTATAGCTTAGGCCTTCCTTTGAATAGCCAATGCCAGCTGGAGATCTCAGCTATCTCTAACTTGACATGGCCCTATTCATAACACATTTCTCCTAGTTTTCTTTTTTTTTTTTTAAATTTTATTTATTTTTATTTTTATTTATTTATTTATTTACTTTTATTTCTCCTAGTTTTCACCAACGTTCTATTCCTTCCTTAGTCTCCTTGATCACTGTCAATTGTACAATTCCCCTCATCATTTGCTTCTGGTTTAGCTTTTCCCCTCATGCCCAGTATTTAGGATATCAAGCATAATGCTGTCTCAGGTCTTTCCCCCTCATTGCCTTATTCGTAATCACTGGTCAAGTTCTGACCTCTGGGGAACCATGCTCCTCTTTCATTTTGTCCTCTCATGGTCCACTATTTACAGCAACAGCTTGAGTAATGCAAATGAGCTTAATTATACCCTCATCTTTGGGCACACATGCTTAAAAGCTTTCATTGGTGCTTTGACTATCATTCACAGCTTCCCACCTGGATTACGAAGTCAAAAGTTCTATCTGCTCACTTACAGCCTTACACTTGCACCTTCCCTGCGCATGTCTAAGTTCCGGTCACAGTGGCCTTACAGTTGTCAGGCAAGTCCTATATTGCTACGCTGTGGCCCTAGCTTGCAGGTACATCAATAGTAAAACATTTACCAGTCCTAAAAATAACTGTCTAAACACTCACTAAAGGAGAGTCATAGATTGCCCATGTGTTTTGTGGACAACCACTGAATGCTTGTATGAGCAAAAGTTTTGGACTCAGTTTCTCCAACCTAATGCAAGTTAGCATGTTGGATAGATCATTTCCTGCCTCTGTTTCTCAAATTTCAGCATTTAGCTCCTGTGTGTATTAGCAATGTGACCATTGGCAGATGACCCAGGGCCTCCTGCCCAGGGTCCTTAGGAAGAAGAGTAACTGCAAGAAGTAAGTTCACACCCCAGTTCCTGCAATCTGCAAATGTTTCCTCATTTGGAAGAAAAGGGGTCGGGGGGGGGGGTCTTTGACTATGCAATTAGTTTAAGGATCGAGGGGGTAAAGAAATCATCTTGAATTATCCAGGACATCCTCAAATCTAATGAGAGTCTTTATGAGAGAGAATGCGGGGGAGACTTGAGCACAAGGATCTATTTGACCCTCAGAAGTGGATTCAGTAGTGATGAAGCCACAGGTCAAGGAATCTCAAAAGCCAGTAGGATCTGGAAGAGATGAATGGCCCCTTTTCTCTCATGTCCCTAATAAGACCTAGCTTTTTAATCCCAGTACTCGGGAGGCAGAGGCAGGCGGATCGCTGTGAGTTCGAGGCCAGCCTGGACTACAAAGTGAGTCCAGGTCAGTCAAGGCTACACAGAGAAACCCTGTCTCGAAAAACCAAAAAAAAAAAAAAAAAAAGGAAAAAGACCTAGCTTTGTGTGACCTGGAATTTCCTGCCACCAGAACTATAAAGGAATATATTTGTGCTATTATCAGCTACCGAGTCTGTCACGTTTTGCCACAGCAACCACAAGAAACCAATAGAGCAGTCAACTACTAGATCTGCAGACACACAAGCCTAGGGTACACTTCGTGGTCGGTCTCTAATGTCTTCACATCTGCTGACCTCATGGGACAACATAATATAATTGAGCAATTAGCGTATAATGTACCAGAAACAGACTTGGAGGGCGATATTATGCATATTCAACTACAAGGGCCTTCTTAAAGCAACAGTGTTCATGTGTACTCTTTCTCCCTTGCTTCTTTCTCTGGAACCTCTCATCTTTACCCTCTATAGTCCGTGTGTGTGTGTGTGTGTGTGTGTGTGTGTGTGTGTGTGTTTAGTCCCTACCACTTTCCAACTCCCTTTAGGCAATGTAGTACCAAGAGTTTCATGAAGTTCAGTGTTGTCTTAGGTTCCATAGAACTTTCTGCTTCCATAAGTAATGTAAAAACACTAATAGGAACATCAATAGTAGCCAGCAGCTTTCTTGAAGGACCCATCCTCCAGGAGGACAACTGATCTGAACTAGCAGATTGCCCAAAAACATCACAATATATATGTTTTGCCCTATAAGTGATTACTTTCCATTTTGTCATGTTGCCTATTCGAGGTTCTTCTGGGAAGCTAGAATTCTAAGGGTGAACATTTTACCTGGTTCCATCTACCTGCACCTTGAGGTCATATGGGAGTCCAGAACGAGGAGAAAATGCTGCCATCTGACTCTTGGAGCAAAAGAAAAAGGAGTGAAATTTGCTCTACAAATTAATTTACAGGAATTTAAACAAAAAAAATCTTTGTAGGGTTGGAAGTGGGAGGAGGGAGGCACTAATTGCCATAGAGTGGAATAGCCAAAGGTTAGCTGTAAAAACTCTCCCGTAGGTTGTCCCCATGGGTGTCAGAACCCATTTATCACCTTTAGAGGAGCCAGAGCCAGGGACCCCCACTGGGACAGATAACATATGCAGAGTCTTCCCCCTGAGTGCTTTGCCTGCTCCAGCAGCTGGGCCTAGATAGCCACATGGCTTCATTGCATCCAGCCCACAGATGTGCCAAATGCCCCAGAGGCTACCTCTGGTTGTATGCACAATGGATAGCTCTCACTTTTTACATCAGTACCATCTCCTTTTGCTCTGAAAGCAACTTTTCAAATTTATCCCCACCTGTGCCTCTTTATGCCCTAGAGACTGCTTGCTTGGGTAAATTGTTTACCCTGGGTAGTTCTGGTGTCACTTTTAAGTCCCTCTGTGCTTGACCTTAATACATGCTAACTCAGAGTTATTTGTGTCTCCTTCTGATCTTGCCCTTTCCCTTTGGGGCCAATGGCTTTTATTTCATATAGTTTATGTCTTCCCAGGTACATAGCACTTGTTCTTGCACAGAAGACATACTCGGTGCGTTTGTTATTGAACAACTACTTACTTTGTAATAATATATATGGCAGGACATTGAAAAGTACTAGGAGAAACCAAACAAGTAGAACTCCTGGTTGGCCTGCTGATGTTCTCGTGAGGAAGCTGAGAATAGACATATGCATCCAGGCATGTATAGAAAGAGGGGAGGGAAAGCATTGGTATGATGTTGAATCCTAGAAAGGGAACTTGATGTGGAACCGGAGATGAGATAGCAGGATCTGAAGGCTAGATATGATTGATGTAGCGAGGTCCTTTTGAAGTGATAACATTTAAATTGACCCTTGAAGGGAGCCAGGAACCCAGCAGGCCAAGGACTGCAATAGGGAGGAAAGGGGCCGGAGTCCAAGCAGGAAAGACTTGGAAGTTCAAAGGACCCAAAGCAGAAAAGAGTGAACGTTTCTGAAGGGAGACCAGGTTGGCTAAGGCTCCATTGCTGAGGCTGGGTAGTTGAAAGGAGAGCCTGCCAATGTGACTTCTTTTGAAGTAGTACTTTTGCAGATGTATTTGTCAAGATGAAGGCACGCTGGACTGTGGCGGATTCTAACAAAAGAACTGTGTGCCTATCAGAAGAGAGAACACGAACAAAGGGAGGAAACGCACATGCAGACAGAGGCAAGGATTGGAGTCACAATAGCACAAGGCAAGGAGTACCAAGCGAAGATGCTTCTCCTCCTGAGCCTCCAGAGAGAATGGGAGCCTTTCCTGATGCTTGTCTGACATCCAGTGACCAGAGCTGTGGGAGAAGTGAATTCTTAATGTTTAAATACGCTCAGTGTGGTGATTTGTTATGGTAGCCCTAGGATGCTAATACAGGAAGCAAGGAAAAGGCTGCACGTTATTTAGTAATATGGCCTTGGGTTTTTCTTTCTTTCTTTCTTTCTTTTTTAATACTTGGCTTTATGTTTTTGCCCTCTATATTAAGTTTCTAGGCATTTTCTTCTGCTTTCTGAATTTAGGTCCCTTCTCTCCACAGAAATGGTGGTGCCACGTGTTATGGCTCTCATCCTCTAGCTCCCTTAGACTCTAATGGAAAATGTCACACATTCTGAAGTGACATTAATTAATGCTGATGCTCTCTGCTGACATCTCCATAAAAAGTGCTTAGTTAAGGGGTAGAACACGCTCTCCTGATTCTCAACACGATTTGCCATACGAGTCTAAAATCAATGACTGGACGACTAGATTCAGGTGCCCAATCAAGCCATTCATGAATGCTAAGTGTTTAGATGGCTCCTGAGAAGAATGGCCAATTGGGGAAATAGGGCAGAAGGCCCCAAAGAGCACAGCTTTACACAGCTTGGGAGAGTTTAGAGTTTTCAGCTGGAGGAATGGTTTGCTCTCTTCCTTTTGATTTGTGGATTCACTCACCACACACATCCATTTAAGCCCGTGTTTTCTGATTAGGAAACTGGAATGCCAGTGATGTGTCAGACACTCAATCATATGTTATGTTATTTATTGCTTTAGCTAAGCAGGAAAGTGGGTATTGTTATAATGATGGAAGTGAGAATGGAGGTTACTTGTTGGGTTTCATATCTTGATCTGGTCCTACACATCCATTATCTCATATAACCCTAGCATTTCAAGGTTGGGAGTCAATCTATAAGCTTGGAAATTCATAAGTAAGTAACTTTTGCTTGTACCTTATCTTTTTAGGACTCAGTTTCCTCGTCTATAAAATGGAATTAAGAAAAGTAGCAATATTTTAAGGGTTTGATGCAATTAAAAACATACTGCATGACCTGTAATCATGATAGTAATGGCGAAAATAGTAATGGTAATAATTGGCTTACCATATACCAGAAATTATTCTATACAGATATGTCATTATTACCCTTATTTCACAGATTAAAAGTCAAACAAGAAACTTGCCCTTTGGCATAATCTATAATGTAGTAGAACAGAGGATTTGATCCACTACTGTCAGGTGTCGGGTGATGCTAGTCCTGTAATCCAGAGTTCTCAGTACAATGCCCTACGTAAAGTCCATGTCAAAGAAGTGTTTTCGGATTGGCAGATTATAGGCAGTATATTCTTATGGGAGAAGAAACCTCATAGGCTTCATAGGCTCTCTCTTTATATACTTGATTTGGCTAAAACAACTGGGATTCATTTCTTATCAATGCAGCAGAGATAGGTGGCTCCTCTTAGAGTCTCAGCTTTTCCTCAGCCAGAATACAACTCCCTTGCTTCCACTTAGGAAAGGTGACATTAGTTGAAGAAATACATTTAAAGCAACCATATGTTCAGATTTCTCTGGCCTTTAGATCCTTATAGAGCCCCCGGGCCAGGGTTTTCTGCTCATTATATAGGATAATAACTAAGAATGTAATGGACCTTAGTCCTGCTTAAATACTGTAGGAACTTGGTCAGATTCTCCTTTGGTTCTCCCAGGAGCTCTTGGGAGAAGCTTAAAGTGAATTTGGGCAGTTCTGGCTGCTTTGAGGTCTGTGGCCTGGGACTCCTGTGGTGATTGCATATAGCAAGCACCTCAGGAACCACGGTTTGCTTGGGAGCACAAACTCTCTGCCTACAGAATCTTCCAGAGATGCAAGCTCCACTGGCGATGGATGAAGGGGAAGCCACTTTTCCTGTAGCAATCAGGATACAGCCACTCTCTTACTGGTAGCTTGACTTGGATCTCACTGAACTTGAAGTTGCTCCGCTAGTGCCTGCATTGTGAGTCCTTTCATGCTGTCTGCTCCTCTAGACTGTTTGTACCATCTGCCCCACACAGTTATAGACAGGCTGAGCGGCAGAGACATGTCTGATCTCTTCATATGCAGCTCTCACTTAATATGTGAGATAACATATCAATTTCCTGAGATTTCTGCCTAATGTTCACCCTCCCCATGAGATGCTAAACTCCAGGAGGGAATGGACTGTGTTTTCTATTCACCTTCTTGTATTCAGAAAAGCATCATGCTGAATGCAGCAATGACATAAATGAATAGAACACATATCTACCTGTTTTCCTGAACCCACAAGGCCATATCTAGGGACCTAAAATAGAAAGACAAAGATATTAAAATTCAAGCCAATTACAGGGAAAAACCCAGTTACCCACCGTGGCCTTGGCAATATGCCAAGGAGTTTATCAATCAGATAAACTCCAAAGCTGGATTCCAGGTTCAGGGCTCAGTTTTAGTTAGGACAAAGCCTGTAGGACCTTTCCAAACAGATTAGACATTGTGCCTAGCAAGGAAAGATGTATGGAGGAATTATTTGTTGGATAAGGGCAAGCCAGGGAGGTGGAGTTCCACTTAAGTACTCCAGCCATAACTATGGAAGGGGCTTTCCTCAACATTTTTCCTTTTGCTCACCTCTTTGGACATAGTTCATACTGCTTTACAGTAGACGCTAGGAAGCTGTTTGATAAATGTACAGATGGATCATGGAAAGCCTAGCTTAAGCTGGGATGAACACCTTATGGATTTCCCCTTCCACCACAGACAAATGCATTGTGGGATCTCTAAATCTATGAAGAGCAAACAGAAATATTAATCTGAGAGCCATGGGCTTTTATTTTAGGGGCTACCAGGCCACACACTGTTGACTGTGTCTCTAGGTAAAAGTCCAGGAAGAGGTGTAGCCCATAGATTGTTTTCTTTTTTTTTTTACTTTTTACTTTTTTTATTTTTTATTAATTTATTCTTGTTACATCTCTATGGTTATCCCATCCCTTGTATCCTCCCATTCTCCCCTCCCTCCCATTTTCCCCTTATTCCCCTCCCCTATGACTGTTCCTCAGAGGGATTACCTCCCCCTGTATATGCATAGATTGTTTTCAAGTCTACCTTTATCAGTAGTCACAACTTTGTCCTCTAGAGGTCACATGCTAACATCTAGATATGCATATTTTACTGTCACAAATGGAGCAATTGTACTGACATCTTCCAAAGAAGGAAGCAAACTTAGGAGGCCTGGGCAATACACCTTATAGACCAGTATTCTAACCCAGGCTTACCCTGATTACAAGTTTGAAAGCTAGACATGTATAAGTGTTCAAATAGGAGAGGATGATGAACAGCAAAGCCTGCAGGCTTCAGAGTCAGTCTGCTGAGCTGGCTCCATTACTTCCAGTTGTTGGACCTGTGGCTACAGGCCCACTCTGTGACTTAACCTCCTGTGTATAAAATTAGGATCAAGTTCTAGCAAGATACCTTATGGTGTTATGTGAGGTTATCTGTGTTACTTGCCAAATGCTTAGAATAATGTTCAACATACTGTATGTATCTGCATATAAACATATTTTTACCCTCCTTTGGATTAAGAAGGGGTTTAAAGTCAATATATTGTTGCACATAAAATTTAGAGTCCGCACATTGAATATACAAATTTGATAGGAGATACTGAATTTTAAATGTGGGTGATTAAAATAATGTAGCCATAATTAATACTAGCGTGTACCTCCTACATGGCAGCTCAACATATCCATATTAGGCTATCTGTGGGACTTAACAGGATCTTGTTAAATTTAATTGTCTTGTTAAATCTAAATTAAGTGTATGTTAAAGAAACTATTTAGATCATTACCGGGTTTTAAGCTGTCTGCTCGTTTAAGAAGTTGAACCAATGCTGCTTGCAATACTGCTGATTTGTGGTTTGGCACACTGAACTGGACATCTCTGGGTGCCCACACTGACTGCATTGCACCTGCCCAGTAGGGCCGCCTGGGACTAACCCACGAGCTCAGGAGCCAGAAACCTGTCTTGCTGTTTGCCAAGAGAACAGGCAGACACAGAGAAATATGAGACACTTCAAAGCATTTATACGGTGCTCATGGCAGCCTGGTATAGCACAGGGGATCCCACGCTCCTGTCTGTGGGTGACAGCTATGTGTGTGAGCAGATAGCCCTGGGTTTGAGATGAGGGACGTATGGGAGGTCTCCAGAGACCAGAAGCAACAGGAGGAGAATGTGTGATGAATATTTACCAGTTTGGCCCACTGTAAGCTGGACACCTAGGAGTGCTGCAGTGTCCATAGCACCAAGCCTGAGAGCCATAAGAATGGATGGTTCAAGGGTGAGTGTGAGAGAAGGAGTTAATTCTTTCTTTCTTTCTTTCTTTCTTTCTTTCTTTCTTTCTTTCTTTCTTTCTTTCTT
>OU015755.1:74327038-74349327 GCA_907169655.1 Acomys percivali | reverse complement strand
CACACACACACACACTCCACAAGGTTGAATATCATAATGGTCAAAGGCAGATCTTGATGTCGCATAGATTTTGTTTAAATTTAATCTCTGTTACTAGGACAACATGAGATATTAGGTTGGACTTAGTTCCAGGTTTCAACAGATGGTAAGATTTTCAAACCTAGTGTTTTTCTTTTAGAGAATTAAACCTTAGGGATATCCTCAAATCTGAACACTTTAGTGCGACTTTTAATAGCTATGCTACTTGTAATATATACTTAACTAAATGTCCATTACTAAAAAAAACTGCTTGAATAAAGATAGTTTATCCATTTTTTGGACTACTATGCAAATGTTCAAAAGAACAAGGAAGCTATGAGTACTGATAAGTGAATATATACTGAACACAACATTGGGAAAGTATTCAACTTACAGGAATGATGCATAGTGAGATTAATATTTCTCTCCAAAATCAGTTGGATCACAGTGCCCAGGGAGAAATAGATGTGTTTATACACACATACAGGGAACAAGGACACTGACTTTCAATTTTACTATACAATCTTTTGCTTCTAGAACGTAGAAAATGATACGATTTTCATCATTTCCTGACAGATCCAGGTAAGCTAGGGGCCCACTTCTGAGAGAAACCTACCAGTGGTAAGGACACAGAAACCTAAGCTCCTAGGGCTGAGCACAGCCATGACTGCTGCCCTTACACAAGGCATGGGAAAAAAATTATCCAAACCTGTATAGAGAGTGTTAGGAGAAATAAGACCCATTTGTAACAGTCTTCTCATGTGCAGGAGAATTAAGACTCCATTTCCAAGCTGAGGCAAGCCTGTGTTTATTTTTTAACCTTCTACTACAGAACCTTCAGCAAGACTGAGGTGCATTAGGAGACCCAGGAGATATCTTTGTGTGCAATGGGACCCTCACGCAATGTCCAGCATCTCTCTGTTACTAAGCAGGCTAACACAGGAGATCTATTTTTTAATATATATTTTTTATTAATTTATTCAGATTATATCTAAATTGTTATCCCATCACTTGTATCCTCCTATTCCTCCCTCCCTCCTGCTTTCACCCTATTCCCCTCTCCTAGATCTATGACTGAGGGGGACCTCCTCCCCCACTATATGGTTGTAGGCTATCAAGTCTCATCTTGGTAGCCTGCTTATTCTTTATTTGAGTGCCACCAGGCCTCCCCACCAAGGCAATCAATTTTTACAAAGTATTTATGGGACTGGAGAGCAACTGGAACAGTATATTACTTCAATGGCATATTCCTGTGTAGTAAAGAAGAAAGAAGAAAGGTCTACCACACTTTGGAAGGCTGGAAGCTGGGTTGCAGACTACAGAGAAATCTTGAGACAATTGCTAGTCTCTGACACTGAGGGAAGCAATGCTGGCCTTGTCTTTGAATTTTTGGATGTGAAGGGCGAATTTATTAGCCTACAGTTGCCATAAATCCTAAATCCACTTCAATGGAAGATTAGATGATAGATACACAAGTTTCCACATCAGTGGCTTGAAGAGGAAGGAATACTGTCCTTTGAAGCAGTCAATATTCGCTCAATTCTGTTTCTTTTTATAGTATCAGCCATGCAATATATATTATGAGAAGGCAAAGAAAAGGGAAAAGTGAGTAAGAACTAAAGGGGAAAAGATCCATTTGGAATACTAGAAAGTGAAAAAAATAAGGGCATAGAAAATCTACTTAATAAAATAATGATAGAAAGTTTCTTCAGCCTTGGGAAATCTTCCTTATGCAGGAGCCTTATATGATTCTACATAAACCTGACCAGATAAGATCCTTACCACAACATAATATTATTAAGATGCCAATACTCTAAGATACCTGCAACAGAAAGACATGAAGTCAAGATGAACCAAAGCATTAAATGTAAGCCTAGTGAGCGACTTAGGAATAGTTTATTTCTGTTGTAGACCAAAGAGATGATTTCCCCAATACAGAAGAAGAGCAACTGAGGAAAAAGCTACACCAGTGATGGTTTGAATTAAGAATGGTTCCCATAGGCTCATATATTACAATGCTTAGTCACCAGGGAGTGGAACTCTTTGATAGGAATAAAAGGATTAGCGGGTGTGGCCTTGTGCCACTGAGGGTGAAGTTTGAAGTTTCAAAAGCTCAAGCTAGGTGGCTTATGGATGATCAGGAGGCAGCTCTCAGCTACTGCTCCAGTGGCTGGCTGCATGTTGCTAGGCCCCCTGCTGTGAAGATAATGGACTCAACCTCTGAAATTGGAAGCAAGCTTCCAATTAAATGTTTTCTTTTAGAAGAGTTGCCTTGGTCATGGTGTCTTTTCACAGGAATAGAACAGTGACTAAGAAACACTACAGACTTTCTCCTCCCAGCATTGTTAACTGCTTATATATCTTTCAGGAAGGGGGGGCAACCCTTCATATGTCTTGTGAGCTCTCTCACCTTTCCATGTGGGAATATTAGTTGGCTCGATGTTGAGAGGGTCTTGTGAGCATGACCATTGGTGCCCTGATTGAAGACCACAATGACTATGTCCAACGCAAAGAAAACAGCAACAAAGTTCAAGAGTCGAAAACTTTCATAAGAGATTAGGGAGAAAACACTTAAGACATTGAGACAGGCAATAATTTTCTGGATAACTCTCTCCATAAAGAGGAAACAAGAACAAAAAGCTGGCAAGTAAGAATACAAGTGTCAAAGTTTGCTTTTTGTTGCTGTGCTAAATGTCATGAGCAAAGCAAGTTGGGGAGAAATGGGGGGCTATAGTTACAGGTTATAACCCATCATCTAAAGACGCCGAGGCAGGAACTGAAGGCGCAGGCTCAAAGCAGTAACTACTTGCTGGCTTACTCCCTCTGGCCACTTGCCCAGGGGATGGAACTGTGCACAGTGGGCCCTTCTAATCAATGAGGAATTAAGAAAATGCTCCCGAAACATGGTCACAAAGGCATCTGATATGGGAAATTCTCCAGTTGTGGGTGCCTCTTCCCTGGTAACTCTGGGTTTGTGTCAAGTTGACAGCGGAAGCTAACTATGACACCATCCTAAAAAGCAGTCACACAGGAAAAACAAACAAACAAAAAAACCAAACCCTCAGAGAGAAGATCAATGTATCAAGAGGAGGAAACCATCTGTATGCTATTCATCTGACATCATTTGGATCCAGAGTAACATAGAAATCCAGAGTTTGGATCCAGAGTTAACATAAAAATAACAAGTGAGAAGGTAATCAGAATAGATTGTCTCCAAAGAAAGAATACAAATATTCAAGTGTATAAAAACACTCAAGAGTTTAGCAAACAGAGACATGTGAACCAGAACTACAAGACAGCATTTGGTCCTGTTTAGAGCAGCTAATATAAAAATGATGAAAGGTAACAAATAGTGACAACCATATGGGGAAATAGGAACCCCATACCCTATCATAAGGCAGGCAAAGCAGCACAGTCACTGTAGGGAATAGCAGGTCCTTCTTCAAGAAACTGAAGATAGATCTGCTATGTAATGCAATTATCCTGCCTTTGATGCATATCCACATACATTTGGCAAGTGAGCACACAGAAGAGCTATCTGCATGCACATGGTTTTTATGTCACTATATATACTAGTTAATGTATCAGCCTAGGTTCCCATGAATAGATGAATGGGTAAAGAAAACAGGATATGTACAGTAAGGTACTACTTAATCTAAAGAAGAATGGAACCTTGACATTTGTAACAAACAGATTGAACTAGAGGACATTATACTTAGTCACAGACAGACACAGAAGGGCAAGCACCACATAGTCTATCTCACATGGGAGAGCTGACAGCAGAATAGTGACTCCTAGAGATTGTAAAGGGCAGCTGGAGAATGGGAGGCTGGATTTGACTAGTCCACAGTGTGGGCACGTATGAAAATATACTGAACCCCTTTAGTGTGTCCAATTAATGTGTCCATGAAAATACAAAATTTTCAATTTTGTATTAAAAAGATGTGACAGAAATAATTTCAGTTTATAGAGATGGGAACAAAAATAGTAGATTGAATTATCACACCAGATTCCAAATACTAGCTCAGAAACAGACTGTATCACTAGAGCAATCAGCTAAGGTGTATAGCTAGTGGTTTTACAGTTGGAAAGGGTTCGTAAGCTGCTTCTCAGCAGCCTGCTGCAAGGGATGGGAAGTTAGTTTTTGGGGTCATCAGATGTTTGGCTGAACCATTCTAGTCTCCTAGAGATTCCTTTTAAAAATTAAAAAGATTTAAAAAAATTTATTCACTTTACATCCTGATTATAGCCCTCACCCTCATTGCCTCCCAATCTCACCCTCCCTCCCTCATACCCCCTGCACCTAGTCCTCAGAAAGAAGGAGCCCTCCTCCTCTAACATCTGACCTCAGCCTATCAAATCTCATCTGGACAGCCTGTATCCTCTTCCTCTGTGGCCTGGCAAGGCTGCCCTACCAGGGGGAAGTGATCAACTTGTAGGGGCCAGAGTCCCTGTCAGAAGTATTCCCTACTCCCCATATTAGGGGACCCACAAAGAGACTGTGCTGCCTATCTACTATATCTGAGCAGAGGGTCTAGGTCCTCACCATGCATGGTCCTTGGTTGGTGCATCTGTCTTTGCAGAACCCTCCCGCCACATCCTCACCCAGATTTGTTGGCTCCATTGGTCTCCTTGTGGAGCTCCTGAGTGCTCCAGGTCCTTCTATCCCCCAACTCTTCCATAAGACTCCCTGTGCTCCACCCCGGAGTCTGGCTATGTATCTCAGCATCTACTTGCCTCCTCTGCTGGGTGGAGTCTTTCAGAGGACTTCTATGGTAGGCTCCCTTCCTGTTCTTTCTCTTAACTGCTTCCGGGGTCTATTCCATATGCTCTTCTGAATAAGAATTAAGCATTCTTGATACCCTATGAGCATATACAGGGGGAAGGTAATCCCTCTCAGGAACAGTCATAGGGGAGGGGAATAAGGGGAAAATGGGAGGGAGGGGAGAATGGGAGGATACAAGGGATGGGATAACCATAGAGATGTAACAAGAATAAACTAATAAAAAATAAAAAATAAATAAATTAAAAAAAAAAAAGAATTAAGCATTCTCCCTAGGGTCCTCCTTGTTATTTGGTTTAAATCTATGTATTGTAGTGTGGTTATCCTACATTATTTGGCAGAAATCTGCTTATAAGTGAGTATATAACATGTCTGTCTTTCTGGGTCTGGGTTACCATACTCAGGATGACCTTTTCTAGTTCCATCCATTTGCCTGCAAACTTCAATAGTTCCTTGATTTTAATAGCTGAGTAGGATTCCATTGTGTAAATGTACAACAATTTCTTTATTCATTCTTTGGTTGAGGGACATCTAGGTTGTTTCCAGATTCTGGCTATTATAAGTAAAGCTGCTATGAACATAGTTGAGCAAATGTCCTTGCTGTATGGTGGAGTATCTTTTGGTAGTGGTACAGATGGATCTTGAGGTAGCACTATTCCCAATTTCATGAGAAAGCACCAGATTGATTTCCAAAGGCAAAGGACGCTGTCAACAGAACCAAATGACAGCCTACAGACTGGGAGAAGATCTTTACCAACCCTGCATCTGACAAAGGGCTAATATCAAAAATATACAAAGAACTCAGGAAATTAAACACCATCAAACTAAATAACCCAATTAAAAAATTGGGTGGAGGCCTCATATTTGACTATGTCCCCTGGAGGGGGAGATCTGGTAGCATTCAGAGGAAAGATAGCAGGTTACCAAGAAGAGACTTGACACCCTATGAGCATATACAGGGGGAGGAAATGCCCCTCAGGAACAGTCATAGGGGAGGGGAATAAGGGGAAAATGGGAGGGAGGGATGAATGGGAGGATACAAGGGATGGGATAACCATTGAGATGTAACAAGAATAAATTAATAAAAAATTTTTAAAAATTGGGTGCAGGGCTAAACAGAGAATTCTCAACAGAGGAATATAGAATGGCTGAGAAACATTTAAATGTTCAATGTCCTTAAACATGAGGGAAATGCAAATCAAAATGACTCAGATTCCATCTTACATCTGTCAGAATGGCTAAGATTAAAAACTCAAGTAACGGCCGGGCGTGGTGGCTCACGCCTATAATCCCAGCACTTGGGAGGCAGAGGCAGGTGGATCGCTGTGAGTTCAAGGCCAGCCTGGTCTACAAAGCAGGTCCAGGACAGCCAAGGCTACACAGAGAAATCCTGTCTTGAAAAACAAAAACAAAAAAACAAACAAACAAACAAACAAAAAACTCAAGTAACAACACATGTTGGCGAGGATGTGGAGAATGGGGAAAACTTCTCCATTGTTGGTCAGAGTGCAAACTTGTACAACCACTTTGGAGATTGATTCTTAGCAGGAACAAGATGATAAAGCCAATGTGAATTTAGGTAATGGGAATGCATTATGATACAGAATATAGAACCAACTGGCTTTCTAATTCTACCATTTCTGTTTGTGGTGAATAAGTACATAAAACAGATTTGATACTGAAAGTACAATACTTAATGTGAAACTTCACAACTTCAGCTGATGAACAAAAATTCTAGCTGTATATAAGCTCTAGTTGTATAGATCTGGGGTCTGGATGATTTTGGTGTGTGGTGTTTTTATTTGCAAGTTATTTTAAGTTTTCATTGAAAATATATTCTCTCATACAGTATTTCTACAATAAAGTTTATTAAAAATAAGGTCAATGTGGAGATGAAAGAAAGAGAAATAAAGAGCATCAAAGACAAGAGAGAGAAATGCTTGTTTTCATGAAATTTCTCATATTTTGTATTGCTGATTCCTTAAATCTGGTCCTGACTATTGGTGTCCTGCAGAATGGAAATGCACAGGATTTCCTGAAATGAACTTTGATTGGTTCTCAGACCCAACTCATTGGTTCATGACTTCTCAGTAAAAAAAAAAAAAAAAAAACAATTAAGTCCCTTTGAAACAATGCTTTATTTCTCTATTTTTCTGGCTTCCATAGATTCCCAACTGTAGTGGACATGCCATGATCAAGTGAAATATTTGTGGAATGCCTGTCATGCAGTCATCAACAGGCCATTTATTGAGGACAAAATGGGGTCACACGGTTGCCCTGTTTCTCTTTAGCCCATTACACTCTGCTTTCAGAGTGAGCTTTCCAAAGCTCTGGTCTCCCAAAAGTATCTTTACACTGCACCTGCTCTTCTTCGCTTATTAAATGACACCCTCTGAGGATCAGTTGCAACATTTCTTTGCTTCATCAATTCTTATCATATCAAGCAAGAAAAAAATCATTTCCCTTCACAAGATTCCCAAGAAGCTCAGGCCTTCATACATTTACTTCTTCCAACTAACCATATCTTTTAAGACTCAGGTTAAACACTACCTGTTCCAAGGAACCTTCAGTACTGATCTCTAGCCATCAGATGCACCTTCGTTTCCCGTATTTTCTACTTCCACTGTTTCTTGTAATTCTCTGAGTTATGAGCCTGTTCCAATAGGTTCTCTTCTCATTGTGGTAAAAGCCAAAGAGTCTCTTGATCAAGTTGAAAATGTCTTTAGGGTTTTGCATTATGACAACTCCTTGTAACAATCATTGTTTGATTTCTAAGTATATGAAACCATAGTCTTGCTACATTGCCAGGGGATTGAGAGTGTTTCATCTCATCAGCCAGTTCTCCACTGCTTCCTAATATAGTGTGTGGCTCTTTCAAGGCTCCAAGGTATCTTACTGCTGTAAGAAAGAATGTGTGAAGGATTCTCTTTTCCTGACAAACAAGGTCTTAAAAGCAAGTGTATAAAATTCCAGTGACTGTGTACATGAGTAGGTTGTGTCTTTACCTATTCTTATTAGCTTGATATAATACATGATTTTAGACCATAATGCCGTGAAATCAAGAGTTATATTTTATTCTTTACCTTGCCTTTTTAGTCACTAGCACAGTGCCATGCTATTATCATACCAAACCTTGTTGAATGTGTGTTGACTGTAATTTTTGAAAGGGAAAACATATTACTGTTTCGTTTCCTAAAATGTGTCACTGCTCCAAAACACAGCAGACCTCCTAAAGTATGATTAAGTCTCTCTACCAAGATATGCTTTTCTCCATTGAAATCACAGTAAATGTTACATTTTTTTCTTCCAGTCATTAAAACATCATTTGTTGTTAGTTATCCTCTCTCAAGTTAATAATCCCTAGCAAAGAAACCACCCAGCAGAACACATGGGAAGTGCCTTCAGAGTAGGAATGTAAACAGCTACAATTTATTACTTCTTTTTTAATATACACCAATTTGCTTTATGCCTTAGCCCCCCCCAAAAAAAAACTTCTTTTGAGTTATTTCCCCATAATCAGTCTCATTCTTGCATCGAAGACACACATTCCTCTACTTGTTATTAATGTGCTAGAATGGATTAACCATTCCTCTTCATAAAGGTGTTTATTGTCTCAAAGCTATGATCAAAGTTATCAGAGCCATATCTTTCCACATCAGGGTTCAGAGATGCATACACAGATTGTGGGCACAATTAGAGACTGGGCTCTTCCACTAGGCCCCATGTCAAAGTGACAGGCTTATGCTGAGATTTTAAGACAACTTTGGTTGTCTTTCTGAAAGAATCTGGCACATACTTTAAAGCTTTCAGTTTCTAAAGAATTCTTTATTAATTCATAATGCTTTTTTTCTTTTTTGGATTAAATTTTTAAAAATTCTCTCATATATTACATCCTGGCTGCAGTTTCCCCTTCCTCCCCTCCCCTAGCCTCTGCCTCCCACTTCCCCTCTCCCAAAGATTCCCATCCAACAGATATCAACCATAGCCAATATAACAAGCTACAATAAAACCAGACACAAACCATCATATCAAGGCTGGACAAGGCAAGTCAGTAGGGGGAAAAAGGGTCCCACAAGTAGGCAAAAGAGTTTCTTAGCACACTGGATATCAATCTACCCCAAGACCCAACAATGCCACTCCTATCCATATCCCCAAAGCATGTTCCATCTTATCATAAGGGCATTTGCTCAGCTGTCTTCATTACAGTTTTATCCATAATAGACAGACACTGGAAAAAACCTACATGTCCTTCAATCAAAGAATGGATTAAAAAAACATGGTACATTTACAATGACATCATGATTTGAATTTTCGTATATTGGATATATTATTAACAGGTTTAGAACTTATTCTTATCTTTGTTCTTGTTAGAATAATCCAAGGAACATAAGCAATCGGGTCTAAATAGATCATCAGAATGAGGTGTGGAGACAGCTCTCAAATTATGAAGTGGAAACGAGGAGAATTTCAACAGGTAGACCTTCATCTGCCAGGCAAGACCAACCGACCATCTTCACATTTATAGTTAAGTGCTATTCTACTTCCACTCTCAGAACCTCACAGTGCTTAACTCAGACTTTCCAGGTCTAGAATCAGGGTTAGACAAGCACTTTAACGATGCCAAAGAAACATGTGAAATTGTGTCCTTTGTTTAGAAGGACCATTCAAATATTTTCTTTTGTTTTACAAGTCTACCTGTGCATTTTAATTAAAATAATACATTTTGATTAACATAACAACTGAATACATTGAAGAGGTACAGTATGATATTTTAGCACATGCTTAGAAAAAGAGCTAAACAATAGTGTTTTTTTATGTATGGCATCTTTTGAGTATGTGCGTGTTTGTTTGTATGTGTGTGTGTGTGTGTGTGTGTGTGTGTGTGTGATAGAGATATATAGATATATAAATAGATAGATAGACAGACAGACAGATAGATAGATTATTCAGATGTGACTAGTGCAGGTGTTCATGGAGGCCAGAAGAGGGCATCAGATCCCCTGAAGCTTGAGGTACAAGCATCTGTGAGCCACTCAGTGTGGGTGCTAGGAACTGAACTCTAATCATTTAAGAGCAGTAACCACTTTTAACCACTAAGTCATTTGTCGAGACCCCTCCTGCCTCTTTTTTTTAATTAATTTATTCTTGTTACATCTCAATGGTTATCCCATCCCTTGTATCCTCCCATTTTTCCCTCCCACCCATTTTCCCCGTATTCCCCTCCCCTATGACTGTTCCTGAGGGGGATTACCTCCCTCTGTATATGCTCATAGGGTATCAAGTCTCTTCTCAGTGACCTGCTGTCCTTCCTCTGAATGCCACCAGGTCTCCCCCTCCAGGGGACATGGTCAAATATGAGGCACCAGAGTTCGTGTGCAAGTCATACCCCACTGTCGAAACCTACAAGTAGAACATTATGAAAGGCAGATTTGGGCCCAGGGGTCCTGCTCAAACTAAGGCACCAGCCAAGGACAATACAGGCAGTAAACTTTAAACCCCTACCCAGATCTAGCCTCTTTTTTATTTAAGCAAGAATTAGATATTTTTCAGGTTATCATATTAGAAACACTATGGAATTAGCAACAAATGACATATGGTCTATATCCTTCCAAAACTCTCAATATAGTCAGAGATATGGAAATGCAAACTCATAATTACAGACTAGTGAATATTGTACTGAAGGAAGGAAAAGAAGGATAGCAATCCCTATCTGTCACTTCACCTTCCTATGGCCATATTAATACCATTCAACTGCAAACCAAAACTGCTAATGGAAAATTCCAGAAATAATCAATAAATTTTAAATAAACCTTATTAAAGACTATTATGATTGTTTTGAGTTTATTATTTATTTTCATGGTACATTGTAGAACCCTGCTATTAAGGTTGAAGTTTGGTGTTTCTGGATAGCCTCTGAGCTCAGTATAAGATGACAGACTCCCTTTCTTAGAGAGGTTCCCTCTTTGCCTGACCTGTGGAACCCCCACATTCTCTAAGGAGCATCACATAGCCCTCAGGGAGATTACAAGTCCAACACTTTCCTGGTAAGAAACTCACTCAGTAACCATCTGGGGATTCCTAGAGCTACCCAGCCTATGCTAATGAGATGTCTTGGTGCTTTGTACCTGGGGATCTTCTCCTGCATATAAGATAACTAAATACTGCTTTCCCCTCTTATGATAAGGCTGTTTTGTTACATGTAGGTCAAGTATTCCTGACACCCGTAGCCCAAGAGAATCAAACACATTCACCCTCAAAACCCCTCCCACTGCCCAAGGTTTATAAATCCCTGATTCACATGAAATAAAGGGGGCCAGCATCACTAGGACTGTCTGAGACTTTACCATTTATTCCGAGGGAGAAAGACCTCCCCTCTTCGTTGAAGGCACACCCTAGCAAGCTTCTGCCTACACCCCACCCACATCTTTCTAGTGCCACTTTGCCCACTCCGGTGTGTGTCTGCTAGAGCAAGTATCTGGCTGCTCCTGAAGTACAATATGTACAGAATTCATTACTATACTTTCTTATAGGTATCATATAGGGCCTTAGAATATATCCTCCTCAGGGATATAGGGACCACTACATTTAGTTTCACTGTAGCTTCAAAGGAGGCTCACCATCTGATATGAAATGTCTTAGATTTTGTTGCCCAAATAAATGGCTTCATATAACAAACTTTATTTATCTCACATACTGAGACTAATTTTGAGTTTATAGTTTGATGGTTTATATGAGAGTAAACATGTTCATATAACCACCATCCGATGTTGGTAGTTTTATGTTTTCTTTCTTTGTTGGGTCACAAAGAGTTGACACATAACTACAGATCAAAACAAATATTAAAAAAAAAGGTATACTCAGAAAAGTGTCACTGTATCCTGAAATGCGCTGCTCCATTGACCCTACTGTACACTATTAGCCAAAAATATTTCTCTATTTTTGTCCCCTCCTTTTCTCTTTATCAACATAAGTAAATGTGTGTATGTTATCTTCTTACCTCCCCTGTCTTTTACACAAAGTATTAGGTAAGCACTGTGTGAAAAGCTTCTTTTTAATTTAATAATGCTTCTCAGAGATCATTCTACTTACATAATGAACTGTTACCCTATTTACTCACAGCTAGATAATGAATGAATCAATGGATACATGTGTTATCATTTATTTAGCCAGCCCCCTTTGCTCACATGTTCCAGTAGTTATTTCTAGACGTCATTGGAATAAGTAGAATGGTGTACTTGTCCCCCCATTGGGATTGTGTCTTCAGCATAAATTCCTAGAAGTGGGATTGCTCGGATGAGGGAAACATCAAGGGGAAGTGGTCAAATTGGGGCACCAGAGTTCATGTCAGAGTCAGTCCCTGCTCTCCACTCAACTGTGGAGAATGTCTTGTCCATTGGCTAGATCTGAGTAGGGGTTCGATGTTTACTGCTTGTATTGTCCTTGGTTGGTGCAGTAGTTTGAGCAAACCCCCTTGGACCCAGATCCACCCATCATGATGTTCTTCTTGGAACCTTCTATTTCCCCATTCTCCTAAATTTCTCTTACCTAAAGTCTCAGTAGGATGTCCTCACATCTATCCCAATATCCTGGTAAGTGAAGACTTCCATGGGACATGCCTTTTGGACTTGTGTCCAATTATGAGTGAGTATATAACATGTGAGTCTTTCTGCTTCTGGGTTAACTCACTCAGTATGATCATTTCTAGTCCCATCCATTTGTCCACAAATTTCGGGATTTCCTTGCTTTTAATTTAGTATTCCATGGTGTAAATGTACCACAGTTTTTTTTTTTTTATCCATTCTTCAACTGAGGGACACTTAGGCTGTTTCCATGTTCTGGCTATTATGAATAAGGCCGCTATGAACATGGTTGAGCTATGTACTTGTTGTGTGGAGGAGCATCTTCTGGGTGTATTCCAAGGAGTGGAATAGCTAGATCTTGAGGAAGCCCTGTTCCCAGATTCTGAGAAAGAGCCAGATAAATTTGCAAAGTGGTTGTACAAGTTTGCATTCCCACCAGCAATGAGTGTTTTTCATTCCTCCTAGCAGTGCCTGTGGGAGCCTGTTCCCTCACAGCCCTCAGAACAAACTGTACTGTCAAGCTTTGAAGTTTGGTCAGTCTGAGCACTGAGAAGTAACTCTCAGTGAGTTGTAATTAGCATTTGTCTCAATGCAAGTGCAGTTGAGTATCCTTTCATAGATTCAAGCCCCATGTCTATATCATTTTATAAATTTTGTATTTATTCCCTCTGCCCATTTTTAACAGTATTATTTATATTTTTTACTAGTGTTAATTTTTTTATCTGTTTAAAGATACTGAACTCTTTCTGTAGTTTGTTGAGAATAATTTCCTTTTGTAGCTCTTCTTTTGACTCATATCAACATGATTTCTCATATGTAGTGAATTTATTACTCTGATTTTATATCTAGACATGAAGTAATTAGTTATAATTACTCTTTAGGTAAAATTAGAGAAAAATTTGCCCATATTTATTCCTGATACTGGTAAAGCTTTTTATGTACATTTTGAATGTTTCCTTTTGAAAATATAAATAAATTGGATCTATTTTAATTCGTAAAAAAATTTTCTTTAAAACTTCTTATCAAGCAGACTAGCACCATTTGTTAACAACTCATTCTTCAAAGTTTCTTTTTAGTATATAGATGTGTGTGTGTGCTTCTGCTTTTCTGTTTATATAGCACATGCACACAGTGCCCAGGATTGGTGCTGGGGACCAAACCTGGGTCCTCTGAAAAAGGCTGAACAATCATACCAACCATAAAAATGAAATAAAACAAATCATCATTGTGAAATTGTACAAAAGATTTAAAAAGGTAATAAAATACACTCTAGTACAGATAGATATCTTTTCTCCATCTTATTCAAATGCCTCAATAATAATACAGTTTTCATCTTATGTTAGGTTCTTTTTTGAAAAATCTCACTAGCTTATGATTATTCACACCTCAAAACCTAAGAGAATACATTTGCAAGGGAAGAGATCGGAAACATATATAAAACTGAGTTTTCTTTCCTATGTACGTATCATAGAATTCCAACACAACTCAGTGTACAGTCCATGAGCCAGCGACAGCAGATGAAATTCACAGCAGCTGAAAAATATTTTGATTTTGACTTCTTTTTAGTTTTCTAAGTCCTTGATGTATACTATTAAATTATTTATTTTAATTCTTTGAGTTTTTTTTTTTAGTAAGCACTCATAGCCATAAACTTTCATGTTACTCAGACAAATTCACATTATTAGACAGAGGGAAAAAAAAATAAAGAACAGGGGAGAGATTAATGAAGAAGAGACAAAAGACAAGAAAAAGGAAGAAACTAAAAGAAACACTGCCAAGAATAAATAGGACATAATTTGCTCTTGGAAAAGATAAATAAGATTGACAAACCTTTGCTCAAACTAATCAAAATAAAAGACCAAAAATTCATAAAATTAGAGGTGATAAGGTGACATCATAGTAGACACTAATGAAATTCAGAAGGTCATTAGGTAACATTAAAAACATACATTCTACTAAACTGTAAATCTAGAAGAAGTAGATAGATTTTTAGACACTTGTGACCTACTAAAATTAAATCAACATGATACAAGCAACATAAACGGATCTATAATGAGCAGTGAAATTGAAGCATTAATAATTTCATAGCAACAAGCCCAGGGCTAGATGAATTCTTTGCTAAATTACCAATTCTTAACAAAATATATCTAATAATCAATCTTCCTAGGCTTCCTAAAGGAGAAAGGGAAGGAACGCTATAAAATTCACTTAACGCAGCTAGAATTACTTTGATATCCAAGTTGAATAATATCACAACTATGCAGGGACACTCTACCTCATTTCCCTGATGACTATACATCTATACATGCTCAATAAGACACTTGAAAACTGAATTCAACAATGATTAAAGAGATCATATGACATGACATGAGCAATTTCATTTCATTTAGGAATGAAAGAACAAATCTACATATGTAAATCAGTAAATGTATATATATATATATATATATACAGAGAGAGAGTCAGAGAGACAGAGTGTGTGTGTCAGAGAGAGACAGAGACAGAGACATAGACAGAGAGACAGAGAGAGAGAGAGACAGAGAGAGAGAGAGACAGAGAGAGAGAGAGACAGACAGACAGACAGACAGACAGACAGAGGCAGGGACAGAAATTATACAGTTGTCAATTGGGTTCAGAAAATATCTCTGACAAAGTTTAAGACCTTTCATAAGATTACCAATGATGAGTAGGAAGGAAAAAACATACGGCAACATAATAAAGGCTACATATGACAAAGAAAAGGTAATATAATTAATGAATATTGAAAATATTTTCTCCAAAACGAGGAATGCATGTGATTGTTTTTCTCTCCCTTATTCTTGTACAGAGTACAAGAACTGTTAGCTAGATCAACTGAACCAAGGAAATGAAAGGGATACATATAGGGAAGGGAGGGACCAGATGGTTCTTCTATTTGTAGATGATACGACCCTGCACTCAAAGCATCTGAAGGATGGAGCTAAGAAGATAGTCCTTTTGGTCAAGTACCAACTTGTGGATCTGGGCTTGATCCCCAGAAGCCACATAGAAAAGCTGGCCATGATGGCATGGTGACATAGCCTTGTAATTCTAGCACTAGGACAACACATGCAGGTAGATCATGGGGCCTGCTGGCTAGCCAGCTGAGCCAAATTGTCTAGTTCTAGGTGAACGAGATACCTAGTCTACTAGAAAAATGAGGATAGCATCTTTTGAAACGACATGAGAGGTCTTCTGGCCTTCACACGTATGTGTACAGATGTTCCTGAATGCCTTCACATGTATATGTGCATCTATGTATACATACACATACCCACTAACACAAAAACAATAACCTACCTATAAAGACTTCACAAGAAAACTTTCAGATCTAATTCCTTGAAGAAAGTACCAGTATTGAAAAGTTAACATACAAAAATCAAGGAATTTACTTAGGGTCTCTCCCCTACTGTCTACATTCCATTCACCCTAAGTAGGTGTTCTGGGAGCGCTCATGTTTTATTTCTAGAGACACTTGATACCCTGGGCAGTTAAGTGCAGTCTAGCTATTCTGGTCCAGTGGGACTGGTTTTATGGCTAATCTCTCAAATTAGCTTCTCCTACTTATACATTCAATGCCTTGAAACCTTGTTTATTAATTGTATGTCACTTAAGAGGAAGGCATACTTACTAACAATAGCCTCTTAAAACTAAACAGTTAAGAATACATCTAGCCAAGAAGGTAAAAAATGTCTACACTGAAAACAATTTTAAATACAGTAGAAAAAATGGAAAAAGACTCTAGAAGATGTAAAGATTTCCCATGTTCAACAACCAACTGAACTAATATTGTGAAAATAGTGTATTATTGAATATTATTTATAGAATTAATGCAGTCTTGGTATAAATTACAGTGACATTCTTCACAGAACTAGAAAAAACATCATAAAATTAGTATGGAAGTACAAAAGACACTAAATGTCCAAAACAATCCTGAGCAGAAGAAAAATCAATGGTAGAGGTATTATAATACCTGATTTCAAATTATACCACAGATCTATAGTAACAAAACCAGCATGGTACTGGCACAAAACAGACATGCAGATTGATAGAATTGAAACCCCAGAAATAAACCGCTCATGATTCTGCCACCTTATTTCTGACAAATGTGAAATAAAAACCATATTAGAGCAAAGGTAGCTTCTTCAAAGAAATGGTGTTGGGATAGCTAAGTATCCATGCATAGCAGAATGAAACTAGATTCACATCTCTCACCTTGCACAGAGAGTTATTCAAAATGGATCAAAAGACCCTAGTGTAAGACATGAAACTTTGAAACTGCTAGAAAACAAAGATATCACCCTTTAAGATATAAGTATATACAAAGGCTTTCAGAAAAATATTTCTAAGTTCAAGAAATAATACCAAGAATTGACCAATGGGATTTTATGAAATTAACATTTTTTTTTTTCACAAAAAAGAAAACAATGAACAGACTAAAGCGGCATCTCACAGAATGAAAGAACATATTTGGTAGCCATGTTTCAGACTAGATTTTGTAATGTATACATGTATACATATTCATTTTAAAAAGATGTTAATTTAAAATATGTTATATATCTAAATGTAAATTATGCTAAATATATAAGTATATCATAAATGTATAATAATTAGTAAATAATATATGATAAAATATAAATGTCACATACGTTTACTATATAAATATATGTAATATATGTGTACACATCTGTGTATGGGTGTGTGCATATTTTCACAGAGGCCGGAAGAAGGCATCAGAGTCTTAAGAGCTATAGTATAGGCTGTTGTGAGCAGCCTGAGAATAATGGCCTAAGTCCTAAAATTAAGGGACTGGGAGCCAGAGTCTCTGGGTTCCAATTTTGGCTTCACCTCTTCCACATCATGATAGACCAGCTAGTTAATCCCCATAACCATACTGAAGAGCTAAATGTTAAAGGTCAATGACCCTCTATAGACAAAACCCTTGGAATAGCATTGGCTGGTAGTGAGAACTCAGTGAGCATTCTCTATTTTAGTGATTTTCAACGTGATTGTAATTCTCTGAACAATTTCATGAAGCCATGACAAAGCATTGAGGTAATATCTTAGACACGCTTTGCCCTCCAAAGAGCCCCGCATTCCATCATCCCATGCCATGCCATGTGGAGAGGGGAGCCTCTAGATGCCGTTTGCCAGAAAGATTTCATTCTGTTCGACTTGGTTGGCATTTTGTGCAAGACCAAAGAAACACCGTGTTCCATTTTTTCCTTCCTAAATAGAGTAAGTAGTCAAGAAAGTCCCTTGAGAAGTAACAAGATCTGATTGAATTTTTCAGGTTTTTTTTTTCTGTTATTCTATCAAGTTCACTTGACAGCAGAGGACAAACTGCCTTTCAAATGCTGTAAGTGAACGCATCAGTGATTCCGAAGGAAAAACGCAGGTTATTAAGTAGGAACAAGTCTCTCTGAATATATTTACACCAACTCAGGAAAACCATTGTCCTCAGAAACCTCTGTGACAATCTATTTTCTAGTCTCGGTAATGCTTTAAGTTTGACAGATGATAATAAAATACAGCAAAATTACCTTTGAGCTCTGAAATGTACACCAGTCTCCACATTCTTCATGTCTTGATTTTTATTTTTCCAACACAGTCATCTAGTTTCAATGTTATTCCCAAGCACTTGAATTTGATGTCAGGGGAATAGAGCTACAGATACCAAAGTCATACTCACAGGGAATACAAAATTGATTGTCTGTACACGTGTCTCTCTAGGTATAATATGCACGCATTGACGCATATTAAAAATTAGAAAGAACTTTCACCTCACTGCTTCCTTTATTATCAGCTGAAAAATGAACAAATAAAATACACTCTAAAGGTCATGAACTGGCTTTGAGATCAGGTTCTGCATCAGGCCCTCACCTCAGTGGGGGAGCTATTGTAAGTGGAAGGCTGCTGGTGGAGAGGAAGAAATCAGTTTCCTGCAGCATGTAGCTCCTGGTAAGTATCTGATATTCCTTAGGTGAATGGTGACACACCCCATGTGCGTATAGGCAACACCAGCTGTGCTTACTGGGTTATAAGAGGACAGGGGCATATGGGAAAGGGAGGAGTATGGGGTGGGCATTACCAGTATACTAATTAAAATACACTGTATACATGTATGCAATGTTCAAAGAATACTTTTTTTTTTTTTAAAAAGCAGGCTTGAGGGAATGTGTATGTGACAAGGACCTAATGAGTTCTGAGGACTATAACATCCATGTTCCATGTCAGTCCTCCTCCTCCTCCTGCTATGATGTCAGCTTCACGGTCACGTGAGAGATGGGAAAGCTCAGGGTAAGAAAATAACACAGGGCTGGGGAAAAAACTCCGTTGATGAAAAATTTACTGCTCAAGCATGAGGACCTGAATTTGCTCTCTAGAATCTATGTTTAAAAAGCAGGCCTAGCCAGGCGTGGTGGCACATGCCTTTAATCCCAGCACTCAGGAGGCAGAGGCTGGTGGGTCCCTGTGAGTTCGAGGCCAGCCTGGTCTACAAAGTGCTTTCAGGACAGCCAAGGCTACACAGGGAAACCCTGTCTCAAAAAACCAAAATTTAAAAAACCCCAAACAAACAAACAAAGCAGGCCTGGTGATCAGTGCTTGCAATTTACGCAATGTGGAGGCAGAGATAACATCCTGGGTCTTATTGGCCAGCCTACCTAGTGAGAGCAGTGAAGATCCTTCTCAAAATAACCAGTCAAAAATGAAAAAGAACAGAAACAAGGCGGATGGCTCCTGAGAAGCTCTTGACCTCTGGTCTTTAAACACATTCATGCACATGCAATTACACACACACACACACACACACACACACACACACACACACGAGGGAGAGAGAGAGAGAGAGAGAGAGACAGAGACAGAGACAGAGACAGAGACAGAGACAGACAGAGAGACAGAGAGAGACACAGAAAGAGACAGAGACAGACAGACAGACAGACAGAGACAGACAGACAAAGACAGAGACAGAGACTGACAGAGACAGAGACAGACAGAGACACAGAGATGGAGGGAGGTAGGGAAAGATGGTTGGAGGGTAGGAATTGCACAACTAATAAAAAGTTCAAATGGCTGAACAGTGTCATCATAACCAGGCTTTCTTCAATGTATCAGCCCTGGAGTACTGTGCCCCATATCACTGGTACAGTATTTTAATTGTTTTACTTTCTTCTGTATATGAGTGATGCAAATACTTACAACAGATGGATCTTAAAACTGCCCTATGTGAGTACCATAGTAAGAACTTCAGCAAAATGTCATTACATTTTAGAAGATGCTGCTGCTCCGTTAGGACTCTGAGTTTGTGCCCCTCTCTGTGGTTGAGAGATTAGCCATTGTTATGGAGCCAGCAGAAGCTCGTCACATCCACTGGACACTTCAGAATTGAACTAGGATGAGGAGAGAGAACTTTTACTCTCTGAAGTGGGTATTTAATGACACATTCTAGTGTCACCTGACCATCAGTGTCTCACCCACAGTGTTCTGAGCACTGGCTGGCTGTCTGCCTCCACTTTGAGGACCACAGAAGTTCATAAAGTGGTGGAGCAGACAGACTTCTGCAGGGTGTCAGTCTAAACTCAAGAGACAACCAGCCTCCAAAACGGACCCTGAGTTACCCTGCATTTTAAAGTGTGTCTTGGTTAAGGGCCTCGGATATTGCATTTCTAAGAGGTTCCTGAGATATTCTGAAACAGCTGGACCAGAAATGACATTTGGAAAACTTCTGTCCTAAGCTACAGTTGGGGGTCAGGGGCTGAGAACAAAAGACAATATATATGTGACAAGTTCACCATCAATCTTGTTAGTGGGCCATGGAGCTGGAAGTTTCACTGAATTGACTTGATAAGGCAAAGAAATGGCGTATCTTTGCATTCTGTGCTAATTTCTTCAACCTAGTACACTCAAATGGATCATGCATCTCCCCAGATTATGCTACAAAAGCTTTGGCTAAGAGATAAAGTACTCTTCCCCCCCCCAAACAATAGAGGGTGTGCACAGATTTTTAACTGTCACAACACTGCACCATGGCCCCAGCAGGTCACAACCACCTGAACACTCAAAACAGAAATTAAAGGCTCTCTTTTCTTTTAGATATTAAGATAGCCTATGACATTTGCAAATATCAGGGAAAATGTTAAAATAACGTTCACCCTCATTTGGTTCCAGTTAGTGAGGATGATGATGACGGTGGTGGTGATGATGTTGGTGATGACTTATTAAGGGTCTCTGCAGACCACTGATTACATCAGAGTAGGTACCTCCCCCTCCCACCTAAATTGGAGAGGTTGAGTAATTTCCCAAAGTTCATATAGTTTCTAACAAGTTAAATTAGGATTCAAATCCAAGCTTGGCTCTCATGCTTTTGCTACCATGCCACACTACTGCTATGCTTACTACTGATTTATTAGATCACCTTCTCTTTCCTTCTACTGCTTTGAGACAGGGTCTTATGATGTCTATGTATCTCAGGCTGGTCTGAAACTCATTATGAAGCTAAGGGTGGCCTGGAGTTGCAATCCTCCTCCCTTAGCCTCCCTGACGGCTAGAATTAAAGGCGTGGGCTGTTACACCTAATTCTACTCAATCTTTTGATTAAAGTGTGTTGAGAAACAAACAAAAAAAATCTAAGAAGGATAAAATAGCTCCAGGAGGCTTAGCTCTTGAGAAGAAAACATCAGTGAAAAAGAAGAAATTAGTAATAATAAGCGGACAGAGTCCCCCCCACCCCCACCCCCAGGTTCACACTGTGACTTAAGAATGGCTAATAAGTTTTACCTTTAGGAGAGTGGGTAGATAAAACCAGCTACAGAAAGTCTAGTCTTCAGGACTTTATGTGAGTCAAATAGGACACCTTTATTTCTTGCCATGTGGCAGGCACTATGGAGAACAACCGCATAGTAGACCTAACAACCTTATATCTAGGGCCACAATTCTTGAGCTCTGGCATTTTGTTTAAGTAACTCAGAGCTCATTTCCCTAGATCGCAGTTTCACCTTGTTTAAAGTGGGACATTGCATCAAGTTCCCCTATCTTTCTCCATGCTCAACTCTTTTGGGATGACAGCCTCCTTCAGATTGCTCTATTAATGCCACATTCCTCAAAAGATAATGCCCCCTCCCCTCCCCTTAGCATAAGGAGAATATGGTTTGATTGTAAACTCAGCATGTGGGTTTCAACCTCCAGTGAGGGGCCTATTAATCCAAACCCATGTGCACTTCCCTGCCACATTCTTCGAGAAATACATTGGGAGACCTAAGAGGTACTGAATCCTGCGAGATAGATATGCAGCATCAATGGGTAGAGAGCTGAAGAAATTAAACATCTGACGCAGTTTTAGAAAGCCACCGATGGCAATGAAATCAGAAGCTCAGTCAGTGTTATTAAGGGTAATTATAGTCACATGTAGAAAGAAAACAACATCTGTGGTTTGCCTGATTAATGGCTTAATGTAATAGCACATGTATTAATGGAACAACACTCCACATGCTCTCAGACTATGTTTGTAAGATCTGGAAACAGAGGGCCATGGGGAGAAGAGAGACAGGTGCCAGATTGGTAACTGGAAGTTCAAGCTCCACTTTCACTCCTGTGGTCAGAGTTATAAAGCAAGCATAGAGTGAAAGTGACTTCTAAATGTATTTGCATTTCTGGAGATGTAAACTTTTAGCTCCCCAGTGATTTCTTTCAAAATTGACCTTTCACCTTGTGGTGAGAGATGCAGTTCCCACCAGCCTAAAGGCACACCAAACAAGATCTGGGTTAAAGGTGCTCACCAGAGACCTACCTATGTACACAAAGCTTTTCCTGGAGGGTGCAGCTAACCATCAGAAGGAAACACACACACACACACACACACACACACACACACACACACACACACACAC
>OU015755.1:74305472-74327028 GCA_907169655.1 Acomys percivali | reverse complement strand
CACACACACACACACACACACACACACACACACACACACACACACACTTACTTTAAACAACAGCTTTCTCCTTTGCACTTAAGAGAAAGCCAGAGTTCGCCACTATCATTTGGAACCCCAGCAGCATGCCAGCTTCCCAGTTTATCCTGAGGAAATTGAGAAGCCACACAGAGATCTCACTCTTTTCCTCTGAGCTGTGGTTTCTTTCTATCTGAGGACAAGGCTCTAATTCCATCTGCTTCTACGGGCTACACAGGATGAATGCAGGATATATTATTTATCATAAAACATGTTCAGGCACACCCAAGCTGCAAGCACTGCCATGCAAGGAAGCAGCATTTGCCTTTAGCTTATCATAATGAAATCATTTACAGAGAAAATACAATGTTCTTTCAGAGAAGGGATGTGGACTATGCTCCCAGCAAGCCAAATGAAATTTCTAACACGGAGTTAAAAGCATAGTCATACCATGGGCCTGATTCAGAATTTAGAATCCATGATGCTGAGAGGCAATTATTCCGACATTGTATCCGTGAAGGGAGGAGGGAGCTCTTACTTACCCCAGCAAAGTTGATTGTCCCTACCGAGCAGACTCCATCAGTAGCTATGGATAACAGTCCTTGGGAGTGGTATAGTTGGTGCTGTAAAGCGTGGCTGAAGTTTTTCTCTTTTCTATGGCATTTTTCATCGCTCTGATTATGTCAAGGCAAAGCCTCAAGCAATTCGGTAACTCAGAGAAGAGACCCAGGAAAGAAATAACCATAACCGATGAAACAAAACGCAACAAGGAGCTGCCTCACCAGGCCCAGGAGTGAAGGAGAAGAATACCCAGCCTGTGAGTGTGGGGCCCAGGCCCAGAACAGTGAAGGCTGTGTTCTCCTCTCAGCTCCACACTGGTAGAGTAGCATCACTGTTAGATGTGCCTCTTGCATTCTTCTCTCCTTTCTGTCAATCAATGAGAGCCAGCCATATAGAAATTCATAAGGGCTTTGATTCTTTCTCTGTGCATGGTACAAAAAAATGACTTTGACCATTATGTCTGGAGCATGTAGTTAAGTGTGAGACAATTATAACCTTGTTGCTCTCATTTGGGGGCCTGGAATGGAATTCAGTTGCTGGGTTTCAAGAGCCCTTAAGGGGAAAAAAAAGACTTAGCGACTTTTCTGTGTATGTGTGGGCGATGAATTTGCTCTCAAAGCTTCAGAAGTCTCATTCTGCAGTCATCCTAGGTCATACTGATTACTGTGTGATTAGAACAGATATGAAGAGTGGGGGCAATATATCATACTTCAGACATAGAAAAAAATCAGGATTATTTATAGATTTACTGACAGCTTCAATTCATGTATAACCCTTTTACTGAGTTGCTTATAACCAAATTAAATGGGGTAAATGTCAGAAGGCAGTTGCTATAGTGATGGGTCCATAAACAACAAAGTATAATAGTCAACAAGCCTATATTGAAGATAGCAAGAGGAGAACAAATTTAAGTTTGGGACTCAAAAGATGTTGGAAGACACAAGTATAACATCTGATGTCATAATTGCTGAGCTACTGGTTAGTTCTTATGTCAACTTGACTTTACCTAGAGTCATCTGGGAAGAAGGAACCTCAATTGAGGAGCTGCCTGGATCACATTGGTCTGTGATCACATCTGTAAGAGAGTGTCTTAATTGATGATTAACCTAGGTGGGGCCCAGTTCACTGTGGGTGGCACCATCCCTAGGCAGGTCTGTGTGGTGTCAAGAAGCTAGCTGAGCATAAGCCAGTGAACAAGTGAGCCAGTAAGTAGTGTCCCTCAACGGTTTCCACATCAGTTCCCGCTAGACTTCCTCTCCTGACTTCCCTCAGTGATGGACTGAAACCTGGAGGACAGGCCAAATAGAATCCTTCCTCCCCCTAAGTTGCTTTTAATCATGGAATTTATCATAGCAGCAGAAAGACAATGAAAAGTATTGGGTTAAAAATTGCAAATTTTATATATAATTATGTATCTGTCCATAAACAGCAGAAATTTGGACATAGAAAAATGTTCCAAAGGAAAAACAGCTTCTAAAATCCAAATAGCTGTAAAATACAGACTAGAAAGATTTAAGAGCATAACATCCACCAGACCATTTAGTGTCTGGAGTATTAAAAAAAATTAATTTATTATAACTTATTCAGATTACATCCTGAATGTTATCCCCTTGTTTGTATTTTCCCATTCCCACTCTCCCTTCCCTCTTCTGCCTTATTCCCCTCCCCTAGACATCTGACAGAAGGGGACCTCCTCCTCCACCATATGACCACAGCTTATCAGGTCTCAGACAGATAGTCAGCTTCTTCTTCCTCTGTGTGCTGCCAAGCCTTCCCACCAAAGGGAAGTGGTCAAATTGGGGGCACCAGAGTTCATGTTAGAGGCAGTCCCACTCTCCCCATAACCATGGAGAAGGAGTTGTCCATTGGCTAGATCTGAACAGGGGGTCTAGGTTTCCTGTATGCCGCAAGGTGCCAGAGCCTGGGCCTTCTAGCCCACAGGAGATCCCCAGAGTGGAGAACATGGGTGCATCTAACCTCAGGTCACCACAGAGTCTGGAATTTTTAAGAGAGAATCTTGGCACTTCACAGCTCACTATTTGCAACATATAAGTGCCCTTTAAGCCTCTCTCCTTTCCCTTTCTCTCAAGAGTCCCATGGCTTCTAGGAACAATGTGACCCAGAATCACAGTCCAGTTCAATTGCCGAATATTCATACCATAAAGCACCGGGAGGCCACTTAATGCTCTGGTGCTTCCTTGTACCATAGGTGGGATGCTGGAACTCAGGGAGGTGGATTAGCCTACTCAAGGCCACATAGGAAAGTGCTGGCAAGCACAACTTCAAGGAACTGGGCAGCCTTCCACCACAAATCATGGATTGATCCAAGATATCAATAGTGCTGAGGCAGAGACACCTGCCCAAATTATATCCTAAACTCCTGAGGTGATGGAAGAGGACACAGCAGACCTGATTTATTGAGTAAATGACATCAGTTTGAGGCCCTTTCCCAAACTAATTGTGGCTCCTTATCCAGATAGATGCTAAGCAAGGTTAAAGATGCAAAGTGAAGTCTCGGTATAGGCCTATACCAATTAATTTGATTTGTTATATAATTTTTGCAAGTGATGATAAAGTATCAATAAAAAACTTTCATACTATAAAGTATTTACAGACATGGAAAGGGTTAGCCTAAACCAACAGCAACTACAGGTTACTTTAGTGTATGATGAATTTATTGGTCTTTTGCTATTTACCAATTTATGTCAAATTCAATGTCCCTATAGCAGATGTTATACGGTTACTGACCTATTGACTTGATTTGCTTAATTGGCACAAGCTTCAGTTTTAAATTAATTGGAGTGCTTAGATATTGGGAGATTTCTCATTGTAATGCAGGCTCACGTATTTTTGTGAGCAAGCCCCCAAACACCAAAAATAAGAACCGAGTCTCACAAATTAAGAGCTTTTCACTACTGAATAGTAACAATCACTTAAGGCATCTCTAACCTGGCCTGCTTCCACAGGCTAGGCTACATTTTCTGCCACTATATTGCAGATTTTGGATTAAAGGATTATATTGTATCCTAATTTGCTTTCCATTACTGTCATAGAACATTGACTGAAGGCAACCTGGGGAGGAAAGGGGTAATTTTATCCTTCAATTCCAGGCTATGACCGACCCATTACTGAGGAAAGCCAAGGAAGGAACCTAGAAGCAGAAATGGAACCAGAAACCATGGAAGGATGCTGGGCATTGCACACTATCCATGCCTTCCTCGGCTCACTTTCTCAAACAATCCAGAAGCACCTGCCCATAGCGGGCTGGGCTCTCCTTCCCATATCAATCGTTGATCAAGAAAATACCTCATAGATAGGCGTACATGCCCATCTTATGGAGTCCTCAATCGAGTTAACTCGACTAGGTGACTTCAGCTTGTATCAAGCTGACCGAAACTCACCAGCACGTGCTTGTGCTCATTTGCTGACCAGGATGACATGTTAGAATGGTCACGTCCTTTCAGAAAGTCGTCAGAAACTTGGCTCAGGTCGATTTTCATCAAATCAAGTCTGTACCATATTTTGCCCACATTTAAAAAAAACTCACAACTTTGGCCTTCCTGTGACTTTCTTCTCTCCAATTTTTTTTAATTGGCCAAAAAGTAATAAAGAAGAAACTGATGATTCTATTCCAGCCATTTTAGTTCTCTTCCTTACCCATCCCAAAGCCTGCTCACCTTCATAGTATAAAAAACATGACTCAAATAGTTCCAAGTCAATATTCTGCCTATCGTGTATGTAAATTATCGTGAATAAGTTACTGGCATTTACATAGAATAAGTCTCAGAATAACAGTACTGACTATTGATATGGGATGTGTTTACAGCCAAGATTCAAATATGAATTTTCTAGAATCAGGTCACGTCGTTATGAGGTCAGGAAAACAAGCTTGGGGATGTTTTTTGAGTAACATTTTTTTTTTTCAAATTAATGCATGAAGGGAAAGATTAATTGTGGAATGCATAAAGTATGGGCAAGCGTTTTGCATTGTTTATGCTGTGAGGTAGACAACAGCTATAATGACAAATGTCAAACATAAGGAGAATTAATGAGCTGTTAGAAATATATCCATTGTACTTATATAGGACAGCAGTTCTCACATGATTTGGTGACTTGAGGGATCCTTTTTACCTTTCAAAATTATTTAAGACTCAAATGAGTTGCTTATGTGGATTGTATAACTATATTTCCTTTAAGAGAGACTTAAAGTTAGAAATGTCAAAGTAATGATTTTTATATCCTTTAAAATAACAATATATTCACTTTATACTAACATATATGGCATATTTTATCATATATAGCTAGTTTAATAACATAGAAAGTAAACAAAATTTTAAAATATCTTTTCTGTTAGGATAGATAGAAATTCCGTGGATTCTCCTATTTGCTTATACATTTTATCCATTGTGTTATTACATTTATTTGGTTGGTCTGTGAAGAAAAATCTAGCCTCATACACTGTTGGAAACATTTTGACCTATAGACTCTTTGAAAGGGTTTGGAGATGGTGAGGTGTAGTTGGCAAGGTTATTGTTTTGGGTATTTAACTGGACATCAACCTCAGTGTTGTGAAGGTATTTTGTAGGCATGCTAAAAGTCACTAATAGTTAAAGATCATTTGACTTGGGCCTGGAAGATGGCTCAGCAATTAAGAATGGCAGCTGCTGTTGTTGAAGACCTGGATTTGGCTGCCATCACGCATGTAAGGTGACTCATAATTGCATGTATCTGTAGCTCCAGAGGATATGACATCCTCTTTTGGGCTTAAGCTATACTCTCATCTTGGAGCGAACACTCATGCTTGAAAAAAGAAAATAAGAAAGGAAGGAAGAAAGGAAGGAAAAAAGGAAGGAAGGAAGGAAAAGATCAGTTGACTTTAGATCAGAAAAGATTATCCTAGTGATGTAGGTGGGTTTTACTCAGTGGCTTGCTGTGCCTTCCTCGTGGCCTTCATAGGGACTTCACCCTTGCCTAACCAACCTCCAAAGCTACACAAGCTAGTTATCTGCAACAGGTCTCTTAACATATACCTCCAACTGTGTCTCTTTCCTGGTTGTACTCTCAGATACAAGGGCCTTTTAGGGTCCTCATGTCTTACTTTAAGAGCCACTTTAAAGTATAAGTTTAAGGAATGTAGTTATATTTTATACACTCTTCCTTGCCACTTATGTAAATGGATGAACACAATCATTATATAGAGCCAATAAGACAGAAGTTGTCACTTATCTTCCCCTTTATCAAAAGGCAGCACTTAGTTTTGATCCTTAAGTTCTTGTTATTCCACTCCTTTAGTACGTTCACCCTTATTGGATTTAACAATCTGTACATATTTAAACGTGAATAAGTGGATCTCTATACAAAATAGCTAGATTCATCTGAAAGTATAAATGTCAATGCAATAAAACACCAAGAAGAATTAGGATATGGTTTGTAGTTGAAAGTGAAGTATTGCACTTCAGAGCTCATTGGCATATGTGTTTGCATTTGCATATTATAAAAGTAAATATCCATTTCAAAGGAATTAGATATTTGAGATGTATCTTTTCCAGAAATCATGGATACTATAAATGAAAAATTATATCATAGCCTTTGGATGTACATAATGTTATATTTATTGAATTCAGGTTTTCAAGTAGATGAGTGAGTATCTTAGTTACTCTTCTCCTGTTTCAAAGAGATACCATAACCAAGGCAACTTATAAAAGAAAGAATTTAGTTAGGTGCTTGCTTACAGTTTCAGAGATACTGGTCCATGACAATTATGGCAAGGGGCATGGTGGCAAACCAGAATAGTGCCAGAGCAGTAGTTGATTCACAGGCAGCAGACAGACAGACAGACAGACAGACAGACAGACACAGACACAGACACACAGACACAGATAGACACAGAGGAGAAAGAGAATGGTTTTGGTACGGGGTTTTGAAACCTCAGAGCCTATTCCCAGTGACTCACCTGCTCCAACAAGGCCACATCTTCTAATCCTTCCCAAAGATTTCTACTCCATGTTGACTTAGTATTCAAATCTATACATCTCTGGGGGTCATTTTCACTCCAACCATCACAGTAGATATTTTAGTTGTTTAGGCTTTGTAGCTACTTAACTTTCAGATGTTTGTAAAGTAGATGATTGGGATGAAGGAAGAATGACATCCTGAAACACAGAAGTTCTCTTCATTTAGAAATAAAAGCTTTGTCCTAGCTAATACACTAACTAGGATGGTGAGTAGCTTAGGCATTGTGATGTCCAATCTTCAATAGTTGTGGGTTTACCCGGGACACACACCTTTAGGCATGTCTAATGGGTGATTCCAGAGAGGTTTATTAAGGAGGGAAGACCTACTCTGAATGTGGGCAGCTGCATCTCACAGACTGGATCCTCTGCCTAAATAAAGGATAGGAAGAGAGAAAAAAGCTGAGTCCAAGCATTCCTCTTGCTCTGTTTCCTGTTGTGAAATACAGCGTGTGCAGCCTCCTGTTACCACAGCTACATATGCTTTAAGTGACACGCCTTCCTCACCAGGATGAACAGTACTCTCAAATCATGAGCCCAGACATATCTTTCTTTCCTTAAGTTGCTTTTGTAAGGTATTTTATCATGGCAATGAGAAAAGAAACCAGAGCCAAGTAAGGCAGTGCATGTGTTTAATCCCAGCACTCTGGATTCAGTGAAACATGAATCTCTCAAGCTCAGCCTGTTCAATAGAGGAAAGCAACCAACAATCCATTCTAAATATTCTAAGTTGTAGATCACTACGAATCAATTGAGCTAAAGTGATGGGTGTGGACACAAAGCAGAAGATGAAAGGTTAGCTTAGAATTTCTGTAAGCCATGGTTAGCACATCATTGATTAAGAATACTCTGTTCCAGAAAGATGAAGTAAATAAGTAAATAAAGTTACAAGTCAGTGTCATGTCCAAGACTATCTTCTATAAGTTCTAATCCTACTGCATCCTTGAGGTCAATATTACTTTTGAATTTCTGTTCAACTGACTTCTACCTAACTCAAATTACTTAAGCAAAAATAACATGCTGTATTTCACAACAGGAAACAGAGCAAGAGGAATGCTTGGACTCAGCTTTCTTCTCTCTTCCTATCCTTTATTGTTTTAGAGAAATGGTCCAGAGCTCTAAAGACTCCTTATCAACTTTTCCTTTCAATGTTATACGAAAAAAATCTCTCCATGTGTAAAGGCAACTAAGTCTTTGCAGACACTAGAACTATATAAAGTCACCTAGAAGTCTTAGTAGAAATGCCTCCCTGATAGATCTCACTCTGCCAGTGTCCCAAAGAAGACATGGCGTCATTCGGCTTTGGCTGGATGTTTGTCCCTTGGGACATCACTGTTGCCACAAGGAGGGATACTCTGGACATGCTGGATACGCACAGCCCAGTGTCGGAGTCGGCCTTTTAAACTACAAGGCACTTGTACCTCCCAAGAAAAAAGGATTTTCTCATCAAAAGGCCAATGATTCTAGACAGATACAGATATAGAATATTATAATTCTATTAAAAATGCAACTTTGGGAGCAGAAGGAAATGCAACAGAAGGAGGAAATATCTAGAACAGAGACTTACAAAGCAGAAGAATCTGAACCAGGGACAGAGTGTTGTTTTTCTTCTGAATGACATGGGTCGGCATTTATAATAATAAAGGCATTGAACTCCTAGATAGAGAAGACAAGGTTCTGTCACTATGGCCTATATCAAATCAAAGTCTCAATGTAAAAATATCTTATATTCTTAGACCATGCCTGGCATTTGGTAAGTGGTTCATGTGATTTGTTCATATAGATATCTCAGTGATTTATGCTAAGGTCACTGCCATTGCCTTTTATGACCCAAGATCCAAGCCTATGGTGATTCAGTAATCAAGTATTATTTTATGAAGCCTCAGTTAACAGTGGAAATAGTATTCATAGTCCCCCAAATTGCATATCATTTTTCTTTGTGATTTTTATAGCAAGTATTTCCCATCCTCCTAAAATTTCAGATGAACTGGTATATGCTGAGTTTTTATTAAACTTCAGTTCACATGGAATTTCATGATGTAGCTAGAAGTATTATAGAATCTGGCCGACTTAAGTTTCTACAAGGTTATCTTTCAAAAGAATTCCCAATTTATATGCAGCCACAGATTCTCACTTAAATTTCCACCAAACCATGGAAAGAATTATAAAGAAAAGCAATAGTGATTCTGGATTTTATAAACCTTATCAAGGCCAAAAAGAGAATGCAAAGTTGAGGCTAGGAGGTAGGGTTAGCTTAGACAATTCTCATGTGTAATACTGAATTCTTAGTGCCTCTGTAAACTTCGGCACTTTGCTTCAGGCCCTCAAACTTCCTGACTTCAGCTGTAATGTGGGAATACCATCAGTAGCTAATTCATTGACAATGTAAATCCTATTGCAATTGTAATAGGTAACTTTTATACAGAAGAAAGAAAGAAAGAAGGAAAGAAAGAAAGAAAGAAAGAAAGAAAGAAAGAAAGAAAGAAAGAAAAGGAAAGGAAAAAAATCATTGTTGCAATGGTTCATGGCTGTAATTCCAGCACTTGGGGAGACAGAGGCAAGTGGTTCTCTGTGAGTTTGGGGCCAGCCTGATCTACAAAGCGAGTCCAGGACAGCCAAGGCTACACAGAGAATTCCTGTCTCAAATAACCAACCCCCACAAAGAAGAAATAGCATCTATTGTCATTCATAGAACGTACTTGGTAACACACAGATTTATGGACTTGAGTGAAGCTTTTATATTTTCTCCAAGGAGCTTTTCCAATTCCTTCATTCTCTTTCGTTCTTCTAATGTGTAATTATTTATAATCACAAGCAAATAGATTCAATTCTTCATCATAAGTTACTTTAAGCATAAGCTGTTGCATTTTAAGTCTCTTCAATTTGAATGTAAAGAACTTTGGGATTAATTATACCTTGATTTTGTTTATTATTTCTAGGACCACCGTAGGTTTATTGTAATTAATGAATATTGTTGTGTGGATTATCTATAGGAGAGGAATTTCCTTTTCTTGTTAATTCTTATAAACTAAACTAGATAATTTGATATAAAATGGGAATAGACTCACATATCAAAAATATGGATTGACATGATAATAAAGCAAAACATGAGCTTTTGTAAACATGTGTCACTGACCCACCAATTTCCAATTCTTATATGTTTATTCTCAGCATGTGCACATAAACCGGTACTTATTAAATTGTTATTATTCTCTACCATAAAAGGCATCTGAGAGAAAAGACAATACAAAAAGAATTTTGCGATAGCTTTGGCATCTGTAAATGAATGTGTGTCCTGTAAACATAAGGTTATTGTGTAATTAAAATCCTGATTTCTGTACTCTGGATGATATCTGGTTGTAGTCCTTGTCCTAAGAATCTCCCATCTGAATGTTGTGTAAACACTGCTCCCCAATTGTTCCCTAATATGCCAATAAAGCAGCTAACAGCCAATCACTGAGCAGGAGAGAGAATAGGGTTGAACTTCTTGCCAGCCAGGAGAGGAGGAAGAAGGGGATTCAGCCATGGGAGAGGTCCAGAAGACATCAGGAGAGAGAGCTGGAACAGAAAAAGCAACAAAGTGCAAATATCTCTGGGATGTAAGCTGGGAGGAAGCCAAACTAGGAGGTTAAGAATATATTAACAACTGCTCAGTTCTTGTGCTGTGAAGCTTGTTTAAATAACATAATAGAGTCTCACATTTTTGTGTGATGAGAAACTAAGAAACAAACACAGTTGCATAAAAATAACTTTAACCGTCCTCTTTGGCACCCTGTTTAGAGAGAGACTTCATAGAAAGTGTACTCCAGTATCTATCCAGCACCAGTACATACGAGATAGCTTCTGGTAATTTATTACAAGAACAGAAGGCGTTTGCTACCACAGTGTGACATTTTCAATACATTTTGGCATTTCATTTACCCACTAGGGGTTTTTGTTTATTCCATAGCAAGGTGAAAGCAGAGCTACTGTGTCTGTGCTATCTCAGACTATGCTTGCATATTAGCAAGCCTCCAGTTATCACAAGGCTGCTAGGGACATGGCTTCACCCAAATACCACTAAAGCATTGCCATACACATTGGGAACAGCTTTCCATTCTAACATATCTACCTGTTTCTTGCCATCACTTCATTGTCTCCCTGGATTGTTTGTTTGTTTGTTCACTTTATTATCTGTATGGCACAAGCATTTGGTCACACTAATTTCTAGCATCAGCCTTGTTCTTGGTACCTGTGCATGGTCAACCTCCTAGATGCCGTGGCATCCGTCATGTTGGGCAAGTTCTTCTCATTCATGCCCATAAACGGTTCTTACCTCAACTGTAAATTACAAACTAAACTGAACAAAAAACTACAGGACAGAAAGCTTATTCTGATTCTTCTGTCAACTTCATGATGGATTACTACTCTACCGGCCTTGGGATTGCTTTTTCTAAGACGCTCTTTTGGAAGGACAGTTTCAATTATTTTCTTGAAAGCCATGTTTCAAATGATCATACATCCTCACTTTTTCACAGACTCTTAATTCTGGAATTTTGTTTCACCTGTGTGCCTTTAATGAAATATTTTAAGATCCTCAGAATGTCCTAATCTACAATGCAATGTAGTAACAAAATGGCATCTAATGCTCTAGGCACACGGTAGCATTGCACTTCATTTAAGCATTTCTCATCTGTAATTTATGATTAGGCTCCATATTTTGCTGCTTATATGCTACTATTGGACAGAACAAAGGGGTGACACTGCCCAGAGCTGTGAAAACTAAACACATTCTAAATGTCATGGAATCACAAGGCCTGGAAAGGAATAGGCCTTGATTTCAGGTCTATCTGGCCTACAAACCTCCACATAAAACACAAGCCCACAACTGCACTTTATTTTCAAGAGAAGTCATAATGGAGTGGAGCAATGGCTAATGTTTTTAAATAAAAAATATAAAAACAAAAAAAGATAAAAGATAAAATAATCCATTCTTGCTTAATTCCCTACCCCATAAATTCTGGCTTGAAGTTACTGAACAGTTGGTTATTGTCTCAAGGAAAAACCCACAGCCTGTTTAATCCTTTTTATGTTTTCTCGCTCATTTAATTTGAAAAGTAAACATTATCACAAGGTTCACAACGAAGCTTTAGGCAGTTTCCTCCATCTGCATTCAACAATTCACTCACTGAAAGGATTACTATATGGTTTATGACCATGTTATGGAAAAAAATACCTTGCTTATTTTCCAAAAAATAACATTTCTAAGATAGATGAATGTTTTATTAAAATAGATTTATATTGCAAAATAAAAGATATGGTCTTAATTCTTTTTCTTTATGAAAAATGTATTTGTGGAAGACAAAGATCAGATTATGAAGAACCTATTGGGAAATGACTTATTGTTCTTAAAAAGTCAACTATGCATTACTAAATTTTTGGAATATGAATACATGCTAGTAAAAACACAAACTGGCTGCTGCTAGTATTTATTGAGATTGCACATAAGGCATGGCCTTGGTTTCCTAGTAATACTTGCTGAGGGGGCAACATATACCTATGCAGATTAATACAATCAACATTCGGAGTTTTTACTAGTGGACAGAGCCAGTGAGACATTACCACACAACTTATAGCTCTTCACGTGCAATCATTAAAGAAGGAAGCTACAGATTTCCTATAAAGGTTAATTCTATATTGATGATTGAGTAAGACAGACCAGATTCTAGTTTTCATTTTTGTTACCTTTAAGTGTCATTAGATCCTGAGAAATTACTTTGTCTCTCAGCTTTACTCTTTTTATTTTCAAGAATATCTATTATTTTATATAGACATTTATGGAAATTATATGACTGTATTAGATGTGGCATTACATGTGTATATATATGTAAACCTGATGTGATAAATAAGCTAATAGTGGTTGCAGCTATTCTGTCTAATTCAACCATAAACCCAGGTACCATATCTAACAGCTTTCATTTTACCAACAGCATGAGAACTGAACAGCACAATTCAGTTCTTAAGCTACTATCATTTCTCACTTTACTCCAATCTCATTTGGTTAAGAAAAGGTGAATATATGAAATTCACACAAAAGCCTAATTTGTAGAAATAGTACCCCTGAGACAGAAATAGTAATTTGATTGTTTCCACTGGGGAAAAAAGTCTCAAATATTCACTCAAGAAAATCTACCCAGTAAAATATTTCTCAATCAAGATGTAAAGTGAACAAATTAAAAATAATAAAAAAAGTTTTCCCTTGTGTGAGAAACTTGAAACTATGAATCCACCCTGATAATCTAACCGGAAGAACTAAATATCTATATATCAAAAATTCAAAATTCCTCAGCAAAATATTAATGAATAAAACCTAACAGTGCAAAAAAAGAATTAAGCACTATGATCAAGTGAGATTTATTCTATTATGCAGGGATAGTCCAGCATTTGAAAGTCAGCTAATCATCTCATCAACAGGTTAGAGAGGAAAAAAGTCACATAATCATAAATAGGTGCAGCAAAAGCATTTTAAAAAATCCAGCCATCATTCAAGGTGCTTTAAAAGGTTGAAAATAAACTAGGAACTGAGGAGGACTTCTTCAGTTTATTAAATATATCCACACATTTTATAGAAGATGTAGATAAGGCTAAAAAGAAACTTTTTGTTTCCTTGATTTAGGACAAAGCAAGGATATAATCTCTCACAAATGGTTTTCAGAATTATTCTGGAGAGTTGATATAAATTCAACTTCTTTGATGATGTAGAACTTTAATGACCAAGTAGCAAAGCCAGTAGCATTTATAGCTAGTATCCCTAAACGTGAAATACAAATAAATCCAACTGAAAAAGCAACTAGTCTGTATAGGGAAAAATGACAAGACTCTGATTAAATAAATAAAGAATAATTAAATCACTAAATAAATAAGATTAAATAAAGAAAGAATGGAAAGATGTTTAAACTTCATGGATAGGAAATGTTACCATTTAAGAAAAGAATAGGGAATACTCAAAGTTCTAAGTATGAGAGAAGATTAGGAAATCTCCCTGTTGGTTGGTGAAAGAGTCAAGATAAAGAAACAACAGTGTCTACATAAGTGGGAGATAGCAACTGAAAGCAGAAGAATTAGGTAGATGAGAGCTCTGTTAGGTAGGTAACAGGAAAAAGCCTGTGAACTGCTCACCACATGGCTTGGTCTGAAGTCAGTGGGAACTATCCAGGGAAGAGTCTGCCCTGCACACACAGACAGAGACCACAGGAACAAGCTGGAGAAAGATGGATCTGGCTGCAGAGATGGGACGCCCCATGGGTAGAGAGATGCATCGTCAGCACAGACTGTAGAGACAGAGGCCTTAGTGTGATGGGAATAGGTGAGAAGTTGAGATTATTCAGGGATATCCTGGGCAGACTGACTCAGGAAGGAGACACCCCACTACTGCAAGTGACGATGGAGGGCCTGAGAAGTAAGCTGCTGAGCTCTGGACAGCTGTGTCAAAACCACGGACTACAGCCAAATGGATGGCCTGATCTGAAGTGATGGATGTAGAGATGACTGAAGTGGCTGTCCACAGAGGTAGCCAGAGACCTGATAAGATGAATGCTTCCAGTTAAAAAGGCAAAGGACAGCAGTGCAAGTATGACATCCGGCACAGCAACGGGTGGAAATATCCCCAAAGCCACTGCCATGGAGATGGCTCGGGAAAGCCCAAAGAAGGCCTGACACCTGCTGGCGAGGGAGAAAAAAGACAGAATCCGAAGGGTTTGCCCTCCACGGAGACACTGCATGGTCCTCAGGTCTGACTTTACAGATTTGAACTGGAGCGTTCAAATGCACTTCCTTCATCAGTGCAGTTGGCATAGTTTACTATGTGAACCATCACACGGGGAGGATTTCACAGCATGCCGCCAAGGAAGGGATACTGACTTTATGCTGTCTTGTTTTTTTTTTTTTTTTTCTTAAAAACTTCAAAATATTTACATAAAAGTTATACTAGGTGGGGGAGGCTTATGCAATATTGGGCCTTGATGGGCTAGCTACTTTTGATAGAAAAATAAAAAACATTTCCCACAACCAGTACTTTGATTAAAGGCATATCCCAAGACCCAGAAAACCAAACCTAAACCCAAACCCAAACAAACAAATCAAAAGAAAAAATCCCCAGAATGTCACTCTTGGCAAAATCTCTCTTCAATGCCTGGATTTTGATTTTTATAGATTTTTAAAAAGTATATTCTTATGACTGTTTAGTATGTTGCTACACCTATTCCATTGTGTTCTGTTTGTCATTCCTCCTAGGACAAGACATGTATTTTCCATCTCATCTCTACTTTGCTCCCTTCTTCTCTTTCCTCTGTCCTGTTAATATGTGTCATCGTTTTAATAATCTTTAAATTCTGAGTATTTCCACGCTATCTCTAATTCCATGTTCTATCTAATCCTTTATTTATTTATTTTTAACTAAGACAATTTTCTTTCCAGTGTTGGCCATAGAACTCAGCCTGTTAGATCCCAACACACTCTTCTTACCCCTCTGTCCCATGCTAGTACAGAGGAGTTTAAGGGAAGTTTAAGGGAACTCTTATGACATTTGTATAGTGGTCTTAGAAAGCAGTTAATATTCAATTCTTGGAATGTCATTGGGGAAATCGTGCCCAGGGGCATGCACACAGGGTTAGCTAATGAATTATATTACCAGTCCATGGTGGAGGGATTATGCCTTTGCTATTACTGCAACCTAGTTTCACGTGAACACTGCAAGTCCTTCAAATGAAATAGGTAGTTGATATGTAAAAACACAACCACTGAAATAATCTCAAAGATACAAATGCCAAAGCAGAAATACAAGGAAAGTGAAACATTAGAGCAGTATGATGCCATCAAAAGTAGTAGATCCCAATGAGTACAAATTAGATAAAAGTCTAGATGAAGAATTCAAAAGAAAAATTGTAATGAGGTTTAGCAAACTTACATAGGATACAAATCAACTCCTAAATGTCTTCAAAGGGAATACAAATGAATGTCAGTCTGACCTAAGAAAAGCAATACAGGATAGAGAAGGATATGTGGGCTGGGGAGAGTGTCCTGTAAAGTACCTACCACACAAGCATAAGAACCTGAGTTCAGATCACCAGCACAGATGTAAAAAGCTGAGTGTTGTGAGACCCAAGGAGAAAATTCGAGGCCTGCAAAGGTGGATACAGGAGGATACTATGATCATGCTGACCAGCCAGTCTAGCTCAGTCAGTAAGCTTCACCTTCATTGACAGGCTTGGTCTAAAATATTGAGGTACAAACCAGTAGAGGAAGACACCCAAACACGAATTGTGAGCTTCACACATAGATGCATATATGTGTTCATGAATCTGCATAAAGAAGTGCACCCACACACAAGCATGTAGACATGCATATAGCACGTGCTTGCGTGTGCGCATACACACACACACACACACACACACACACACACACACACACGAGAGAGAGAGAGAGAGAGAGAGAGAGAGAGAGAGAGAGAGAGAGAGGGAGGGAGGGTGAGAGGGAGAGATTGTGCACACAGAAGGAAGATTTTAGTAAAGGGACAAAAGTTTTGATACTTTAGAAACAAAACCTCATTAAGTAAAGTAAAAATACTCAGACTATATACAATATCAGGCAGACTAGCAGATGTGGAAGATAGAAAGATGAGTTGGAAGTTCAATTATTGACATACATAAAGTAAAACTAAGAATAAAATATATGAAATAATACCTAAAACCAATAAAAGAGTAATTTATAAATCACTGAACTAGGGGAAGAACTTCAGGTTAGAATAATAATAATAGTATCAATAAAATCACAACAGAAAAAAGGTTGCAATAAAGATTTAGAAGGCATCTAGAATGCCAGAGAGATAAAATAAGAACTTTCTCATGCTATGTTTAAAAATTAAATAGAGAAAGTAAAGAAAAATTTTGAAAGATGAAACAAAGGAACACCAAATAATACATAAAGGAACTCAGCAAAACCAGATTTCTCAATAGCACCCTTGAAAACAAGAAGAGCAAGAAACATACTTCAATATCTAAAAGATGTACCTGCCAATCAATATCATATACTCAGCAAAACTATGCATCATATTTCAGAGAAAAGAAGAACTTCCCATGATTAGCACAAACAAAAGGAGCTTATAATTCCTTAGTCAGTGGTAGAGAAGCTATTTAAAAGGAATCACACTGAGAAAAAAGACAACACATTTAAAAAGCTTCAGTGAATAGTAAATAAATTCTTAGAACCTTAGATAAGCCAATGAATAGTAAAAAACAGACATTACAAATATATAGATGACAGGAATTAATGCACATATTCCACTAATCACTCAGAATGTTAAGGACCTCAACTTACCAACCAAATGGCCAAAAGAAATCAGGTTAAAAATATTAAATGCTATAAATAGGACCAATCTACTTGTGCTCAAGAAATGCATTTTACTGTAAATAAGAAACACAACTTTAGGATAAAAGAATGGATAAAGGTATTCTAAGAAAATGGAAATAGAAAGAAAAGTCCAATACTTTAATATATGAAAAATGGAATTTAAAACAAAATTAATGAGAAGAAATAAAGACGTTTACTTTGTGTTGATCAAAGAAAAAACCAAGAGGCTACAATAATTCTAAAATCATATGTTAGCCTCTGTTTACTTAATTTCATATAATATATTGTATAAAGATACAGATTTTCTCCAGTACAATAATAGTAGGTTTCTCCTACACTCTACTTTGATCAATAGACAGAGAGTCCATTTAAAAAAATAAACAAAAGTACATCTGAATTAAATAACAGAACAGATCAAGTGGAACTAATAGGCATTTATAGAACATTCCATCCAAATACTGCAGAATACACATTTTCTCAGCAGCCCATGGGCTATTTCGAAAACAGGTTACCCTATGTTGCTTTGTAGTGCTGCAATAGATACCATGATCAAATGCAATTTAAGGAAGGGAAGAATTCATTTCATCTTACAGTGTCCAGGTCTTAGCCCATCACTGAACAAAGTCAGAGCAGGAACATGAGGCAGAAGATGAGTGACAGGCCATAGAGGGACACTGCTTAATAGTTTGCTTTATTATACCACCCAGCGCCATATGCCCAGAGGTAGCAGCGCTCACTGTGGGCTGAGCTCTGCCACAACAATGATTAATTGGAAAACGTACTACAGATTTGCCTATAGACCAGTTGGATGGAGGAGCTTAGCTGAGTTTTCCTCTACTCAAGTGACTCTAGCTCAGTTATGTTCACACAACCCCATACTCTACCACAACTCCTCCCAGCAAAACCAAAACCAAAAACTAGTCAGCATATAGGTCATACAAAAAATTGAAGCAATTTATTGTATTATATCAGATTACAATAATATAAAGCTGAAAGGGTAGAAAAGACATGAACTCAAGGAGATTGAATAATTCATGATTGAATAATACAGTAATAAATTAGTAAGGAAATTAAAGTTTTCCGGAATTTAATAAACATGAATACACAACCTATAAAAATCTATGAGATATAAGGAAAATGATCTTAGAAGGGAAGTTTGTAGTTATATGTGCCCACATTAAACATGCAGAGAGAACTCAAATAGTTCAACATATTGATACACCTTTGGCTGTGGACAAAAAAGAAGAAAACAAAACCTAAAGAAGTAGCCAGAAAATAATAATAAAGATCACGGGCAGAAATTAGTGAGATAGAATTAAAAAAATACAAGGAATCAATGAAACAAAAAATAGTTCTTTGTAAAGATAACAAGTTCAAAAAACTTTTGACTAAATCAAAACAGCGAGAGTCAAGCAAATGGACACAAAAATTAAAATTGAATACTGATCTCAAGGAATTTCCGAAATTTGTGGACAAATGGATTGAACTAGAAATTATCATAATGAGTGAGTTAACTCAGTAGCAGAAAGAGTCAAATGATATATATTCACTTATATCTGGAAACTAGCCCAAGGGGTATGTCCCATGAAAGTCTTCACTTACCAGGAAAGTGGGACAGAGGGGGAGGACATCCTATTGGGACTCTAAGTGAGAGAAGCATGCGAGAATGGGGAAATAGAAGGATCCAGAGGGTCCTAGAAACCTACAAGAAGAACATTATGATGGGCAGATCTGGGCCCAGGAGTCCTGCTCAAACTATGGCACCAGCCAAGAACAATACATGCAGTAAACTTCAAACCCCTACACAGATCTAGCCAATGGACAGGACATTCTTCACAGTTGAGTGGAGAGTGGGGTCTGACTTCCACACAAACTCTGGTGCCCCATATTTGACCACGTCCCCTGGAGGGGGAGGCCTGGTGGCACTCAGAGGAAGGATAGCAGGCTACCAAGAAGAGACTTGATACCCTATGAGCACATACAGGGGGAGGAGGTCCCTCTCAGTCACAGTCATAGGGGAGGGGAGTAAGGGGAAAATGGGAGGGAAGGAGGAATGGGAGGATACAAGGGATGGGATAACAATTGAGATATAATATAAATAAATCAATAAACTATATTAAAAAAAGGACTGAACAGACATTTTTGAGACATCCCCTCCAACAGCTGTATGCCTTCTTTCTAAAAGTGCAAGGACATTTTTCCACAATGGACTATGTATTAGGCTACAAAGCAAGCCTTAAAAATTAAAGCAAATAAAGTCTTCTGACTGATGGAGTAAAACTAGAATCAATAGTGCTATTGTATAATCAATATATATTATTATATAGTAAAATTATATAATAATACAAATTTAGACTTTATTAAAATTCAGGGAGAATGAACAATACATTTTCATATGAAGAAAAAGAAACAAAAATAATTAAAGCATTACAAAATCAAATGGAAAAAGAACATACCAAGGCTTATTAGGCATAGCTACATCTTACTAAAATGAGAGCAAAAGGCAAAGAATGAGCATATCAAAAAGTGGATCTTAAAATAAAATGATGTATCTTATTGATGTAGAAAACCAAACAAATTAAATCTAAAATTAGGCAGAGACAATTATATCTTACCAAAAATATATAAATTGATACTAAAATTATATAAAACATTAATACCAAACAACAATTTCTTTTTGGAGAAGATATAAGAAAAAAGATACAAGAAAAAAAGAGAAGGAACCAATAAAATTACAGATGAAAAAATATTACAATTGAAAATAGGTAGTGGTGGCACACACTTTTAATCTCAGCACTTGGGAGTCAGAGCCACATAGATCTGAGTTTGAGGCCAGCCTAGTCTATAGAGCATGTCCCAAGACAGCCACAGCTATATAGAGAAACCCTGTCTCGAGCATCCAAAACCCAAAACCCCAAAACAAAAAACCATATAGTACAACAGAGATGCTAAGGACAATTAATGACAAGTATGAAAAACTGCATGCTAATAAATGGGAAAGCTAGAAGAAAAAGTCAGAATTCTCACCACACATGACCCACTTAAACTGGCCCATAAGATCTTTTAAAACCTGAACGGACTGATAAGTAATTAGTTTGAATAATGAAAAGTATTCCAGCAACCTGGACTCTGGCATTCATGCTTGATTTTCAAAACCTTAAAGGAATTCTGAAACTATTCCAAAGCATTGAAAGGAAGGGAGCCTCCTAAACACACTGCATGGTGATGCTTCACTGCCTGACTAGCAAAGCCACACAAAGATACTGCAAGGATGACTTAGCACACAGCTCTCAATAGACCTGCAACATCATCACAACAGAACCAAGGATTAGCAATCATTTTCATCATTTCAATTGATGCATAAACTGCATTTGACAAAATCCAAATCCCTTCATGATAAAAGCCCCGACAAAATAGGTATAGAAAGACCACGTCCCATCATGATAAAAGCCTATTTGATAAACTCACTGCCAACAGTGCTGAATGGGAGGAAAGTTTTTCTAAGATGAAGAACAAGATATTGGCATCCATATTAATTTTTCCTGCTCAATATAGTATTAGAGGTTTTAATCAAAGAAATTAGGCAAGAAAGAAATAAAAGAGGAATAGGAAATGAAAAAGTAAATTTATTCTTGTTTTCAGACAATGATTATATGTATAGAAAAGCTGAAGAATCTCCCAAAAGACCTCTAGACTCCACAAATTCAATAAAGCAGGAAGATACCAAAGCCAACAGCTTTCATTGTATCACTGATAAAATAGTGAGGAGGAAACCCTGAAGGTAAACCCATCTACTACAGTTACAGAAAACAAAATAAAATACACAGGGGATAGATAAACATCACTCAGGAAATGGAAGCCATCTACATAAAAAAAAGTCTGAAACACTGAGAGGGGAAAGTGAAGACAGAAAAAGAAAATGGGAAAATTCCATGCGACTGGGAGAATTAATATTAAGATATCTAGCATACCCAACTGATGTATATATATATATGTATATATATCATACATATGATATACATATCATATATTTATATCAATGTAAAATATCTCTGACATGATTTGTATTACTGAGGAACACAATTATAAATTTACATGCAGTGCACACATGCTGAGTAGCTAGAGCTATCGAGCAGAACCACAGGCCCCTCAGACCAAAAGACCAAGGAGAAAACAGAAACCAAGGGAAAAACAGTCATATAATAAAGATAAAACCAGAAACCAGAATCTAAACCTGTAATTACCACAAACTCAGATGCGTGAGGCCAGCGTAAGAACCCAGTCTACACCAGCCGTGGTACAATGGCAACATTAGAGCCCAGCTGTCCTGCTACAGCAAGCCCTGAATATTCCAACACAGAAAAAGTCAAGAAGACCTTAAATCCAACTACATAAAGAAGATAAAAAGGAAATGAATAAATCCCTTAAAGAAAGGCAAGAAAAAGCAAACACAAACTGAGGGAATCCTGGAGATGAAAATCTTATGTAAGTGGAAAAGAACCACAGAGGAGAGCATCACCATCAGAATACAAGATATGGAGGAGAGAATCGTAGGCATAGAAGATACGGTAGGAGACATT
>OU015755.1:74231458-74291982 GCA_907169655.1 Acomys percivali | reverse complement strand
ATCTATCTATCTATCTATCTATCTATCTATCTATCTATCTATCTATCTATCTATCTGAGACAGGGTCTCACTGTGCTAGCTCCCAATGGCCTGGAACTCACTATGCAGGCTAGGCTAGTTTTCAAAGAAAATAACTGGACTGTTTCATCTCTAATACCAACATGGGAAACTATGGCCATTATTATTTCCATTTGACAAATGAGCAAAATGATTCTGCAGTGGCTTCATGGCTGGTACCTTTCTGGTTATAAATGCTGTGTGAGGGTTTGGATCTGTTTCCATTTAATGTCTCAGCTCTTCAGTTCCATATACAGCCTTTTATGATTTTCCCAGTGTTCCTTCCTATTCTCCAACTTTTCATAGGTATATGTATATATGTATGCATGTGTGTGTTCCCACAACTAAATTGTATATTGTGTGTTTATAAACATACAATGGTAGAAGTTTATTATGTTGCATGGAAAATATTTACAGTATACTGTTACATTTAAAAGCACATTAAGTAATTTTATACTTTAAGATCCATACAAGCATGTACCATGAAGTAGAAGCATATACACCAAATATCAGTGGTTAGCAATATATCATGTTATGTTTTTCTTTCTTAAATGTCATGGATGCCCTCCCCTCTGTCCCAGTTTCCTGCTAAGTATTGGGACTCTAGATGAGAGAAGCATGGGAGAATAGCAAAGTAGAAGGATCCAGAGGGTCCTAGAAACCTACAAGTAGAACATTATGATAGGCAGATTTGGGCCAAGGGGTCCCACTCAAACTAAGGCACCAGCCAAGGACAATACAGGAGGTAAACTTTAAACTCCTACCCAGATCTAGCCAATGGTCAGAACAGGCTCCACACTTGAGTGGAGAGAGGGATATGACTTTCTCATGTACTCTGGTGCCTCCCATTTGACCATGTCTCCTGGAGGGGGAGACCTGGTGGCACTCAGAGGAAGGACAGCAGGTTACCAAGAAGAGACTTGATACCCTATGAGCATATACAGGGGGAGGTAATCCCCCTCAGGAAAAGTCATAGGGGAGGGAATAAGGGGAAAATGGGAGGGAGGGAAGACTGGGAGGATACAAGGGATGGGATAACCATTGAGATGCAACAAGAATAAATTAATTTTAAAAAAGGAAAAAATATTAGAACAGAAAAAAAAATAAAAACTGAGTGTAAAAAAAAAATGTCACGGATACACACATGTAGCCCATGTCATTGTAAATGATGCAGAAATGCTTCCTGACAATTCTCTACTTTTCAGGAAAGATAAAAGAAAAAGACCCCCTTTTCTTCTTATAAACTGGTTTTCAGATAGTGACACATCTCTTCCTCCAATAAAAGAAACATAAATGTGGGATTTCTAAGATGGCATGAAAGGAGCATAGGTTCAAATCACAGCATGCTTGTTAGTAATCATGGTACTCAGTTTGGAATGGGGGCTCTCTTTGTAGGAGTCACTCTAAGCCAGAGAGAAGCTCTGTCTTAGGAGTGCTTTGCAAATGTGTGTGTCGCTCTACCATACAGCTCTAATATCTGTCATCTCTTCTTCCCTCCCTTCTCTGTTCTTCGTAGCTCTTTTTTTCAGCTTGATAAAATGTGACTAGGAAAAGAAGTCTCAGAATTTTTACTTAACAATCCTTACACTGCTGCATTTGATTGTGAATCAGTTTAAGTAAAGAGTTATGCTTTTTTTCTCAAGAAGTACCCAGAAATGAGGATTCATCCTTCTTTTCTGTAGTTTAAATGTCTGATTTGTTGCATGGAGAGTCAGCTCAGCAGTTAAAAAGACCTACTGGTCTTGTAGAGGTCCCAAGTTCAGTTCCTAACATCCACTTCAGGCAGCGTACAACCTCCTGTGACACCTGCTCCAGGGGAATCTTCTGACCTCTGCAAATGCCTGCACTGACATAAAAGTGCTCTCTCTCTCTCTCTCTCTCTCTCTCTCTCTCTCTCTCTCTCTCTCTCTCTCTCTGACATACCACACATATATACACAAGGTTTAAAAAATAAAAACAAGTCTTTAAAATGTCTCAAGTGTCTATTTTGTTTGATGCTGGGTTGAATGCTGGATATTTATAATGATGAGAATATAGTTAAAGTTCAGACCTTCCTGGCCAATCAGTTAATTTCTAATCATACAAAACTGAGTTATGAAAAGTACTATGAGGAAAGTACACAAGCTGGGGGTATTAGTGTTCCTATAGTGGCTATGGAGGACCGACAAGAAGATGCAATATTTGAGCTGAGAATGGGAAATAAGGGATTTTGGAGGTAGTTACTCAAATATATGCTTCAGGAACAAATGGGTCAGCCATTTCTTCCTGCCCCCAAAGTACTTTCTACACACTGGGATATCAACAGATTGTTGAACTTGATTCATAGAACAGGTTAAGGAGCTCTTGTTATCTTCTAAGCCTTATGTTTAACCTCATAGCTAGAGGAAATAGCTTTGTTTCCTTACATATTGACGATGAAGAATCTCTTTATATCAAATGAACCTTCCCAAGGCCATGCAGCTGGGAAGGGAACTAAGATCTCAGCCCACATCATTTGGGTAATATCCAAAATGCACCTGCTTCTGTGATTCCTGAAAGAGTGAAGTGTGTAAGAAATTATACAGATAGGCGAAAAGGTTTAATTATGGAACTAAAAATAGGCACATTATCATTTACATTTGAGAGATTTCAAAACTAGATGGTACTTTTATAGAAGGCATTTGTTCTTGTAAGTGTGAGATGAAATTTTAGGGAAAAAAAACTTAGGGCAATTTTTATGAGTCTCGTTTCATGGTTAAATCCGCAGGCTGTTCTTGGAATAGATCTGCTATGTAACCTTATAGAAAAAAAATGCTTTGCTCTTGACCCCAGGGTTCCCAGTGATGATTTCACTGTCATATACGCAATGACAAGAGCTTTGTGGCAAATGTGTGGGTAAAAGCTAGGGCAGATGTTATTATTTTGTGAAAATGGAGAAGCATCGGGCATTTGAAGAGGCAAATAGAGGCATAGTTATAGAGTGTGGATACTGGGTTCGGAGAAAAGGAGTGAGCTTGTGATAGAAAACAAGAAATATTCAAGGACTGAAGATAATAAAAATATGTTGACATTTTTTCCTCCCTAAAAAGCCACAGTATACTTGATGGCATCACCTGTTCTTTCGACTGTATTTCACCCATGGGACCTACTAGATGATCTAATACATCCATAAACAGTAGTCCAATAGCTTGGTATGTTCTGAGAGATGGAAAGGGCCATGAAACATCAAAGACACGATGAGAGAGAAATGCTACAAAGTTAGATATCTAAAGAGATCCATATGGAAGGGACTCGGAGGCTCCAGGAGTCTGTAACCAAGAATTAAGCACGGGGACACTGTATCCAGCACTGTGCACAGGGGCCCACTTGGGTTTGAATGGGTGCATGTGAAAGGATGCTGTGTATAGATGTGAAAGGCAGTAGTTGATCTGAAAGATAAGTTGGGAAAACTACCTTGCCTCATAACGATAAAAATTATTAACAACCATATTGAGAGGGCTTATATTAGCCATGTGGTAGAATAGAGTAGAAAGAGTCTTTACGGCTAGTCAGCCCTTCTATATTGTAGACAGAGAAGCCAAGGGTCATAAAGGGCAGTATGTCCAGTCATCCGTAGCTTATTGAGTCAGATGCAAGACCAGAACCTGGTGTACTGTCCTGAACTCTCTCTTAACTCACTAGGCTGGGTCTCAGATCTGTTTTTATCCTCCTTGTGGTGAGCCTGAGCAGGTGGAAGAGATGAAAGCTTGAAGGTATGCCAGATGTGGTCCTATATTGCCACTATAGTGTAATGAAGGTAGAGGCTCTGGTACACACTATCATAGGTCAAACAGACTCATTGTTTGATTAAGGAATATCCTTCACAACGATCAGGAGTCCAGGGCCACCAGAGCATTATCTTACTAAAAAGAAATCTTTTGATAACTTAAATCTGTTTTTTTCCTATTATTTACAACATGCTAAATTCCTAACCATTTGATGAGCCACTGGAATTGAAATACTTCAGAGGCCTCAGACCACATTTAATATCTTTTCCCACTTGGGTGACAGTAGCATCATTTTTAGAGGTCTCTGCCGCCTGCTTGATAAGGCTGTAGCTTGGCTTTCCCCTTCAATATCACACAGCAAGTGGAACAGAGAAACAGTGTGGCTGTCCTGTCCCCTTTGGGCTCCCATTATGTAGAAACCAGGTGCAATGAGTCAAGCAGCTATAAGCTGTAGCTCTGTTCCTACCCTAGATCAGCTAGGAACAGACTAAGCTGTAAGAGGCTACCTCTCTCTGCTCGCCTGGTTGCCTTAGTAACTGGAGGTTTGAGGTCTGAGTCTGAATGTGTTGGCAGCCATCACACATGGCCTTCCTGATGAAATATCACCTCAGGATCCCAGAGATTAGACAAGGGTACAATTCCTTTCAACTATCATGAAGCTAGGCATAGGTTCCTGCCTTTCCTAAGGAGATTAAATGCTGGGTTGTAGATCACTGGTAGACTGAATGCTTATCACCTGTAAGGCTCTGGATTTGATTCCAGGGATGACACAATAAATGACTAAAAGGAGTTACTATTAAGAAAACTTCAGAACACTCTAATAAGCCCAATGATGGAAAGTGTAAAGCCTTTAAAATCAGACTAGACAGATTCCACTTCCTAGGTAGCTAAACACTTGATCTCTTTGAAAGTTATAACCTGATCTATGTAGTAGAAGTGGAGATATTAATAGTATGTACACTACTTGGACCTGAGAGAAATTGATTTTAGATATTCAAAAGCTAGACATAGAAGCAAGATAGGCAGGCAAGATAGGCAGACAGTTCTGATAAGATATAAGACATTACATTAGTCACACACTCACGCGCACACACACACACACATTTATGTATACGTAGTTAATAGTATGCTTTGCTAAGACTGTCTGCTCAACTTGAAATTTATACTGTAGGCAAAATATATATTCTGCCAATGTCAGCAAGAAGGAAGGAAAGTGAGAAGCAGAGTTTTGAATTACATATCATAATGCATATCCAGTGTCCCAAGAAACAGTCTGCATGAGGCAGGCACTAAGGCAAAGGATTGTTGTTCCTGTGATGATATCTGGGTGCTTGACATTCCAGTTGGCAGCATTAACCCTGTGTTTATTTTCATGGAGCCTTATTCTTCCTCCTTCGGGTACAGCAGGAGACAGCATAGTTTCACTTGGTTTATTACAGTGAAATTAATGAACTGTCAGAAGGTAAGAATAATTTTGTAGATAAGAAAACTGAGACCTAGAAAGGTTAGAGAAACTGACAGATAAATCTGTTCATTAGTATATTTTTCTTGCAACAATTTAAAAAAGATTTATTTAAAAAAGCATAATGTATGTTTGCCTGTAAGTCGTCGGTTGTGAGTGCAATGCTGACTGAGGCCAGAAGAGGGCATCAGAGTTGGCGGTACAGGCAGTTGTGGGCTATTTGACACGGGAGCAGGGAAAAGAACTCAGGTCATTAGGAAGAGTTGCAAGCATTAACCTTGTGTTTATTTTCATGGAGCCTTATTCTTACTCCTTCGGGTATAGCAGGAGACAGCATAGGTTCACTTGGTTTATTACAGTGAAATTAATGAACAGTCAGAAGGTAAGAATCATTTTGTAGATAAGAAAGCTGAGATCTAAAGAGGTTAGAGAAACTGAAAGATAAATCTGTTTATTAGTATATTTTTCTTGCAAACAATTTTAAAAAGAATATTAAAAAAAAAAAAGCATGGTGTGTGTCTGCATGTAAATCTATGAATGTGAATGCAATGCCGACTGAGGCCAGAAGAGGGCATCAGAGCAGGAGTTACAGGCAGCTGTGAGCTACCTGACATGGGTGCAGGGAAAAGAATGCAGGTCATTAGGAAGAGTAGCAATTGTTCTTAACCACTAAGCTCATTCTCCAGCCCCTGTGCTTGCAACTCTTGATAGTGAAGTTACAGGTAAGAATGTAAGTATAACAAGAACTTTTCCAGTGTCCAAAAAAATTATATAAATCACATTCAGGTTGTGAGTATAAGTCATATAGAAAAAAAAAAAACCAGATTTCTTATTTAGACTGAGTCCCATTTTTTGGTGTATTTCACTACATATATGAAAATACTCCAAAGTCCAAAAAACTTTAGGTGCCAAATCATCTTGAGTAAGAGATATTTAATTTGTACCACATTATGTTCAGCCATTGGTAAGAGACCTGGGGGAATAGCTCTGCTTTGAGTATAAGACTCATCTCCCATTTAATAGGTGGGCAATTCACCTCCCTCCTTGAAGGAAGCACTCTCTGTTATAAGATGAAAAACTGTGACTCATAAAACTTCTGAGAAAAGTAGTTTAGTACAGGGATGAGAGACGAGCAATGTAAGGATGGAAAAAAGGAACACATGGCCCTGAGAGCATCATGGACTTAGCACTTCAGTTAGCTACTCCCAAAAGCCACTGCACTTGGGTCTTGTTTGGTTTGCATGTGACTCATTCCTAAGTAAGAGGAAATGAATAGTTGCTGTCCACATAGGGTCAACCCTTTTTATTCTACCCACACTACCCAAATTTCCTTTACAGAAGCTGCTGCCTCCATTAATGGAGTTTGAGGAAGGAGTGGCAAAATACTGGAGCCCTTCCCTTGCCAAAGGCACCTCATGAAACCATTTTCTGTAACTCCTGCCATGGAGCCCCAGTTTCTGCTCCTCCACAATGAGTGCTTTTGTTCTTCACTTCCATTCCATAAGTTACCCTACATCTTTCCAATAAACCCCATATTTTCTCAAGTTAGGTTAAAGCCCACTTCAGATGCCCAAAGCCAAACAACCTGGTTGGCAAATATTAGTCTACATAGAAACAATGATCCTGGCTGGTTTCTATCTTCCAGCAGACGTGTTTGACTCTTCCCATGCATTATTAGGTGTCATTCCTTGTAGCAGGAACTACTGAGTTCAGTATCCAATCAAGGAAACTGAGGATGATATCATGTCTCCACTGTCATGCAGCTAGTAGCTCACCATGTGCTACAAAGCAAGTCCAGGTCAGCCAATGCTACACAAAAAAACCCAGTCTCAAAAAACAAAACAAAACAAAACAAAACAAAAAAAAAAACCAAACAAATGAGGGGAAATCAGACATTGACCAACTCCTTTTAGTTCAAGTGTTTGTGCTATAGAGTCTCCAAAAGATGTGTATCAAACTGGAAAAGTTTAATAGAGAAAATCTGTGGGAAGGAGAGAGGAAAGAGTGGCATAGCCAGCTCAGGTAAGCTGAGGCACGCACCACCAGGCAGATCTTGTTTCTGACATGAAGGTTTCCATGTTTATAAGACTGATGTGGACTTAACTGGCTTGGAATCACTTCTCCTTTTTCTTTTGTTTATAAAACAGCTACATGATTGGAATCTAGTCACTCTAAGTAGGAGAGACATCCTACATCAGAGAAAGGACTTGGGAAAAAGAAGAAAGTGCAAAGAGGACAGAGCCATGTCAGGTTCCACTGAAGGTCTCAGCTGAGTGACACAGACAAGGATGGCTGTGGCAGATCTGTAAAACAGAACTACTGTCAGGAAATAAAAATGTGTAATTTCAACCAATGGGTGTTTTGGTGACCTTGACTAATCCCCTTCCATTTTGAGATTTAGCTCCTAAATCTGGCAATTGGGGAAAGGGTACATTAAAATCCAGACCCCTGGGCACAGTGTAGGAGGCCCTGTGTGATCTGTTTACTTCTTGCCTGGTCTTGTCCCTCTCCTCTCCCTGCCCAGTGTTCCCTGCCACATTCTCTTCCTGACTGTGACAATCTTGTCTCAAGGCTTTTGTGTTTGCTTTGATCACTGTCTGAAATTGAAGTGTTATTGTCTTCTTCCCTTCTCAGTGAGACAGGCAGCATTTTGAGACTCAGAAGGCTTTCTCTGACTCCTAAGCCAGTCCTCCACATACCTGACTTGTCTCATTTAATTCACTGTAGCCACCACTTCCTGAGACCTCCCTAATCTGTATATGTGTTGTTCTTATCCCTTCTCAGTGGGCAGACATTTCTGAGAGCTATCCCTTAGACAGTTTTATTTAGTATTCTAGCCTCAATAACAAGAACAAAGTCTACAAGAAGAACGTCTTGACTGGTGGATCAGGGTCTAGGGGTTCTGCACAAACTATTGCACTAACCAAGGACAATATAAGTAGTAAACATTGAACCCCTACTCTGATCTACCCAATGAACAGGACATTCTCCACAGTTATGTGGAGAGCAGGGACTGACTCTGACATGAACTCTGGTGCTTCATATTTGACTACCTCCCCTTGGTCGGGAGGCCTGATGGCACTCAAAGAAAGAATAAGCAGGCTACCAAGATGAGACTTGGTAGCCTATGACCATATAGTGGGGGAGGAGGACCCCATTAGTCTTAGACCTAGGGGAGGAGAATAGGGTGAAAGTGGGAGGGAGGAACAGGAGGATACAAGTGATGGGATAACAGTTGAGTTGTAATCTGACGAAATAATAAAATTAAAATAAAATAAAAAAAAGAACAAAGTCTGGCCTGGGTATATGTTGGGTAACAAATGGAAAATGTATGACAGCTTCTGAAGGCATTAACAGTCTTCAAAGTAGTCTACTGAATTTAGTCTTACTCAGGCATTTACTGCTCTGGAAGTTTAGCAAAACTACTTCTATTTTGTGTACACAGAGATGACCCCATCATGCTTCAGTGGACAATTCCAATCCAATAGTCACATCAATGGGCCTGGTTAACACAATAGGAACCCCGGAGTCATGAATCTTGGAAAGTGACTGTTAGTGATAAGGAGTCTTAATAGAGATGGAAAGGAGAACAGAGAGGATGTGAGGGAGACAGTAATCCAAAAATACATGGTATAATTGTATTTACTTGTAAAATAGTAAAACTGACTTATAAAAAGCCAAAATAATAACTATTTTCAGTATTTCAATACTAAGATTTTCTTTGGAGACACAGCTACTTTGTGTAGCCTTGGCTTTCCTTGACTTGCTTTGTAGACCAGGCTAGTCTTGAACTCACAGAGATCCACCTGCCACTGTCTCCCATGTGCTCGGATTATAGGTGTGCACTACCATGCCTGTAAGATGATGAAATTCAATTCTATGTGGGAGTGTAAAAAGGTAAAAGGAATATTCCTGGATTGAATGGATGCCTTTAAAAGGCCAAATCTGGGCAAGAAATGCCAACAGCAAAACCAGGGGAGCTTGACACAGAATTAAGAAGATTCATTGATATTTTTAAAATAAGTAAAAATTTTGCCAAATGGCTAGTCAGGAAGTTGTAGAGGCTGGCTTAGAAACTTCTCTGTCTTCTAGCATCTTCTGTTTCCCACAATCATATATGGCTAGCACAGTGTATGACTGGCATGTTCATAGGTAATAGGAGAGAGAAAATGCAACTTAAACCTCAATTCTTGGCTACCCTAGGAATCCCTCACACACTCTACCCCCTTCCCACACCCCGGTTACAAGACAATGGGCGAGAATCTAAAAGGAGGAAACAGTAGTTTCTGAGGAATGAGAACTAGAAAGGTGTAGTGTGGGAAAAGCATGGGCGAGATTAATTATGAAAGACGGAACTTTTCTTACTTGTTAAGTATGGATCTGGGTGGAAGGAGAAGTGGCCCAGGCATCTTTCAAGGCTAGTTCTAATCCCAGGGCTTGGTTTTGGGTGGATAGAGCAGTGAACATGTTTGGAGACATTGGAACTTGACTCTAGGAATATATAAGAATCTGGTGTATTGATAGTCTATGAAGTTGGGTAAACAAATAAATATTACAAGAAGATTATGAGAGATTTACTTACTTCAGTGGCACTTGAGAGAAAGAAATAAGGTTCCTCCTTGGTAGGTCCAAGTGGAGAACTTATCTGGGGATTGTTCTTTTAGAGATAACGTCTACATCCATGAGTCATCTGACCCAGCCTTGTTTCTTTAGGCACAGAAGTGTGTATGTCCTATGAGGCAACCGTGATCAGCTTGTAAACATTTGACACATACAGTGATCTTATAGCGCAGTGTCTCCCAAGTGCTACATGTGAAAACATGTTGGTGAACAACATGATAATTGATTTACACTAGTTGAGAAATATTTAAATCAACACTGTTTGATTAGTAAAAATAAAGGAAGTAGGCCATTACCAAGGGCCTTTCACTGTAGTTGGGAAAACATTTATGTACGTTAGGATGCTATGCACCTCCATTTTGAGAGTGAGACTGTGAGTACAGTGGCTAGAAATGGAGACAGGTAAGACAGAGCCTGTGCATTGGGCATTTCAAGTGAACTCACAGGTATATCTGGTTGAAGATGAGAGGGCAAAGATAAAAGTAACTATGAATAAGGCATCCAAATGAATAGGGCATCCTGTGGGATGGGAACAATGATTTGCAGATTTTGAGGTCCAGGAATGGCATTGAATCATTCTGCTTCTTCTATCATTTGAAACCCTGAGGACTCCAGAGTGGGATGCTTCAGGTCTACAATTCACAGCACAGGACATGCTCCTGTTCACTGGGTAGCCTTAAGGAATGGGAATAACGTAATTTGAGTGTGTACTCCTTCACTTCTAAGAGATGCTGGGTATTTAAATGGACAATAATTCTGGAAAGGGAGAATGACTGTTGATGCCACTTATTCAGCAAGTGAGAACATTCCCAGCCTGAAGTATTTCTCTGTATTCGAAGCAATAAAAGTCTGTTTAATCTGTGTCCAGGCAGCCAAAGAAGTAAGGGATCTTTTCCTTGCTTTCCTATGTAATTATTATAGGCAAGAAGTTTTAGAGATCCAAACCCAACCTTGGGCCTCAGCCACAAGCCTTGGTAACCTTTAACATGATTCTAAACCACCCTCTAGGACCCAGGGGGACTGGTGACTCCTTGCTCACATGTTCACTTTCAAACTCCTAGCAACTAAGATTTGCTGGAGAAAATGGGAGGTTAGAGGTTAGATTTCTATTTTGGCTGCTGTTATATCTCCCCCTCACTTATAATTTTGTCAGAGTGTGGAGAGAGTTTGGTTCTAGAGGCTTTAGCCTTCAAACCATCAGCTTCCTGGGAAATAAAGTACCACAGAGTTAGAGTTTGTTTTCCCAAGCTGGCCTTGCAGAGCTCATTAGCCCAGTTGACCCATTATCTCCTTCATCTCTGTCTACTAGGCTTAAATCTCCCATTCAGATTTGGTTGTGCAACTCACATAGCTCATTGTTCTCTCCCTGAAAGCACCACGACGAGAGTATGCGTAATAAACATGAAGAAATTCAAGGAACAAGAGTGGTGTTTTTGCTGTATGCCATATTGCTCACATGCCTTTTATGAGGTCGTAGGACTTGCACATCAAGGGGTGAGTGATTCAGGGCATACCATATTACCAGGCCTGCATGGAATGTAAGTGGAATTATTTGACATGGAAATATCTAGTCCAACTGCTGAGCGAATTGTAATTTCTGAGACTAGGTCCCTTTGGAAGGTGCTCAAATAAATGCACACCTTGTGTGAAAGGTTTGCAGTGATTCAGGAGACATATTGGATTCTTCTAACGCAAAAATAGATTGGCTCTGCTCTGTGTATCATAAAATTTAATTAGCAATCATTCATCAGAACTTGTTAATTGCCAGATTGTTCATTGTTTGACAGGTTAGGGTGAATCGTAAAATGCTTTTCCAAAAGATGAATGAGGAGAGAGGGAGATGTTTCTCCTGATCACATAATGTATGCATGTTCTGAAACATTACGTGGTGCACTGATACATCTAATTTTACTGCTTATATAATTATATTAAAATATTTGTACGAAAATGTAAACTATTTTCTACTTCAATATACATGTATGCTGATAGGCACATTTATGCATATACATTTGTCAGTAGCCTTTAAGCTATGCCTGGGTAAGCAAATACATATTAAAGTAAGCCATCTTTTGTGTTCAAAGTTGTCAAAGAAGTTATAACATAGCACTACTAGGTTTAAGAAATATTATAAATCTAGTTAGGTGTAATGGCATGTGCATGTAATGCCAGTACTCAGGAGGCTCGGGCAGAAAGATCATGAGGTTAGCCTGATCTATACAGCCACATCTTATATAAAAGAAAGAAAGAAAGAAAGAAAGAAAGAAAGAAAGAAAGAAAGAAAGAAAGAAAGAAAGAAAAAGGACGGCTCAGTGGGTAAAGTGCTTGCTGAGCAAGCATGAGAACCCAGGTTTGGATTCCTACCACCCAGGTAAAAGGCAGGCATAGTGGCAGGCCCTGTAACCCTAGGCCAGGGAGTCAGAAACAGATGGATCCCTGTCATTTGTTGTCTCCTTAGCTTAGCTGGAAAAGCAGCTTTGGGTTCAAGGAGATACCATGTCTCAGAAAAATAAAATGGAGAAGCAATTGTGGAAGATGTCTGGATGCCAACATCTGCCTCCCACAGACGTCTGGATCTGGATGCCAACATCTGTCCCCCACAGGCACATTCACAGGCAAGTACAAGTCACGTATACATGTGCACATTCATTTGTAAATACACACACACACACACACACACACACACACACACACGGGTGGGGGAAGATAAATTTATTGTTTGTGAAAATGAGCCAATTTGACAAAAGGCTTTAAATGGCCAGGATCATATGCCCTGAATTAATCCTGAAGCTATTCAGGGAAAGAAATTGCCAATAATAGATGAAGATAGGTTTTTTTTTTTTTTTTTTTGAAGTTTTAACGAAAGTCCCAAAACCTTGCTAGTGCTTCCTTTTTAAGAAACCCTCGAGGAAAACCTCATCCAGGCTTCATATCTAAAGCCCCTGTGAACTGAAACAAGGCTTGTCACAGGTTCTGCATATGGCCCAGAGGATGGTTCAGTCGGAGACATGCTCAAATATAACCTAGAGGCTAATTTCAGCCCCTCTAGTGGGCCCTGGGAAGGCAGTGGTGCTTGCTGGAGTTGAGCAAGTCTCCTGATCTCAGACTCAAGCCCTGGATCATCACAACAGCCTCACAAGTAACTCCTTCACACAAATCTTACCAAATGGTGCCTTAAAAGTTCAAACAACCTCATGAGACAGTACTTACAATGGGGAGAAAAGGCTGACCAAGGCAGGTGCTATAGGGGAGCCATCTTCTTGGGTATCCGAGACATCATAGACAAAAGAAAACACATTTCTCTCGATAGTTTGCTCCACATATATTCCCCAAACATGCCAACCTAACCTCCAGGAGGAAGATGTATTTTGGACATAAAGCTTTAGCAGTCTTAGACTCCTGGATGTCTTCTGTCACCTAGAAACACAGAGTCGATTCATGGCTGCTCACGTGCTCTGTGCTTACACAGAGCTTCTGGTAACTGCCTAGCCAGCCAGGAACTACTGCTGTACATAGTCCCATTTCACAGAGATGGAAACTGACATTTACAAAACTTCCCAGTTGTTACAAGTCATCCCAAGAAGGGAAACAGTGGGAGCAACCATACATGATTGTCTCAGTGAGTCTATCCTGCATATGAAAGTCCTAATGACAGTGCCAACCCAAGCACTGGGAAAGTGGGGAAGCAGCATTGGTATTGCCTAGCTCCCTTGAATGGTAGCTCCTTTTCTTGCTTAGAGCCTCAATTTCCCACTGACGACATGGGGCCACATGTTCCCTATTGAATGCAATAGATGTCCTGCTACACAGTTCCCCAGGGAGCAAGCCTATAGCTTTAATAGGCTTATAGAGGCATCTCTGGTTCCCCAATGTTTAAAAGTACTGACTTAATGTTAAGCAATAAAATCATAACTGCCCATACTCGGGAATGCTTATTATACTCTTCACTGTTTTAAGGACATTACATATTTAACTCTTTAATTACCATGTGTCTGTGAGGTATATACACAGAAGGTGATTAAACTTTTCAAAGGACACTCAGAAAATAGATACCAGGAGCCAAATGAAAAGCTAGGCAACCAGGAGCCTAGCAGAGTTGTCTTCTGAGAGGCTCCACCCACAGTGCCTCAAAACAGATGTTGAGACCCACAGCCAAACATTGGCCAATACATAGAAAGTCTTGTAGGAAAATGGGGGTAAGGAGAAAAGGACCTGGAAGTGACAGGAGCTCCACAAGAAGACCAACAGAGGCAACTAACCAGGGCCCAGAGGGGCCTGCTGAGAATGAAGCACTAACCAAGGACCATGCATGGACTGGACCTAGGTCCGCAAAAGATGTAGCTGATGGGAGGCTCAGCCTTCATGTGGGTCCTCTAGTAAGAAGAATGGGGATGTCTCTTACATGGACTCTCTTGTCCGCTTTCACTAGCCACAAGGCCCCATGTTTCTTTATAACAGATGGCCAGAACATGTGTATCCCATGTTATAGCTGAAGGCTCAAGGAGCTGCTGGAGTTCAGAGTCATCTGATTCAATGACTTCTGAACTTTTCCATGTTCCACTCTATTTTCTTACCACTCATAGGGCCATATGCTCCTTATAAGAGGGACAGTACATAAAAGAGATGAAGCAGGAGAGAACAGGGTACCTGTGCTTTGCCTGAGGCGAATGTCTCAGAATTCCGACCTTTCGTTTACCACAGTGATTCAAAAATCATCTCTTCCAAATGTTGTAGCTCCAAAGAAACTGATGTTAAAAACCACTCATCTATTCCTGCCCGTGTATATTGCAAAAGGAGGATGAAGCCTAGTTAACTGGTGGCAAGCTATGCAGTGTATCAGGGGCCTAGCTGGGTGTGGTGTCCAGGCTCCTTGGGCTCTTTGATGTTAATGTGTCTCCTCTCACTGTAACAGCCACTCCCGCGCCCCCCCAACTCTATCTGGAGAGATGATCTGTAAGACAGACACTCTGATGTCCACACCCCTGCAGCCTATCTCCTGAAGGCTTTTGGAAGTTAAATCCTTGTAACTACTACCTGATTGGGGACAGTCCTCGGCAGGCTTTCTGGGGTGGGGAAAATGGCACAAAAACTTTAGGATGATTTGTCAATGTCAGCAACATCCGTGTCCTGGTAAAGTCAGGATAGAAACATGTAATACAAGTGATAGAACACTGTACAAGTACAAGTGCAAGTAATAGAACACGGATGAGAGTAAGGAGGTGAATCACCTAGAACATTTTAATCTCCACAGGAAAGGCACACCATCTCTCTGCTTTGGACAGAAGGAGGAGATGGAACCTCTTACCTTGAAAGTCTCTAGAAATTGCTGAAGTTCATTCTGGGTGACTGGTCACATCTGGGGATTTCACATAAGTCATATAACGCTGGTCTTTCTGACACTGGCTTTCCCCCAGAGTTTGCTGTCATATATTTTGTTTCTTTGGCAGCTAGTCCAGGCTGAAGGTTCCCCGGAGCATGCTCTCAGGAGATGTGACTTAATTTAAGCAGGGAGGGGCCCTGTGTCAGGCAGAGTGGCATCAGGAGCCACAGGCTTCCTGGCAGGCCTTTGCAAAAGAATGGGATGGAGCATAGCCTCTATGTACTGCCATAGAAATTACACCTTCCCAGGATCACAGTGACTAAGAAGGCTGAGTGCACTCCCTCTGCCTACTCCTTTCACATAGGAAAGGCTCTAAGGAGGCTGAAAATACCCAGTATTAATTCTGATGACCATCTGCAGACTCCTGGCACCATTTTATGACCTTGTGGGGACAGGGGAGTGTTAAGGAAAAGTAAGTTGTTTTAAAGTTTCTGTATAAGGGGGAAACAGATTTAAATCAAGTAAGCATACAAGTTATCATTGGAAACATGGATAATCTACATAAAAATCATTGGTGCTAGGAAATCTTATCAGCAGGGTATAGGATCGAGCCTAGGGAGTTGGGGACAGGAATATGTTCACAATCAGAAAGTGCAACTGATGTGTAACATCTGAAGGGTGTTAGAGGAGTAGGAGGAGAGAGGGAAGAATATTTATGTACAGGAGACAGCAATGTGAAAGTACTCAGACCATATGAAAGAAATGCCCTATGAAATAGCTACAGGGTACCCATGTGCACACAAGTCCTATTTACACATCCCCTCTCCATCCATGTTAAGACGCCTCATTTCTATTTCCTTATGGTGCTGGAGAGGTAGACACAGACATGAAATAGGAGTCAGAGAGGTGACGAGTTAGATGAGGAGCTGAGGCATAAGCGAGGATCATAGCTGCTTAGAAATTCTTCCTGCAAGGCAGTTTATTTCAGGGGAAGACTGCTGGCTGAGAGTAAGCTGCCCCAAGAGGCAAGTGGAGGGTAAGATGGCCCAGCTTAGCACTGGGAAATGCCTTGCTACCTAGACTGACTGACGATAACCAGCATTTCACACCTCTGGGATACGCAGAGTAGAAAGTTGGCAGGGAACCCTCTGTGACATCCTTGGTCATGTTTATTATCTCTGTGAATACATGTGAACATCGTCCTAGACTGATGATACTATACCAGGTGAGCTTTAGTCCCTGACATTGGAGCCATGACTCACAGAAAGTGTTCTTCAAGGGCACAGCAGACAAATAAGAGCTGGAGCAAATGATTCAGAGCAGCAGCAAGAAGTTAAGACTTTATAGAGCCCACCAAGAGCATTACCCTTTGATTTCAAAGTGTTGATACTCTCTGACAGTTTTCAAAGTAGTGCAATGCTGTGACGGTCATAATCAGAGCTCAAAGCAGGTCCAATGTTCCATTTTGAGTGGCTCTGGCTGCTATAGAGGAGGATTTATGCTTTGACTGAGGTACCTTGTCCTTTCAACTGATACCTGTCACCAGAGGAAGGGATCAAGGGAACCCTCTGGGTAGCATCACCTACCTGGGGGAAAATCCCATGAGTTCCAGGCAGCTCTCCCTACACTTGCAGCAGCTCAGGTTACTAACAGTGATGCCTTTCCAACTGCCTCTGAGGCTAACCGCAACATCCTCTCAATTATATTAATACCAAAGCTTGAAGTGCATTGATGGAAAGCCAGCCATCCATGTAATGAGGTTTCAGTGATATTTTAGAAATATGGCAGATAACTTGGTAAGAAAGTGTAGAGTTTTTTTCTTCCCTTTTTTCTGTCTGTCAAGATATGGAGGAGGCAGAATGCAAGTTCCTTGGCTTCAAATGGAATGTGAGAAATGTCATCTGGACACGAAATTCTCCGGACATAATGAGCAGGCATGAAGAGGCAGTGACAGAGCTGAGGACACAGAGTAGGTGGACGAGAGGAGGTAAACATAATTATCACCTAAGATTGGCCAATCCCAGTAGCCCAAGCTGTACCTATTATCTTTATCTGGCTCAAATCTGGTAGCCCTGTAGGGTAGGTAGGTAGTCAGCCTCTTTGGCAGAGACTCAGAGAAGGTTTCAAGCCTACATCTTTCTGACTTGTAAGTCTTCTCTTATTATCACTCTGGCTTTATGTTTTGTTGCTGGTAAAGAGCCTTTAACGCTGCAGCATTGCAAGGTAAAGTCTGTTTTATGAATTGTTGTTTTTATTGTTGTTCATTTAGTGCCAAGTGCTCAATACAGGGCTTGGAACGTACTAGGCAGTCATGCTACCCCAAAGCTCTACCCCAGACCAACTCCATTTTAGATAGGGAGAAAAGTATGACCCCACCAAGGCCAGGGTGGTCTCACTATTGCACGTTCCTGTGCGACATTCACAGACCTAACAGCACTTTACCCCATGCTCCCAAGAATGGGGTGTCACACTGAATAAAATGGAATCACACAGTAACAAAATTGGTCCTACTTTAAATTGCTTCACTGTTCCCCTTTTACATTGTTAGCTGCCTGTGAACGCATCTGGGGAGCCTTAAACTACCAGGCTCAGGTCCCACCACAGAGAGTTCCTGATTGAAGTGTCTGCACCCCCCCACTCCCAGGATGCAATGTTCACATGCACTACTTAGAAAATAAAGCAGACTCTGATGCCTCGGAGCTGGTTTGAAACAACATCGTGCTATGTCTATGTTTCTGGTTAGGGGACAAAACTTTTAGCAGTGGAATCCAGGGGTCAGCCTCAGTGAGAACCATTGGTTTAAGAAGCCTCAGTTTTGTGCTAATCTTTTTGAAGGGATAACAGTCTATGAATGAACCCTCCATGTACCCATAATACACATAAGATTGGCATCCATGAGTTATTAGCCCCATTTCTTTTCTATTCTAACTGCCAGAACTGCTTTCTCTCTACAGACTCAAATTCTTGCAGAGGGAACCTTGCCTATAAAACAACAGAAGTGTATATGTCTACATCCCTTTAATAATTCAAAGACAATAACACTCAGTTTAGCTCTGTGTGTTTCCCCCACTCACCACTACATCTTGAAGATTGCTTCCTAGCTATACATAAAGAGCTTTACATAAAACACACCATTTCAACCATTTCTGAGTGGATAGTTGAGTGGCAGTGAGCATATTCACACCGCTGTGCTGTCATCCATCTGCAGATCTGGTTCATCCTGTTATGTGACCAATAACTGATTATGTGACTAATAACTGACACCAGTGTGTACCCAACTCTTCTTGAACAGAGTCAGAACCTGCCTTAGGGCCACAACATTCAGGGGGCAGAGTCTTGCTGCAGCTAATTCACACTGCTCTGAGTTCATTGTATTCATTTTTTACCTTTACTCCCTTCATGATAAGAAACACTCATTTTTTTTTTTACTTAAAGAATTGTAAACACAACAAAGTCACGTGGAAATAATGGTGTTGGTCTTAGGGAAGCCTGAATTTGTCTGTGATATATTGTATGAACATTGCAGTGAAAAACTGAAGCCAAAGATGGCTCCTTTTCTTCTTAACATCCACTTGATCTAAACATCCACAGTCTGAATAGGACAAAGGTTCTTCCTTCTTGAACATCATGACTTATATTCTTAAGGAATGTTTTCTAAGGTCTAGCGCAGTGGTTCACAACCTTCTTAATGCTGCAACCCTCATGTTGTGGTGACCCCTGGCCATAAAATTATTTCATTGCTACTTCATAATTGTAATTTTATTACTGTTACAAATCATAATAAAAACATTTGATATGCAGGATACCTGATATGCAACCCCCGTGAAAGGGGTTTTGACCTTGAAAAGGGTCACGACCCACAGGTGAGAACCACACAGCAGTCAGTTTTTTCGTCACCTCAACAAAATAGTAAGCAGGTGTACAGGCCAGTTCTCTTAAAAAAATTTTGTATCACTGGACATGTACAGGAAACTCAATCTCAGTCACCAATCTAGACATGAAAATTCATCTGGTATGAAACAAGCCATAGAAGTTCTAGCTTCTATCTGACATAAATAGCTTTGTGACAGACGTGGGTGAAAGCAAGAGGTTCGTTCACTGTGTAGCTCATGAGTAAGAGATTGAAATTGGAGCCTTTTCCACTGAGGTCTAGTTTTACCACTCACTAGCTATATGTTCAATAGGAAGGCACTCAGTTCACTCCAAGTATCAGCTCTTCTCACCTGCAAGATGCTGGGCTGAGAATTAAATCCGATCTTTACATGTTATGGGCATTTGTTGAGACATTGTTGGTGTTCAAGAAATGGGAATTGAACAGTTCTGGAATTTTCACTACAAAGAAGTTGGATGATGTAGGTGAGAAGTGTTTTCCTGGGACATTCAGATGGCCTCTGTCCAGTATGCTCTCCACCTGTGGCTACCCAGTCCAAATAGGCATAAAGTCCCTCTACTTGGAGATTTATAGAAGAAAAAAATGTCCCTAAAAGAACAACAGTGATTCAGTTTATCATGGTTTGCTCATAAGTAATGTCAACAGAACCTGAAAGATAATCCTGTAGCAAAGGCAGAGGAATTTAGGTAAGAAGCATTTAGGCATGCTGTGGCCAGACCTGCTATGGGTAGCAGAGTACAGTGACAAATGTCACAGAGAAGACCTTTGCATTCATGGGCTTGCCTCCTAATGGCATTTCCACCAGCATGGACTATGTGGCTCATTCACTCATCCTTGTGAATTCCCTTCAAAACTTAGAGTGTACTGGAAGAGAGTAGTGCCATATAGAAGGAGAGGGGGGAAAAAAACATCCTCCATCTTTCCCTTCAAGGTGAGTGCTAGCATTTGTTTGGAAGGTCTTTCAAGAATTGGAAAGAAATAAGACTTACAGTTATTGATGTTTTGTCTTTTGTGTGACAGGAGAGCTGAGTGAGCAGAAGGGATAAGGAACCATGGCTAGGGTACAGATTGGGGCTGCTCTATGGCTAATTGGAAGGTTGGCAAATGAGGAACAGGCCAGTCAGAAAGGTCTTTGGAAAATGACCTCAGCATGAACTTCCAAAAGAACATGAGGATGATTTATACAGGGCATTGGAGTAGAAAAGGAAGAACTGAACATCAAGTTGATATTCTGCTCCCTATACTGGTCTCCAGGAATGGATGTTGACATTGAAAGAACTGAATTCAAATCCAATCTTGCCATCTAACCAAACTAGCTTAAGTTATCTTGTCTGAGAAATGATGACTAAAGTGTTTACTTCATTAGATTGAGGTGAAAATTAATGAAATAGTGTTCATACATGGATTAGAAAATATTGTGGAAAAATAATCTCTTTGTCCACGCATTGGCTTATTTTGTGTATCAACTTGATACAAGCTAGAGTCATCATAGAAGATGGAGCCTCAGCTGGGAAAATGCCTCCACAAGGTCCAGCTGTAAGGCAGTTTTCCAATTGATTAATAGGGAGATCCCAGGTCACTGTGGGTGGTGCTACCCCTGGGATCATGGTTGGTCCTGGGTTCTATAAGAAAGCAGGTTGACCAGTCTGTGTGAAGCAAGCCAGTAAGCAGCACCCCTGCATTGCCTCTGCATCAGCTACTGCCTCCAGGTTCCAGCTCTGCATGAGTTCCTGTCCCTGATTTCCTTTGGTGATGAACAGCAATGTAGAAGTGCAAGATAAATAAACTCTTTCGTCCCCAAATCGCTTATTGGTCATGGTGATTCATCACATCAATGGAAACCCTGACTAAAACAGTCCATGGTCACACAGGAAGTAAAGAGGGCATGGCTATGCTTTAGGTTTATCTGCCTCTCTCTACATACCTTATGCATTTGCATAAACATCACTTATAAAAGAAGGAAAAATTATGATATACAGTCATGCTTTTAAAAATGATGGTACTCAAAGGGTAGTCTTCAAGCTAAAATGCCAACTATTTTAACTATTTCACCACAGTAGAAATATGCTATATGCTCTGCCATGAAAACCCAGCTTATCACTAAGCCACGCTTAAAGGAGAACAAGGAAGAAAACAGAAATTGAAAATAAAAGCAGGAATATTACAATTTAAAGAGTAATGGTAGGCCTTGGGTTTCCTTGGAGAGAAAAATTCTACCCTCGTTTTCACGTCATCTTGTGATTAAAGAGTTGGAGGGAAGTCATGCCGAACAGGCAAGGAGCTCAGCCATGTCTAGAACAGGAGGCAAAGGAAAATAAACAGACTTACTCTACCAGGTGGGGCAAAGCCAGAAGGATCCAGGGAAACAGGAAAGACATGTTTGTGCACAGCCTGCCCCATAAGGCAGCCAGCAGGACCAGTTTTTCCAAGGCTAATCTGTAATGTGCTATCAAACCATCTCTGGAGGGTGATTCAAGCTAGAGCAATCTGTGGCTGCAGCTGAGCCCAGAGGTGAAGCACATGTGCTGGGTCAAAGATCACACAGGCTTCTGAGGTTTATGCCCTCGGAATGAAGTTGCCGGCTCTCGGCCAAGTGACCTTGCCTGAGTTTGTGTGACCCCTAGACTTCAGATTCTCCTAAAATATGGAGGATCAGATGGATGAGAGCCTCTGCCAGGATGTGGCTGAGTTAAGATTACCTGTGGTAATTAAATTCACACACAACAAACATTCAATAAAAAGCAGCTATTCTCAATTATTACAATTAGTGCTTGGGGATTACCGTAAAACTCTGTATGTTGCATGGAGATTTCAGGACAAGTGGCTTCTCCTGGCCAAGGGGCCCTGGCATCCTGGCAGAAGCAAGTGTGGGGAGGGACTTAGTAAAACAGCCTGGTTTTAAGTGGTAATTATGGTTACCAGAGCACGTAGAAGAGTAACCATCTTTCACCAGACTAGGGAAGACGTACGGGCAATTTCTTTTAACACCAGTATTGGAGTGACAACTCCAGAGATTTAATAGTAATAGACTTGAGCCATGTGAGGCAATGCTATCATAGAACTAGAAGAATGTTGCTTTGAAAATCATGTCAAAAAGAAAAAAGAAAAAAGAAAATCATGTCAATCATGCCCACCCTTGATCCTGGCAGCAGGAGCTCCATTGATCTCCTGTAGTGGATGAACTTTGACCCTAAAGCTAGGCTAGTTGTCTGGCCTTGGAGAGAGTTCTAGACAGAGGAGAAAGCTCTGACGCCTTAGGTCCGCAGCTTATTTGCAACCAGCTGCTGCACTAGGCCCCCTCAGTTACACAAGACTAGTAAAGTGCCTGCAGGTTCGTCAGGTTTTTGACTACACATTTTGTCAAATTAGATTCTCAAAGCAATTTATTTCCTTGGAACCTTCACTGAAATACAGTATATAAGAGGGCAGGCCCTGGATTAAGTCCAGCAGACTAGTTGGAAGTCTTCTTCTAGTCATTTGACCTGATTATTAATCAGTTTTCAAATGTGGAAATCAATGGTGATAGGGCCTGTCTCATGGAATATTAATGGAAAAGTAGTGGACACAGACATCTGAGAGATCATTATACTGGATATCGCACATGCCTGTGCATCTGTATATACATATGCACAATACATGTATGTATATAGTATGTAGCCCCATATATTACACATTACTCATATGGATAAGTTTATGTAATCCTACAGCATCCCTAGGAAAGAAGTTCATTATTTATTTTCACTTCAGGACAGCAACTGAAGACACAGAGTGACTGAAACATTGATTCAGTATCACACAGCTAAGGACTGACAAAGCCAGGCACCAAAAACCATAAACTTATACTTTTTAACCACTATGATGAAGTATCTTGAGCACATTAGATAACATGAGACAAACCCCTCCATCAGTGCTGTGTATGAAGGAGCAATTAATAAATAATGATTAACATTATTAGCTATTACTCCTAGGCCCCACTGTAGGATTAAAGTGTCTTACAAGTTCTAAAGGTTTAGAAACTTAAAAATGGTTCGGTTTCACACTGCACAGGCTGCATACTCTATGGCTGGGCTGACTTTCAGGGTCCCCTTTGAAAGATGCACTGTTTGTCTTTATGGAAACATTTGCCAATTTATTAAAGGTTACAATGATACTCCCAGAGAAAAGGAGTCTCATTGCAACGTGTTTCCAAACCTTGGTAAGCAAGACGAGAGTGGGGGCGCGGTGATAATTTCCAACAATTATCTTTGGCATCGACTCTTTGGCTGACACCCTGAATAGAAAGGAGTTCTAGGTGGTATTTACAGTAGACTGCGGTGTGCCTTCCTGGATGTGTAGAAACACAGGCTCTTGTATTAGGCTGTGCATGTTCAGCTCTGGACTCTCTATCTTCCTATATCATCATATTCTACCCTCCAAATCTCACGATCTCTTTATCCTAATACTAAAGCAAGAGGCATTGACACTAAATAAGGTCATTCAAGGAGAGCCTGTAGAACCTAGAAATGTCTCAACAAGGTATCACTGGCACTTCTGCCCTTACTGTCACCATGGCACCATTGAAAAGGGATTACTTAGACACCGACTATAATTTCTTTCTCATGTCACAACGTGGCTTTTTCACTCCCTACTTCCCCAGAAAACAATAGGACTCAGGCTTGGATCCTGATTCAAACATTTATTTTCTTGATAAAAAGTTATTTTCTAAAATTCTGCAAGTCAAGAATTATACAAGGGGACAGAATGGAACAACATAAGCAATGTCTTAAAAACAGAATCACAGAACCAGCCAGAGAATTGGCTGTCTCTTAAATCAACCAGTCTAGGGCCAGGGCTGGTGCTGGCAACACTTAACATCCATTACAATGAAGAACATGGAAGTGCACACAGGGACCCATAAAACCCAGCAGTCTGTGAAATGGTGCCAGCCACGGGTTTCTGCATGCCAGAAACAGAACTCTGCAGGATTCTCTTATGCTTTTCTGAAAAGTAAGTGTACTAGGTGTTAATTAAGTTATGTGATTTGATTTTTGAGGTAACAGTCTCAGACAAGGAATCTTGGATGGAAGTCTCTCTGATAGACTGCTTTTGCCATTGCAACCTTTCTGCAAGTAAAATTAAAAAAAAAAAAAACAACTCTTTTTCCTGTGTACACTCTGCTCTCCATCTCTTGCTGAGCTGGGAGCTCGAGAGGGAGAGAGAGAGAGAGAGAGAGAGAGAGAGATTGTGATGGTTCCTAATTACTGTCCCAAAAAATACTCGGGAGAGCACTTCCATCACTTGAAGTTCACCTGCCTTACCTGCTTTTAGAAATATGGCTTTCATTCCACCTGTACAGAGCAGAAATAGGGAGAAATGGAGGCACCAGTTTCAGAGAGTAGTAGAATTCACACAAAGCCCCTTCAGCCTCAGGTCTCAAATATGATCCTCTCGTCATCCTAAAAATGATGGACACTCCCAAAGCATCTGACATATGAGGGAGGTGGATGTGAGTTTCAGTGGTATCTTGGCAGAGCAGGATGTATATACTCTATGACATCTGATATATTGGCATGACAAATACCCAGGCAATGCTGAGGCCCCTTCCACCTCTCCTATCTAGAAGGACAAACTGCAGTGAGTCATAGGTTATCATGCTGACTTGTAAAGTCAGTCTTTCTGCTCCTGGTTGTTTCTCATGGAACAAAGTCTAGTTGGTGCTTTTTTTTAAAACCACTTTTCTTGTGTTACCTGAGAATGGAACCAGCTATTCTTTGAGGTGACGAAATTCCTTCAGTTTCTAGAGGTATACAGTTGTCTCCTTCTGGGTGAGTGTGCAAACTAGTAATCTACATATCTCCTTATGTTTCCTGTTATCCACTCTCCCACTAAATATTAACTTGGAATCCGCTGTTAATAGCAATACTGCTTAGCCCCTAAGGATTTGGTAATTCCCAGTGGGTAAAAAGAGATGTGTTTCTGTGTTTGTTAAACTCATTTACCACTAGGGCAATGGTTCTCAACTTTCCTAATGCCGTGACTCGTTAATACAGTTCCTCATATGTGGTAACCTTAAACCATAAAAAATTATTTCATTGCTACTTCATAACAGCAATTTTGCTATGGTTATGAGTCCGTCCTAATGTAAACAACTAATATGGGATTCTTGTGAGGGGTCGGGACCCACAGGCTGAGAACCACGGCGATAGTATCGACAATTAAACAAGGGAACGGTGTAAGAGTGATAAGCATTATGGAAACAATGAACAGGAGAGGGGATTGCATTTTAGATGCTGTGATCTGAATAACCAACATCTGAGCTGAAACCTAGTGGAAAGAGGATTGGGAAGATGTGTATAGGTCCTGTGGAGCAACACAGGCTAGCCAGCGTAACTGATTTACCATGATCAGAGACTAGAGAGTAGGTAAGCTCTGGGAGTGTCTATTAACTATGCTCGAGTGGTGAGATTTAATTCTAGCTGCCCCCAGGATGCCTATGCATTCACCAGCTCTCCTTTTCTCAAACGAATTTTCTTTGCCTTTTCTATTTCCAGTTCTACGGTTTCCAGATTAGTGCCCTACCTCAGCTGCACAGCCTCAGAGTTCTGAATGCCGTAAATCACGTGGACTACGTCGTTCTGACCACCGGCTGCCAATGACCTCCACATGCACAGGAAAGGGTCACAGAAGCCCGAGTCAGTTCTAAGTTAGTGGATGTGACTGGAAACAGGATGCTGCTATCACTTTGTTTCTGCCAGCAGAAGGACTCTTTACAAACCCAAGTTATCCTGTACCAGCACTGCGTACTGTGAAGCTGGAAGGTCACTGGTTAAAGGCAGCCTCATCAGTGCAAACGCAGAGAACATGGACTTTGTAATGAAAGAAGGCTGATTTCAATTAACATCCTTGAGTTTCACCTTCATTGCCTGTAATTTCAGCTATAAGCAACACCTACCCTTATAGGCTTGCAATAATATACAACATATTTCATAGTCATGCTTTGCATATGATGAGACTTAATCATTCAAGCGGACTTCACCATTACTAATTTTAGCATACACTATAACACTTACGGTTTTTGTTTGTTTGTTTGTTTTTTTACAAACATTCATTTCTTTCAACATCCTATAATAAGCATTTGGAAAGAGACCTGAAATAGTAAAATCATATTGGCCCTCCATACAGGTAACTCATTTATCAACAGTAGGTAGCTAGGGCAAAGGTGAGTGCCTAGGCCTGCCTGTTCACTAATGTGAAGAAAACTTACTCACGACATCACATCTGCAATAGCTCTCAAAGCAGGTACCGATGTTATGCCCAGGGCCTGATAGCTTGGGCCAACAACTGCTGAGACAGACAGAGGAATGGGGATTCCTGGAACTCCTGGTGGACACAACTCTAGCCCCAAGACCAAGGACTCTTATGTCAGTTGAAGCTTGCAACTTCAGACCAGCAAGCAATGGGAGAGTTGAAGATGAAGGAGTACCGCCTTTTGCCCCTCAGTCTTACCTCCTCCCTCCTGGGTGCAGCAAGATCCAGGCTATGGTAGATGTCAGCACTCCATGCCATTCTTTATTCTGCTGGGAAATCAGGATGCAAGACCTGGTATCACTCCCAGGTACGCCATCAAATAGGAGTGGCAAGGAAAACTGCTTTTTTAAGTCTCTTGCTGGGGCAGACCAGCCTCAGCCACTTCTACAAGTTCAGCCTTCAATTTTGTACACCTGAGCACAATTCCGCCTTCCTGATTAACTTTGGTCTCTTGTGGCCTGCTGCAGAAACCTGCCAAGTCCCACCCTCCCTCATCCATTCTTGGCTCCCTTCCAGTCCCAGTACCTCCTCCCTTCTCTGCCTTCTTGGCTCCTGGCAGGACTGGCCTAACCAGTTCTGCTCCTCAGAGAGGCTACTATAGTAGGGCGGTTAGCTGATACCTGGTTGGCCTTGGTCCCCACCAGCCTGCACAGAGTCCTGTGTTTCAGTTTTTTAGAGAGCCCTTTGGTTGGCCAGAGAATTTGCAACTTTGGCCAGACCATGGGAAAAATGAAGACTTTCCAATTTGGGCAGCATGTTTAGGCAATAGTGAGCATGTCATGGCTAGATATCAGGATTTGGGGGTTTTCACCCAGCAGCTCCCACAGGTGGCCTTCATTCCAGCTAAGGAGGCTCTACCTGTAGTGTCAAGCCCAGCTATGCTTGCACCCTTGCTTTCAGATTATTCTCAGCAGAGACCAGGAGCAACAAGTCTGCCTAACATGGCTCCATATGTAGCCTCTGACCTTAATGGCTGGTCCACAGAACACATATGTGGTCTTTAAAGAAGTAAATTAATCTGTCAAAGTATCTTTATCTCACATATCTTTATATGCATTGGTGTTTTGTCCACATGTGTGTCTGTGTAAAAGTGTTGGATCCCCTGGAATTAGAATTATAGACAATTGTGAGCTGTCTTGTGGGTGCTGGGGATTGAACTCAGGTCCCCTTGAAAAGCACACAGTGCCTTTAACCTCTCATCCATGTCTCCATTCCCAACTCACTCTCTCCATATATCTTCAGTATAGTACTTGAAGTCCTAGCTGGAGCAATAAGACAACTAAAGAAGATCAAAGGGATACAAATTGGAAAGGAAGAAGTAAAAGTATCTCTGTTCACAGACGATATAATAGTATACATAAGTGACCCTCGAGATTCTACCAGAGAACTCCTACAACTGATAAACACCTTCAGCTAAGTATTTAGCTAAATTAACTAAAATTAACTAAAAAAACCTGTAGCCCACCTGTATACAAACAGTAATTAGGGCAACAATACCTTTCATAATAGCCACAAATAATATAAAATATCTTGGTGTAACTCTAACCAAGCAAAGAAAGACCTTTATGACAAGAACTTCAAGTCTCTGATGAAATAAATTGAAGAAGATATCAGCAGAGGGAATGGTCTCCCATGCTCATGGATTGGTAGGATTAACATAGTAAAAATGGGCATCATACCAAAAGCAATCTACTGATTCAATGCAATTCCCATCAAAATTTCTTAAAATTCTTTAAAGACCCTCAAAGAACAATTCTCAACTTTCTATGGAAAAACAAAAAACCCAGAATAGCTAAAACAATCTTGTACAATAAAATATTTTCTGGAGGTATTTCCATCCCTGACTTCAAGCTGTACCACAGCATGTACTGCATGGTGCTGACATAGAAATAGACAGGTTGATCAATGGAATCAAATAGAAGACCCAGAAGTAAACCCACACATGTATGGATACTTGAAATTTTGACAAAGAAGCCAGCTATTCAACTCCTGGGCATATACTCAAAAGATGCTCCACCATACCACAAGGGCACTTGCTCAGGTATGTTTATAGCAGCTTTATTTGTAATAGCCAGAAACTGGAAGCGAACCCAGATAGCCTTCAATTGAAGAATGGATCAAGAACCTGTGGCACATTTACACAATGGAATACTACTTAGCTATTAAAAAACAAGGAAATCTTGAAATTTGCAGGCAAATGGATGAACTAGAAAAGATCATTCTGAGTGAAGTAACAAAGACCCAGAAAGACACACATAGTATTGTCTTGCTTATAAGTGGGAATTAGCTATTATTATATTGCAGGATAACCATACTACAATCCGTAGACACAAGGAAGCTAAGTAATGAGGATGGTCCAAGAGAGGATGCTTGAATCTCACTCAGAAGGGGAAATAAAATAGACATGCAAAATGGATAAAGAAATGGAACTGTGTGGGAGAGAGAGTGCGAAGAGTAATGAGGGTGGGAATCAGTCTTGCGGAGAGTGGGAGTGGGAGATGAGGAGGCTGGGAGAGAAAAGGGAAACCAATGGCATCTCTGAGCTGGAAACCCTCTTACAGGGTATGCTCCTGGGAGGATATGGGGGTGACTCCAGCCGACACTCTTCAGCAGTGGACATGGAGACGAAAGTGGCCACCTCTTAACCTGGCAGGACTTCCATTTGAGGGAGGGGGACACCAAGCCACCAACAAAACCTTCAAACCAAAATACACCCTGCCTACAAGATGTGCAGGGATAAAGAGAGCATAGATGAGGCAATTGCTATCCAATGCCTGGCCCAACCTGAGACCCACCTATGAGAGAGTGCTATCTCCTGACACTATTAATAATGCCCTGCTATGCTTGTAGATGGCAGCCTAACATAATTGTCCACTGAGAGGCCCTAGCCAGCATTGGATCAAAACAGAGGCTTAGACCCATAGCCAAACATTAGACAGAGCTTATGGAGTCTTGTAGAAGAGTCGGGTGAAGAATAGAGGGACATAGAATGGACAAGAACTCCATCAGAAGACCAATAGAGTCAACTACCATAGGCCCATGGGGCTTCCAGAGAAGGAAGCACCAACCACTGAACGTAGGCCTTCTACACATATGTAGCACATGGGCTGCTTGGTCTTCATGTGGGTCCCCTAGTAAGAGGAGCAGGTGATATATCTGACATTACTATGTTGTTTACTTGTGAATCACTTTTCCTTAGTCTGGTCTCAGTGGAAGAGGATGCTCTTAGTCCTGATGTGACTTAATGTCCTGGGGTAGGTTGGTATTGTTGGGAATTCCCCTTTCTGAGGAGTAGGGGAGGGGTGAAGAGAGAAAAAGGTGGAAGGGTAGGATGGGGAAGAGAGGAAGGAAGGGGCTGCAATCAGGATGTAAAGTGAATAAATAAATAAATAAAACAAATAAACATTAAGCAAAAAATGCAAGTCATCCAGTTTCCAAATCTAAGAGATTTTATTTCTCTTCTCTGAAAATAAAAATTAGTGTTATCTCTTTCTTAATCAGAGATTGCCAGATTTTACTATTCCTGAGCATTATCTGGGGGCATTTAAAATACTGATTTCTTCAGGCCTCAGAACTATGAATTTTAAACATTTCTCTCTGATTCCCATGGGAGTCTTGCTGTTTGGCATTTGTTGGTTCTTCTTAAGACAAAGTTGGGGGGTCAGGACAGGCTCTCCATTGTTATCGTCTTACAAAAATTTTCTAGCTGACTGTAGTCTTTAGTTCTTCCATCAGCTCACAAGTGAGCTTTGTGAGGCACACCTGTTCTCAAAGACATGAAAGCTATTCAGGCCTTAGCAATGATGTCCCCAGCAGCTGCTCCACCAGCACCTAATGCTCAGGCCTCTAACTACTGCCCCCTTCAGGTGACCTACAGGTTTCTGGGGGTGATCTGTCCCAAAGCTTTGCTTTACCAGATCATAGCTGAATTGTTTTTGAAAGTTATGAAATGGGGGAACAATGACAACACACTTTTACAATGCTGTTAATAGTAAAAATTACTTTTACTAGTAAAAGTATTTCATCATTATTATTCTTATTGCTTACGTAGGAGGTCTCAGACAAATGCCTATTTTCATTATAAAGCATTTCTGATATTTTCTGACTTGTAATACACTATGGTTTCAGAATATTTGTTTTGCTAGATATATGCTTTTCAACACTATGCTCAGTGTTGTTCCTTAGTTAGCAAACACTTTCCTTCACGCTTTCATTTGCTTATCTTGGATCAAAGATCAGTGTCTGCTGAGAACTATGCTAGCTGTGGGGAAACAATGGTCAATAAGTAAAGGTATATTGCCCTGTTTGCGAGTATACAGTATGGAAGATAGTGCTCTGACAATCACACAATTGCTATGACAGTGCTGTGGTGATAAATGTTAATAAAGAGAAGTCCCTTGTGCTATGAAAACAATTTACTTAGTCAAAGGCTGAGATAGAAGCTGGAATGAAGTTCACTTTGTGTGGCAATCGTACTGAGTTAATCATTTCAGAACAACACCATGTACTATGTATAGTGGTTAGTTTCGCTGCAGTAACAATGATCCTTAAATCTACGTGACTCCTGCCACAAAGGTTTACCACAAGGATGCTGTGAGTTGACTATAGCTCTGCCACTCTCTTAAGCTCTGCTGAAGATACAGATCCTTATGGGATATGCTGGTATATTGAAGGGGGAAAGAAGGGCCCTGTGGAAACTTGCCTGGCTTCTGAAGATCTGCTTAGATGTGGCCTCCTGTGGTGTCTGATTTTATTTCTTAGATTAAAATTCAAAGGAAATGGGCCAGAGATGCATGGTCCTCCCAGCAGGGCAAGCCACATCGTAGTGGGAAGAAGTAAATAACTGCAAAAATAATAAAATTTACTAGGTTAAGAAAGGCCTGGGGTAGAGAGATTCTGCAAAGATACTTGGAATCATGCAGGGCAAAAGTTGAAAGGGCTGGGAGTGAGGCTGAGGTGGAAACCATCCTTTACTGTGAGCTATGGGAAAGCCTGATCTTCATCCATACAACATCTTTTTAATGGTTAAATGTGTGCTTTTTACGTTTATGATGTGTTATCTAGTCATTACAGAATCTGTAGAAGTGACTGCTAACAAAAAGGAAAAAATATAGACTGTTCTTCACTGTACAATACAAAGTGAACCACCACTGATTGATTTGGAAACTATATAGTTAGATTTATATGTATTTTTAAAATAAAATTTATTTTAATGTAGTATTTTTGATATTTTTTAGAGAATTTCATACTTTGTATTTTGATCCCATTATGTCCTCCCACTCTTCCAAGATTTCCCCCTTCTTTACTCTTTGTGCATTTTTAAAGAGATTATTTTATACCAGCTGTCTTGATTCTCTGGCTCTTAACACTCTTTCTCCCATTTCTTCTGTTATGTTCTCTGATCCCTAAGTTTAGGGAGTGTGTTGTAAATCTATTAATTGTGGCCAGGGACCCCACAGTCAGTTGAGCTCTGCATTTCAACAAGTTGTGGTTTTCTGTCTCTGTCTGTTGTAAGGAGATGTTACTTTGATGAGGGATGAGAACTACACTTCCCTGTGGGCATAAGGGTAGTTATTCAGAATGCAGTGAGAGATTATCATGGCAGAGGAAACTGGGAGCATTTCTAATCTAGGTTCCATGGCCTGAGAAGCCATAGGTTGGTGGCTAAATTTCCAGTGCTAGTCGTGAACTCCCTTTGTATTGTGAGGTCCTTAAGTCCAATTAGATAACTGTTGGTTGCCCCGAGAATATAAATGCCACTATTTCCCCCTTTAGAATATCTTTAGATGCTGGTCACTGTTGGAGTTCATTGGCATTACAGCTGGATAGGGCGTTGATTGCTTTTCTCTATGGTATTCCTTCAGAAACAATGACAGCTGTTCCTCAATAAAGAGGCTTCCAGGTCAGGTCCAGATCAATTTCTCTAATTTCCGTGTGCAAAGTATGTGGCGTCTTCAGCAATAGGGTCTCACATTCTTTACTCAAAGGCACCAAGGACAATAACCATAGCTTGTATTATTTCAAGAGTCTCTTGGACTCTCCTGAGCAACAACCCAGCAAATTTCACATGCCCAGCACTCACGCTTTCTGTGAAAGTCTAATTTCTTAGATGGTTATATTTGTATGAAAATACATGCCAGATATTGCCATTGGCACATGTTTATGATTTTTCTCTCAAGAAAATTAGCTAAGTACACATAACTCCAGTACATGGTTTGCCAGCTCTGATTTTTCACTTTGTCAGTAGAAAATATTATTTTTTATTTTGCATTTGATAACTAAAGCTATAGTTCATTATTTGTTAATAATCCTTTGTTCTTTTTTTTTTTTTCAGAGAAGGGGGTCTCTTGATCCAAACCAATCTTTTTGCAGCAGGTACTTAGAATTCATCTTTGGTCTTTCAGAGAAGCCTGACTACTGCTTTGTCCATTCAGAGTTAATGCAGCAATATTGCACTTGCTTTCTGCAAGAAGCCAGTGAAAATGTGGACAGAGCGGTCCACATATGTGGTAGGATGACATGGCTCACACCACTATGTGTCCCTGTAGTGAGAGGATATTCTCATAGGATTTATCTGTCCTTCTGTCACTAGTGAGCACTTGTTCTGTGCTCTGTATGTGTGTGTTATAGTTCAAAAGATACCAAATGGCGAGGCACATTGGTACAACAGATGGGTCATTTTTGAGTTGATGGATGACTCAGTTGTGGAGATTTGCTGTGTGGATATATTAACAAGAAGATGGAGACCAAACATCACTATAAATGCTTCTCGGGTCATGCTTTAGATTTCTCATTAAGAATAATTTTCAATGCTATTAGCATAGACTAGCAGTGCAAAGTATTCTGATTTGATAGAAGCTCAGATATTTCACCTCTCTCTGATCTCTTTCTACCAAGCCAGAGTCTAAAATCTTCTAACCGTTTTAAATGTGTCACGCGTCCAATTAACTTTCCTTAAAAAACTAACTTTTTGTGTTTGCTTTTTCTCTTGTTGTAGGTTGTGCTATTGTCTTGTCAAACTACTCTGGCAATATGCACTATGCCCACATTCCCCACATCTCATGTTGTAGGGAAGGGAGAAAAAGCCTTAGAACACATAAAGACCATTAACAGAACATTTGACTGTGCCAGTGGGGAATGCAGAGAAAAAAAATATCAGCCCTTGTAGATGTGGTATGGCTTTCTGGGACAGCAGAGTGAGTGCTGGAAAGTCTTTCAAAGTGCCTGAAGGCCTCAGGTGAATTGGAGGGCTGATGAATTCTCTATCTTAGAATTGTTCTAACTTCGGCCCTGTGTAAACTCTGGTTTGTCCTCACTTGTACTATTGCCTAGAAGGAGCTCGGACTGATGCTCAGAAAGCTAAATATTTATTGCACAGTGTTTTATCTTTTATACAACAGACGTATGATTCTAGGGTTGTTTTAATTAAACTATTCCACCCAGCCACCCTCAGTGGTTGGGATAGTTCTGAGAGATGAGAGTTTGGGCTTCTCAGTATGGATTAATGTTGGGGTTTTGATCCACATGCAGTTGAACACACGTACCCACGGCCCTCTCCTGCATTGCAAATATTATCTATACTTTCAAACAAACAGATCTTATCTACTCCCAGTAACAGTGGGACCTTGGTTTTTAATCATTGTTTTCCAAGTAAATCCAAGGTGTACCTGAACAGGTGTTCTCTCTGTGAATTACTTAATTAAAACCGCTCCCCACAGGCCTTTGAAATACCAGAGGAAGCAAGTGAAGCACAGAGATTTAATTTTGACTCACTTCTTTATTAAAATGGAAGGGAATACAATCTGTCTTGCTTCCACTTAGGAGACTGCATGAGAAATCCATCTGCAAAGAGTGATGCCCTTTAATGGGACAGCATTTTCAGGATGTGTTAGTAAGACCAGTTAGAGCTTAGGAAAAAAATTGTAAAAAAAATTAAGATTTTAGGCTTCACCTTGTCCTGACTGAACTCTCTGGGAGTGAAGCCTGGAAGATGTACTTTGACACTCACCACAGATAATTGGTGACCTTGGTACCAATAAGATATTGTCTTTTAAAAACTCTGTCGTACAAGAGTATCTCTAACACTAAAACTACTATGTCTGAGAAGACAGAGACCAAGACCAAGTGAGTTGGCATCAGTGTCCCATCATGACACTTGTCAGAGAATAGTTAAAAGAATTAGTGGATGACTCAGATACCACAAAGGCAACTCAACTTTCAGTTCTGCAGGAGTCCTGACAAACAAGCTAGAAAAAAAGAATTCCTAAGATCCTATGAGCGGCCAGGCTAGACTGCTTCATTTCCTCTCATATTACTAGGGTAGAGTTCCCGCAGTTACTCTCAGAAGTGTGTAAAATGGTAACAGGGACTAGATTTTCACTGGAACTTAAAAAAAATTCTTGTACTTTCCATTGCTAGACATAAAAGCAGTTAACTTGACTCTCAGTTTCTTCCTTTGTTGATGCTGGTAATAAGATGCTCTTGAGATGTGTGCTGGTCCACATTCTTGGTCTTTCTCATGACTTCTCTGATGCATAGTCAACCACACAATGATGTATTTTTAAAAATACATATTTTTATTATAATTTATGTACATTCTATCTCAATTGTAATCCCCTCACTCTTATTTTCCTGTTCCCACCCACCCTCCCTCTTCTGCCCTATTCCTCTCTCCTAGACCTCTGACTGGTGGGGTCCTCCTTCCCCACTGTCTGACCATACCTATCAGGTCTTATCTGGATAGTCTTCATCCCTTTCCTCTGTGTTTCCACAGGGCCTCTCTGCCAAGGGGGCAGTGACCAAATCACGGGCACCAGAGTTCCTGTCAGAGGCAGTCCCCTGCTCTTCCTTCCCCTTCTCCATGTGGAGAATGAGCCGTCTGTTGGTTACATCTGAACAGGGAATCTAAGTTCTCTGCTTGCAATGTCTGTGGTTGGTGCTTCAGTTTGCACACGCTTGCTGCCAGGGTCCAGATCCACCGCCTTGTGGAGTTTCTGACACACCCCCTCCATCCTTCCATGTCCCATCTCTTCCATACAACTCATAGCTCTTAACCAAGAGTCTGGCTTTAAGTCTCAGCATGTGTCTTGATCCCATGCTGGGTGGAGTCTCTCAGACGACATCTATGTTGGGTTAATATCCACTTATAAGTGAGTATATACCATGCTTGTCTTTCTGGGTCTGGATGATCGTCTCTAGTTCCGTCCATTTGCCTGCAAATTTTAAGATTTCCTTGTTTTTGAAAGATGACTAGTAGTCTATTGTGTAAATGTACCATATTATTTATACCTTCAATTCATTTTACAAGTCTGTGTTGGCCCTTCTCTTTTTTGTGTGCGTCTTTGGTAAAAACAGAGACAGATGACTCACTTCTTGAGTAAAATCTTATTTGCCTGAAAAATTCCGTAGACATTCTTCTCTACTTGCATTCTGGCAGCAAACATTTTGAAACTCCAGGGTTACTCCTTAAACATATGGTATATAGGACCATCTTTACAACTAAAGTTAAGTGGAAGAAAATGACATTAATCCCTAAGGGGAAGAGTGCACTTTTAGCAAACACTGAGTGAATGAGAAGCGCTGAGTCTCTGAAGTGTTTATCATGGAGCAACTACTACTGAAAATAATTTGGGGTTGTTCTACAGAAAATAGCACTTGCTCTCATTGCTTTACTCAGAGGACTCCAGTGCAATATTTATGCATACTGAGTACCGCCTAGGTTCTGTGTCTTTGGTATATGTATATGTAATGATGCTTTAATGATGATCTGCATGTGCGCTATGAAGAGAGACCATCTCTGCCATCCGGGGGCTTGTTAGACTCACAAGCTTGGCAGCCTCATCCTGTTCTTAATGGATCAGAAATCCTAAGTGTTGGACTCATCGATGTCTAATGTAACAAGCTCTATAGATAGGACTGCTTTCTGTCCAGGGTTGAAAGATACTGGCTTCAAAACTCTTTTAACTCTTTTTTCAAATGTGATATTCTTGGGCAGCTAGGTCTCTGTTCATATTTTAGGATTGGAAAGTATTAAATCCTAGACATAGATTCAGGAAAATCCAACAAGTGGAAGCCCAGTAGGTCCCCGGTATGCGTGGGCTCATGTAGTCCAGCAGGCTGTGACACCTCACGACTTTACAGTAGAGTAGTGTAAGGTCCAGAGGTTCCAAGTGACTAATGCAAGATCATATAGCTGACTAGGAGGTTAATTAAGATCTTTTACACATCAATGTCAACAGCTTTTCTTAGTCTGTTGCTCAATTTGGTTATACCAGGCTGTGCAAAGACTTTCTAAGAGTGTTTTAAGGGGGGAGAGAATAGTACAGTTTTTCTTCTTCTCTTATAGACCCCTGCTTAGGACCCACAGGACCTAAGCAGCTCTCTAAAAACCCTTTACTGATTCTGATGGTCTCAGAAAGACTTCTAGACTGAGGGGGGCTTGATTACAGTGATGTTCTTCCCTCTCTGTCAGCCAAATAGCCCCGGAATCATGTATTATCATAACTCTGAGCTAGTAGCCAAAATATGTCATATTTCCTCAATTGTAGGAAACCAATTTAAATCCAGTATAAGAATATTCATTGAGAATATATTCTGTTTCTGTACAGTATCTATCTATCTATCTATCTATCTATCTATCTATCTTCTATCATCTATCTATCTATGCAGATCTATGCTTTTGTCTAAATTACAGTTGCAGTGAGAGCTATACTTAGGTGGTCCCAAGCAACGCAGGAACTATTCACTCTTCCATCTTAGGCACATATGGTCATTTTGAATTCATAGTTACATGAATCTAAGCAATATATGGGCAATATGACAAGAAAAACAAGGAGTTTTAAAGCATACAAAAAGGGAATCTTCTAAAGCTTGGATGCTCAATAAAGCTTTAGAAAAGAGAGAATGTCTAGGATAGTGCCTGGAGATTTTAAAGGCCGTACCAGTAGGGAGCGGGCAAGAAAAATCCTGTAGAGAAGACTGAACCTTGAAGGGAATATGATGAGATCTAGATTTTTCACTATGACCAATCTAGCTCTGGTGTGTGTGTGTGTGTGTGTGTGTGTGTGTGTGTGTGTGTGTGTGTGTGTTGTATATTACTGGGGAATGATCCTGGGCTTTGTAAGTGCTGGGCAAACATTCAACCACTGAGTCCCTCCCTCTATCCTCCACCCAACATCTCCTCTTCATCTCCCTTTCTTTCTTGAAAGGGTCTCACTAAGTTGTCCAGTCTGAAGTTACTTTGTGACTCAGGTAGATCTTGCACTTGAAATACGCCTGCCCCAATAGCTGGTAAATACAAGAAAACAGGGTCATGTGTTGCCTTAGTTCCACTTTTAATGGAATCAAGAAAGGCAGAAATGGCAAAATGTACACTCTGGGCATTCAAAATTTTGGCATTCTCATTACTTCTATTTATCACAATCATTGTTACAATCTCTTTATTATTTTATTATGATAGGAAATAATAGAACTTTAGGCAAAATAAAAATCTGTGCTCACAATAAAAATGGAGACTACTTTTTCTCTTTTCTCAGGTATGTCTAGAATTCATTTGGATGACACATAAATAGTCCCTTGATAAGCTGTATTGGATGCCTTGGTAAGAAATGGAAAATATCTTAAATTAGGAATGCCAAAAAAGAATGGCTTATTTTGGGTGGGTATGGGAGATGCTTTTCCATTCTTGAGCACTGTTATTGAAGGCAAGCTATATTAATACCTAACTTGATATGGAATTCTTCTCACACAAACCACAAAGGTTTACTTTAGGTAAGTTATAGATTGACTGTAGCTGTGCTTGGGTCATATCCCTATAAGCTTCTTTGGGACAAAGATCAATTTGTCATAGTTCTCCTTTTTGTACCTCAGACTGTGCCTGGGACATAATAGAAATTCAGTGAGTATTTAACAACTGAGTAACTGACAGAGAGAGCGACTTCATTTTTTCAGCATGTGTTTTTCACAATTGTGTATTATTCCCTTCATTTCCAAAAGTAATACTTTGTTTGAACAACTGCCTGGCTATAAATAACCATATTGGAATGACAAACAGCCTACTAAAACTTACCAAACTATTGTTGTTGGTTTTCTAGGCTAGCTACAGACATATTCTGTTATAAAACTCATGTATGGGTGAGATACAGAGTTTATGGTTCAGGATAGAGAGTTTATTTCTTATAATTTGCTATACACATGAGGAAGCAAAAGTATACAATTTGACTCAATGACGAGACACTATCTTATTTCTTTTTCTGACCTCTAAAGCCTGAGAATGGAATCCTCTGTTCATGTCCTGTCTACATTAGAGGAGGAGAGGGGAATGGAGTTTAGTCAGAGCTGATGGACTTTTTTTTTTTTTAATTTTTATTTTTATTTTATTTTATTTTATTTATATATTTTTTTATTTTTAATTAATTTATTCTTGTTACATCTCTATGGTTATCCCATCCCTTGTATCCTCCCATTCTCCCCTCCCTCCCATTTTCCCCTTATTCCCCTCCTCTATGACTGTTCCTCAGAGGGATTACCTCCCCCTGTATATGCTCATAGGATATCAAGTCTCTTCTTGGTGACCTGCTGTCCTTCCTCTGAGTGCCACTAGGTCTCCCCCGCCAGGGGACATAGTCAAATGTGAGGCACCAGAGTACTTGAGAAAGTCAAATCTCTCTCTCCACTCAAGTGTGGAGACTGTTCTGTCCATGGGCTAGATCAGGGTAGGGGTTTAATGGACTTAAAGTGCCCCAAGTCACTTTCTGAAGGCCTTTACCATGAAATCATCCTCCAAAGGGACATTGGCCAAAATCTTCATTTTTTTCCTTTGTGAGCGCTTGGGTGCCATACTAATACATCTTTGGTCCATTAAAGTCAGAGTCTTGTCAGTGAAGATACTGACCCAATAAACAAAGAGCAACAACAACAAACAAGACAAGTGCAGTGGCATACACCTTTAATCTCAATAGGCTGAGGCAGGTATCTGTGAGCTCAAGCCATCTTGGTCTATATAGAGAGCTTTAATCCAGCTGGGACTATACTAAAGAGATGAGACACGGCCTCAAACAAACACACAGGAAATGAAACCCCAGCATCTTGTTACACTATAAAGATAGTCTATGTTTTGTTATCTTTCTGCTATTCTTGCTATTCTGTATTAAGCTCTTTATTTCTCCTATAAATCCCACAGATAATCTAAAACCTTAAGCTTTTTTTTTTCAGTCTCTTACCCAGAATCAGAAATATTTTCTCCATAGTGTCCTCTTTTTATATCCAGTCCAGGAAAGATTTGTGTGTCCCTCTAACTTCCCATTTGGATTTGTCTCTTTAGGCAAAATGGCCAATTTAAGTTGCAATGATCACTCACATACTGGTGTTCTGGCAACCTACCGAGACATGACAGATGCAAGGGAATCCAGTGGAGGAGGGCATCGGAAGCCCCAGGCATTCAGCAGTAAACAAACATTCGACTTTACTGCCTTCTTGCTCACATTTTCAAGATCTATGTATTTAAATACATGAGAGACAAGCTCTTTTTAGGCAGCTGTTCATTTATGAGGCTTTTGGCACCAGTTACCTAGGCCTGGTTTTTTTTTTTTTTTTTAAATCAGATAATTGATGCTTTCTTTAAGCTTGACATTTTAATGTTTGTGGTATAGATATTTATTTCTAACTGGATCTCAAAACAGGCTATATGGGCTGAGAGATGTGGAGAACACTGAAAAGTTTCCTTTTATTGGCCAATTAAGAAGTCTAGAACTATCATCACTCTAAGCACAGAGGCGACTGAACTGCCCTTAAACCATCCTTTGGGGTATGCATAATCAGACACTTCTATCTCAGTTACAGAGAAGTGGCCTCTAAACTGTGAAAGCACCTAGCTCGTCTTTTCTATGCAACCTCTGTTGCTGACTCCCTTTATCTAGGACTCCTGAAAAAAAAATTCTACCTGTCTTTTCCTGTTTTCTCAGATTTCAACTTATTTATAGAAAAGGAAATTTGTGATTTTTTTGGTATTAGCTGTAAATACAAACAGTAAATCTACAATGGAAACAGGCAGAGTAGTATAGAATTTAGGACTTTGGCTGGTTCGCGTTACTGACATCCACCCCTACAACACATGTATGCACGCATGCACACCCTGCCCCCCTCCACCCTCCACCTGCCATACCTCAATTTTAGATGGAAACAGCATATTTCCACCATCTTTGGCAAATGTTATGGAATGACACTATATTCTAAAAAACAAAAACAAAAACAAAAAGTCCTCCATCATCTCTTGTCTTAACCTGTTGCTTTAATTTAGTAGTTTGAGCCCTTTGTCAAATTGAGGCAGTGTTGACTTGGGGGTAGTCTGTATCTCAGTGTCCTCTTCCAAGAGAATAATTGCCTTACGGAAGTCCTACCATCTCAGATAGACAAAACAAACAATAAGTGAAGATAAACAATGAGGCGTACATATAAAATATGTAACCTGGGTGAATCAAATTTGGAAGTGGCACCTTCTTAGGTCCCTCACTCCCTCTTGGAAACTGGTAAATTCTACCCACTTCTGTAAGAGTCTCTGTTGTAGCCAGCACAGCAAGAGTTGGCTTCATTCCCAGACACAATGCAGAGTCCATCTGTTCGGTCACTGAGCCTGGTAGGTACTTGGAAAAAAGGCTGTGTGCATGAGACAGTTTCCAATAAGGCTGTGGGTTTTCTCAAGATATTGAAAATGTGTTTTGTCAGTCCTGAATTTAATAAGTGAGTTAAGGATTACACTGTGGTTCCCCTCCCTAATTTTTCTGGTTCACACACATCAGTGATTTAAAGTCATTGTGGCAAGACTGAGGGATCTAGCTTTGTAAGGTTTGTAGCTTCGAGTAGGCTTTAAGTAAATATTTTTCTAATAATGATAGCAATGCTGCTTTTAAAAATATTTCTATACACTAAGTGATATGCCAACAGCTTTCTATTTTCTGTGCTTTTCTTACTTTCTTTAAACAGACATCTATTGAGCATTATCTGTAAGCCCAGTGTTGCTTTAAGAGTTCAAGCTTAAAAGGTAAGCAAATGACATCATGCACCTTCAATTCTAGTTAAAGGCATAATAATAACTATACGTAAACAGTGTACATATTCAGATAGTTGTGGCTATGAAAAGATAAATTAAATACGATGATGTCATAGTGATGGGGGGAAGGAGGGCTATATTTTGCTGGGAAATTTCTTAATGGGGAAAGATGCTTAAAATCAGACCTCAGTGGATAAGAATGATATTTCCATGTCATAGACAGATGTGCAGGAAAGGTTTCTTTGGAAGATGAGCAATTTAAGACATGTTCCATATACATGGAAACTAAACAACTCTCTGCTTAATGACACCTGAGTCAGGGAATAAAGAAAGAAAGAAAATAAGGACTTCCTGAAATTCAATGAAAATGAAGGAACAACATACCCAAATTTGTAGGATACATTGAAAGCAATGCTAAGAGGAAAATTCATAGCACTAAGTGACTTTAAAAAGAAATTGGAAACATCCCACATAAGTAACTTAATGATACAGCTGGAAACTCTAGAAAAAAAGAAGCAGAAACACCCAAGAGGAGTAGATGTCTGGAAATAATCAAACTCAGGGCTGAAATTAATAAATTAGAAACTAAGAAAACAGTCCAAAGAATCAACAAAACCAAGAGCTGGTTCTTTGAGAAAATCAACAAGATAGATAAACCATTAGCCAAACTAATTAAAAGGCAGAGAGAGAGTATCCAAATCAACAAATTCAGAAATGAAAAGGGAGACATAACAACAGACACTGAAGAAATACAAAGAATCATAAGATCCTACTTTGAAGGCATATATGCCAAAATTTTTGAAAATCTAAGGGAAATGGACGATTTTCTTGATCAATTCCACTTGCCAAAATTAAGTGAAGAACAGGTAAACAAGCTAAATAATCTCATTTCCCCAATAGAAATAGAAGCAATCATTGATAGTCTCCCAACAACAACAACAAAAAAGCCCAGGGCCAGATGGTTTCAGTGCAGAATTCTACCAGACCTTTAAGGATGTGCTAATACTGATACTCTTCAAGCTACTCCAAAAGATAAAAATGGATGGAACATTACCAAATTCATTCTATGAGGCCATAGTCACATTGATACCTAAACCTCACAAAGACCCAACAAAGAAAGAGAATTTCAGACCAATTTCTCTTATGAACATTGATGCAAAAATACCCAATAAAATACTTGCAAAACAAATACAAGAACACATTAAAGATATCACTCACTGTGAACAGGTACGCTTCATCCAGGCATGCAGGGATGGTTTAATATTTGGAAATCCACCAATGTAATCCACCATATAAACAAACTGAAAATAAAAAACCACATGATCATCTCCTTGGATGCAGAGAAAGCATTTGATAAAATCCAACACCCATTCATGTTTAAAGTTTTGAAGAAATCATGGATAAAAGACACATACCTCAACATAATTAAGGCTATATACAGCAAGCCAATAGCGAAAATCAAAGTAAATGATGAGATACTCAAGGAAATTCCTCTAAAATCGGGAACAAGGCAAGGCTGCCCACTCTCTCCATATCTCTTCAATATAGTACTCGAAGTTCTAGCCAGAGCAATAAGACAACAAAAGGAGATCAAGGGTATCCAAATGGGAAAGGAGGAAGTCAAATTATCCCTATTTGCAGATGATATGATAGTGTACATAAGTGACCCTCAAAATTCTACCAGAGAACTCCTACAGCTGATAAACACCTTCAGCAAATTGACTGGATACAAAATTAACTCAAAAAAGTCTGTAGCCTTCCTATACACAAATGACAAGCTTGCAGAGGAAGAAATTAGGAAAGCCACACCCTTCACATTAGCCACAAGCAATATAAAATATTTAGGAGTTACTCTAACTAAGCAAGTGAAGGGCTTGTTTGAAAAAAATTTCAAAACTCTGAAGCAAGAGATTGAACATGACATGAGAAGATGGAATGATCTTCCTTGCTCTTGGATTGGGAGAATTAACATAGAAAAAATGGCCACGTTACCAAAAGCAACTTACAGATTCAATGCAATCCCTATCAAAATACCTACACAATTTTAAAAAGACATTGAAAGTTCAATTCAATGGAAATTGAAAAACAAAAAACCCAGAATCACTAAAACAATCTTGTACAATAAAAGATCCTCCACAGGAATCTCCATACCCGATCTCAAGCTGGACTATAAAGCAACAAGAACTAACAAAAACAGCATGGTACTGGCACAGCAACGGGCTGGTTGATCAGTGGAATCGAATTGAAGACCTAGAAATGAATCCATACACATATTGTCATTTGATTTTTGACAAAGAAGCCAAATATATTTAATGGAAAAGGGATAGCATCTTCAACAAATGGTGCCGGTCTAACTGGATGTTCACGTGTAAAAAAATGCAATTGGACCCATATTTGTCAAAATGCACAAAACTCAAGTCCAAGTGGATCAAAGACCTCAACATAAAACCAGAGACACTAAGTCAGTTAGAAGAAAAAGTGGGGAGGAGCCTGGAACAGATTGGCACAAGAGACAACTTCGTGAACAGGACGCCAACAGCCCAGGCCTTAAGGTCAACAATTAATAAATGGGACCTCATGAAGCTGAGAAGCTTCTGTAAGACAGGAGACACTGTCAATAGAACAAAGTGACAGCCTACAGACTGGGAAAAGATCTTCACCAACCTCACAACTGACAAAGGTCTAATATCCAAAATATATAAATAACTCAAGAAATTAAATACCACCAAACCAAATAATCCAATTGAGAAATGGGGCTCAGAACTAAACAGAGAATTCTCAACAAAGGAATACTGAATGGCTGAGAAACACTTAAAGAAATGCTCAACCTCCTTAGTCATCAGGGAAATGCAAATCAAAACAACTCTGAGATTCCATCTTACACCCATCAGAATGGCTAAGATAAAAAATTCAAGTGACACTACATGCTGGCAAGGATGTGGAGAGAGATGAACACTCCTTCATTGCTGGTGGGAATGCAAACTAGTACAGCCACTTTGGAAATCTATCTGGCGCTATCTCAGAAAACTGGAAATAAGGCTTCCTCAAGAGCTAGCTAGTCCACTTCTTGGAATATACCCAGAAGATGCTCCAGCACACAAGAACATTTGCTCAACCATGTTCATAGCAGCCTTATTCATAGTAGCCAGAACATGGAAACAGCTTAAGTGTCCCTCAGTAGAAGAATGGATATAGAAACTGTGGTATATTTACACTATGGAATACTACTTAGCTATTAAAAACAAGGAATTCCTGAAATTTGTGGACAAATGGATTGAACTAGAAATGATGACAATGAGTGAGTTAACCCAGAAGCAGAAAGAGTCAAATGGTATATACTCACTTATATCTGGACACTAGCCCAAGGGGCATGTCCCAGAGGCAGGCAGATCACTGAATTCAAGGCAAGCCTGGTCTACAAAGCAAGTCCAGGACAGCCAAGGCTACACAGAGAGACTGTCTCAAAAAAAAAAAAAAAAAAAAAAAAGAAAAAAAGAAAAAAAGAAAGTCTTCACTTACCAGGAAAGTGGGACAGAGGAGAGGACATCTTATTGGGACTCTAGGTGAGAGAAGCATGGGAGATTGGGGAAATAGAAGGATCCAGAGGGTCCTAGAATCCTACAAGAAAAACATTATGATGCGCCAATCTGTGACCAGGCGTCCTGCTCAAACTGGCACTAGCCAAGGACAATACATGCAGTAAACTTCGAACCCATACCCAGATCTAGCCAATGGACAGGACATTCTCCACAATTGAGTGGAGAGTGGGGTCTGACTTTCACACGAACTCTGGTATCCCATATTTGACCACATCCCCTGGAGGGGGAGACCTGGTGGCACTCAGAGGAAGGATAGCAGGCTACCAAGAAGAGACTTGATACCCTATGAGCATATACAGGGGGAGGAGGTCCCCCTCAGTCACAGTCATAGGGGAGGGGAGTAAGGGAAAATGAGAGGGAGGGAAGAATGGGATGATACAAGGGATGGGATAACAATTGAGATGTGATATGAATAAATTAATAAAATATATTTTAAAAAGGCATGTTCCAGAGCAACCATATTTGTATATGGAATAAAAGAGGTAGCATCTTTGATCAAATGCAGAATGGAATAGAGTAATACACACAAAGAAGGGGCTGAGGGGACACAGGGTAGCAGATCATGTGGAGTCCACAGAGGCCACTGTTAACAAACCTTTCATGCATCATTTTTAACTAGCACAGTGACCTGTTTATGTCTCCATCTAAAGAGATGGACTGTTGCATTCATGTTAAATATCATGGCAAAGTCATATGGCTGACATACTCAGTGTCCAGATTTGGAGCAGCCTGGCCCCAGACCTTGCCTGAATAATCTCAACAAATGTCTATGAATTATCAACAACACCTTAAAATCATCCCTTTTCATACCTCCAACCATTAATCAATCCATGTTATCATCTGTAATAAAGAACAATGGATTCCCGCAGAGACCTAGGAGTCAGGAGTCAAGCAGAACTTTATAAAATTGGGAAAAATCATGGTTTTGGTTTTCTTATCAATAATATAAGACTAATAATCATAGTTTCCCCCACTTCTTAATGTGTTACCAGAGTAAAATAGAATCATATGTGTCTATGGTAAATAATCAATTAATTATTAAGTAAAAATCAATGCTATGAACACACACACACACACACACACACACACACACACACACACACACACACCATATGTATTTCCTTACCATGGTCCTTTCCTTGCTGTTCTCTTTTGATTATTACTTGCATTTTGGCCTTCTATTGTCATGACCTAGATGCCCGGCATAAGGCTTTGAAGATGGAGTTAAGGAAGCTACCCTTGGGCCTGGTACTCTGTGAATCTGATGGAACCAAAGTTCAGGTCATAAGCTGAAATATAGGAGGACTTTGTGTCAGCCCTGTAATGCACAGCTATGCAGGCTGTGTTTGTGGTGTTAATATCAAACACTACTGTGGAAATTTGGTGACATTTTCATGGCATTACAATGAGAGTTTGAATAGCTCATGAATCTTGGCTCACTTCTGCTCATTTTCACTTTACCCTCCCCTACCATGCTCCCATGCAATTTACAGTAGCCCCCCTTTATCTTAAAACACTTGGACAATGCCATAGAGTACAGATATGGGCTAAGCCTTAGATCTGATTTTTTTGACCATAGTTATATGTCTGGGGAAAAGTTCATTTTATAAACCAGATACAATGAGAGACTAACAATGAGCAACAGTAAAAAATAATTAAGACAAGAGACTATAACAAAGGCTATTCAAATTCGTGAAATACTTATTTTCTATTTAACATTTTCAGATCACAGCTGAGTACAGATAGCAGAATCACAGAGAGAGAAACTGGATAAGGGAAGAGTACTAAATGAACAGTAAATGGTATTTAAATAAAATATATAATAGCTCAGTGCACAATCATGACAATGTCTAGTTTGTTTCACATGAATATACTCAGCTCCCACCAGTTAACTAAAATGTTGAAATATCAATTTGGGTCTTCCATAGACATCTTTAATTTAATATGCAAAAAGCCAAACTTATTATCTTCCCTCCAAACCTGTTCCTTCAATAGGCTTACTTATTCAATAGGCTTACTTTTCTAGCTGCCAAGACTGGGGAAATTACAGGTTCAAGTTTCTTTTTCTATTATTCTCATGACCCATATTGGCAAAATACATTGATTTTTATCTTCAAAGCATTCAAGATAGAACTTCACCATGCCTTTGCTGCCTCTGCCCTAACTAAAGCATCAACAACTCCTGCCTGAGGTGTTTCAAGAGCCACTTATCTGCTTTCTTCATGCCTACTCTTTCATCCCAAGTTCATTTTCAAGAGAGCAGAGTGAGAATACTGTCAGGCTAACTGTGGTAGGTTGCATCATGATCCACTAAATACGTGAATAACCCAATCCTAAGACTTACGATGTTACATTATATGGCAAACAATGTGATCAAATTAAAGATCTTGAGATGAAGTGATTACCCAGGGTTACCCAGATACTACTTATATAAAATCACAACCCTTATAAGAGAGATGCCAGAGGAGTCTGAGGCAGAGGAAAGGGAGATGTGCTGACGGAAACAGAGATTAGAGTGATGTGCTATGAAGGTGGAAGCAGTACCTTCAAGCAAAGGAATACAGAATATAACTGGACCTTGGAAAAGGCAAAGGCATAGAATGTCTTCCTATACATCCAGGATGAACTTTCTTTGTTTTACCCTTGACTTTTCATCTTGGTCCTATAGCTCAGAAAAGTCAATTTTATATTTCTGACTTTCAGAACTGTAGGGGAACAGATTTATGTTGGACAAAGCTGCCAAACTTGTGGTAATTACAACAAATACATAATAGCAGCAATAGGAAAGAAAGACATCAGCCCCATTCCCCTTCATTCCAAGTAAACCTAGCCATATCTGTGCAATTACTTTTCTGAAATACAGTTTGTCATTCAGATACTGCAGCTCTGACCCAACCTCCCATCACTTTGCAAGTCGTTAATGCTTTTCCAGCCACGTTGGCCTTGTGCTGCCTACAGACATTGGGGCATGTTTGCTATTCTTTGCAGTTATCCACTTCAGATCTGCAATGCTGTGCTCCCCAATACCTGCATCACTGGAATGTTCTTTCCTAGATGGTCTTTGGTTGCCACATTCTCAGTATGACTTTCCTGACCATCTAACCAGAGGTAAGCACTCACCTCCTACCCCCCACCCCCCATTCCCTGGTCTATGTGCCTGCCTTATTGGAGTCTGAAGAATCTGCTGTCATCTGACAAACTCTAGGTTTAATGAATTAGGAGAAAGTGCTCTTCTTTGCACATTGCCAGATGCACCAAACCACAATAAGCTCTGAACATAGTGAGTGATTAAAATATTTTGTTGCAGTTGAATTATCTGTGAACTTAGTGCAACATGAACTATGATTTCTTTTGTGGAGACAGAGACAGACAGAGAGAGAGAGAGTGCTGGTACTCTGTACTCCAAGGGAAGCTGAGTAAATTGTCCATGAGGTTTCAGAACAAGACAAAAAAGTGACAGTTCAGCCAAGAGGAAGTCCTGATTTGACTCTTTGCCCACAGTCTATGTGGTGGAAGAGCACCCAGCCAGTAGGCATGATAGCACACAATTGTGCCTCTGACCTCTGACCAATCAAATTAACAATTCCCCCTCCTGGACACACCAGAAAGGATGTACCTGGAGGGAAGGTGAAAATTTCTTCTCCTTTATAAACAGTTTTAAAGACTTAAAAAAAGTCTCAAGAAAGTGACTCCATAGGGAACTCATGAAATGTCATTCTTTGCAATGACAATGATCCACAAGCAAAGCTGGCCTTCCCTTTTCAGTATCAGTAGTTACTCTATGCAAACAAAAAGGTCCTTAGCAATCATCTGTCAGTGATGACATTATCTGCTGTACTATATACACATATGGCACTGTAAAAATGCCAAGAGAATTGATGTCTCCTGGTTGGTTCTTGAAGAAAGGAAAGGATTCAAAGAAAAATTCTGGCCATAACTGCTAGCATAGTGGCTAGGAAAGACAGACACTTCTTGGTCCAGTCTAGCTGGTGCCAGGAGCTCAAAGGCTTCATTGAGAACTAGTAAGGAGAAGTGCTTTTCTATGGAACTAGCAACATTGAATTTGGGCACAGGACACACAATCACAATCTTGCTCACAGTGAGTCAGAGGAAACATTTAGAGATCAAGGTTAGCAAGACAAACTATGAGAGCACCGAATGTTTTCCACCCCTATTCTTCTCTGTCTAATTTTCTCTTTTAGAAATCCAGTGGGCAAGGGGATAAGGGGTTAAAGGATGCAATTGAATCTGCATGGTTAAGGTGTAGGGCATCAAGCAGTTGCAGGCTCATGGCTTCTGTGGTTATTCTTAGGTCTACTGCACATGCCACAGTGATGTACAGGCTCTTACCATGCATTCTGTGTGTGAAATCTTCCACGGATGGATGATAATCCATTTTTCTCAGCTTGGTTTATTGTTTCTTAACACATGGGGTATTTGTCAGAAAAATCTTTCAGATGTCATTGAAAACATGACAGTAACTGATAAAACATAACAACAAGAAAAAAAGAACCCAGCATCTCTCCCCCTTCCCCTACCTTCTCATTTATTCAATTGCTGATGCATCAGCCTTTAGACATTGTGATAAAACGCCTTCATCTACAAAGTTCATGTTTGAGATCATACAACTGAGATATCAAAAAGGTTGTGGAAACTATCATATTGTTTTAAATAACTTTATGACTTTTTTTTTGTTGTTGATGAACCAAAATCCTACCTATCCTAGACTGCATGCGGCTTGCAGGCTGTGGGTCGTACATGCCTGTTATTCAATCTGCTCTGTTCTTGAACTTGGCTCTGAGTCAGCCTCCCCTGGAGACCTGCTGGTTATGTTAAAAATATGAGTTTGATGTGTAACAGATGAAGATTTTATAAAACACATGTTCAGAGAAGTGGGGGGCCTCGGCTTAAATGGAATTAATACAGGTTCCTGGCTTGGCTCAGATCAAAGGATGTAGGCTTAAGATCATCTGGAAGATCGTGTTACTCACTTATGTGAGGATGTAACCGCACGTCTTCACATCAACTTCTACGTCTTTTGATTTCCTTTGCCATGGTGGGGTTTCTTCTGCAGTTACTGCTGTGATCTGTTTGGGTGATGCCCCTCGCCACACCCACAAGTATGTATTTTATCCTTCTCACTGAATCGTCTCTCTATGATGAAATGATCTTGTGGCTAATCCTGGCAGCTGGTCCCACATGGTGCAACTGTTGGTCTCACAGAGCTTCTCATGTTGAATCTCTTCCTGCAGCTTTTACCCCTGGTGGTGGAGACAGAATCTGCCAGGTGACACCAGGTACAACAGATGGCCTCTTTTTTTTCTTTCTTTCTACCTTTTTTTTTTTTTTCTGATTCCTATTTCAAGTTGGGCCTTGTTGTTCTGATGTCAATGTATGTTAAAAAAACACTCCTCCCAAATAATAACCTTCACTTAACATATTATTCCTAGACTCTGATGTACTCTGGAAAAAATTTAATTACGAAGCATTAAAAACTCTAAATGTATTTTTTATGAACTAAAAATTACATACAGAAAATTCTAAAGTTGTATGGAAAGACACATTAAAACAAACAAATAAACACCTCTTATAGCTTAGGCTTCCCTACTGATTTTCTTAGGTGAGACAAACAGTAATAAAATTTCCTTTTTTTTTTTTTTTTTTCTTTCTTGTGGACCCAAAAAATGATCTCAAGCTCTTCATGCAGAAACTGAACTGTAACCCTGGCCCTTAACACATACTCTTTCTACTTTTTGTCTGTATATATATATATGTATATATATATATGTATATACATCTATCTATCTATTTATCTATCTATCTATCATGTACCTGTCTATATTTATTCATTTTTTTAAAATTCTCACAACAGGTGTAACACTGCACAGATGACAGTAAAACCATATTTTATTTATTATATTTATTATATTAATTTGTATGTATGTATATCTTGCCTGAATGTATGTATGTACAGAGCATGCATGCCTGGTGCCCACTGAGGCAAGAAGAAGATGTAAGATTGCTTGGTACTGGGGTTACAGATGGTTGTAAGCTGTAAGCTGTCATCTGGTTTCCGGGAATTGACTTTGCAGAAGAAACAAGTACTCTGAACTGATGAGTGAACTCTCTAGCCCAAACTTTTAATTTTTCTTAACAATATATCTTGTAGAAAGCATACAAAAATGTAAATATTCTTGTTACAATGTCTTTTTAATGACAACATGTTTTGTCATACAAATGTATCATGGTTTGCTCCCTCAGGGTGTTATGGAGCACTGCTCCTGGTATAACTACTTTCACTGATACAAGCCTTAACAAGCAGCATTGCATTTGGTACACTTCTGCACAGATTTAATAGTTTTACGGCCTACCTTCCTTTCCTGTAATGTATACTGATTTTTTTTGTTGTCTTATTTTGCTTTATTTCTTTCATCCCATTTAATGTTATTTGGTATCACTCATTTATTTCTACTCTAGTTCCTTCCAAATGGGATAGAAAGTGCTGTCTTACTCATTTCCATGACACCAACATAGAGAAGAGGGCACAGCACTCAATAGGTGCTTATTAAATAGTTGTTGATACTTTTCATAAATGGCCCTTCCCGGTAGAGCAATGCTGGCTCAATGTAGCTGAAAACTGTAACACACTAGAATCAGAATGCCACAAGCAGATATCTGGAGAAGAGGCAGCTTATCGGTAGCTTTTGCATCAGTGCTGTCACCAGGGTGCAAGGTTGTCTTCCCCTTTAGTTCTGTCCTCTTAGGAGTAGGTTTCACTTTAGGAAAGGTCCCAGGAGCAATGGCAGGTGCAAAATGTGCCTGTCCTGCCCTCAGATGTGATAACATCCATAGGGAGACTGTGGCCAATAGAGATCTGTTTATTTTCTAGAGATAGTGAATTATTTTCCAGATGTCCCCAGAAGATTGTCTTCTCATGTACAATAACTGGGGTGGGTAGGGTGTTACTGGGGAATCATAAAATTTCTTGGGCTGACTTAGAACAATTTCCTTGAATGGAATCAATGTTGTGAAATCATCTGTAAAAGCCAAATAATATTCAAGCCAGAAGAAGGTGTAAGACCCACTAGGACTGGATTTAGATACGGCCGTAAGCTATCACGTGGGTTCTGGGAATTGACTCTGCAAGAACAAATACCTTTTCCAAGGAGTGGAATAGCTGGGTCTTGAGGAAGCCCTATTCCCAGTTTTCTGAGATAGCACCAGATAGATTTCCAAAGTGGTTGTACTAGTTTGCATTCCCACCAGCAATGAAGGAGTGTTCCTCTCTCCCCACATCCTCTCCAGCATGTGGTGTCGCTTGAATTTTTGATCTTAGCCATTCTGATGGGTGTAAGATGGAATCTCAGAGTTGTTTTGATTTGCATTTCCCTGATGACTAAGGAGGTTGAGCATTTCTTTAAGTGTTTCTCAGCCATTTGATATTCCTCTGTTGAGAATTCCCTGTTTAGTTCCAAGCCCCATTTCTCAATTGTATTATTTGGTTTGGTGGTGTTTAATTTCTTGAGTTCTTTATATATTTTGGATATTAGACCTTTGTCAGATGTAGGGTTCGTGAAGATCTTTTCCCAGTCTGTAGGCTGTCACTTTGTTCTATTGACAGTGTCTCCTGCCATAGCAGCCTTATTCATAATAGCCAGAACATGGATACAGCCTAAGTGTCCCTCAGTAGAAAAATGGATAAAGAAATTGTGGTACATATACACTATGGAATACTACTCAGCTATTAAAAACAAGGAATCCCCAAAATTTGTGGATAAATGGATTGAGCTAGAAATGATCATAATGAGTGAGTTAACCCAGAAGCAGAAAGACTCAAATGGTATATACTCACTTATATCTGCATACTAGCCCAAGGGGCATGTCCCACGAAAGCCTTCACTAACCAGGAAACTGGGACAGAGGGGAAGACATCCTATTGGGACTCTAGATGAGAGAAGCATGGGAGAATAGCAATGTAGAAGGATCCAGAGGGTCCTAGAAACCTACAAGTAGAACATTATGATAGGCAGATTTGGGCCCAGGGGTCCTGCTCAAACTAAGGCACCAGCCAAGCACAATACAGGCGGTAAACTTTAAACCCCTACCCAGATCTAGCCAATGGAAAGGACATTCTCCACAGTTGAGTGGAGAGTGGGGTATGACTTTCTCATGTACTCTGGTGCCTCACATTTGACCATGTCCCCTGGAGGGGGAGACCTAGTGGCACTCAGAGGAAGGATAGCAGGTCACTGAGAAGAGACTTGATACCCTATGAGCATATACAGGGGGAGGTAATCCCCCTCAGGAACAGTCATAGGGGAGGGGAATAAGGGGAAAATGGGAGGGAGGGAGAATGGGAGGATACAAGGGATGGGATAACCATAGAGATGTAACAAGAATAAATTAAAAAAAAAAAAAAAGAACAAGTACCTTTTAACTGCTCAGCCAACTCTCTAGCCCCAGCTTTTAATTTTTCTTAACAATGTGTTCTGTAGACAGTGTGCTTACATATACATATATATCCTTCCTACCCTGTTTTGGGAATCTGGATTCTTATCCCATCAGTGATGGGCAACGTGGAGGTTTAAATGACGCCCTGATGATGAGATAAAGCGTTGGAGATCTTGGGCCTGTAAGGGGTTTCACTGTGCTTCAACCAATGTTTTAGGGAGAGATTAGTAATTTTAGCCTATTATGAGGATTATTTTACTTGGTAAGGATGGGTTTAGACTTAAATATTACATAAAGTGGTGTATCTCCCCCTATGGGAATGCATATGTTTTTGTTGGAACAATATTCAACAGATGCTAGAGGCTATAACAGAGAAGACTTAGGGGAAATTATACCTGTTTTATTCTTGCCCTGTGCTTAGATCTCTTATGTTGCCCCCTTTTCCCACAAAGAAACAAAACTCACTTAAAATAAAAGTGCCAATGTTGTTCACTCACTCACAATGTCGTATAGCCTTTCTCACCATGTGTTAGTCAGGTTTCTATTGCTATGACAAATACTGGAGATATATTAACTTAAGGAGAGAATGGTTCTTTTTGGCTCATGGTTTTAGAGACCTCAGTCTACGGTTGGATGGTGCTCTTACTGATGGGCTTGTGGTAAGACAGTGCATCACGGTGGGGTGCATGGCAGAGGAAGTTACTTGCCTCATGGTAGCTAGGTAGCAAAGAGAACAGTAGGAAGGACCCAGCCATTGATCTCAATAATCAATTCAATAGCAAGCTACCAACAACCTAACATCCAATTGTTAGACTCCACTTCTTAAAGGTTCTTCTACCTTTCGGTAGTGCAATATGATGATGATCAAGCCTTTAACATATGTGTCTTTGGGGGTTTCTTTACCCAAGTTATAACAGTTTGTTAAGAGTAGAGTGTATTATTGTTACCTCACGCCTATGACCACTCTTCCATGTCACAGCATCTTAGCCCTACTTTCTCCCCCTTATTCCCTTGAGCATGCCAAACTGCAACCATCTCAAGGTCTTTTAATTTGACCAGGTTTTTCAGGTGATTGTATCCTTTGCATTAGTCACCTGCATGTTATGCCTTTCAAAGGTCTTCCCTAAGCAGCACAGAGAACGCAAAATACCCATTGTGCATCAACTAATATTTTCATATTTTACTTTATATAGAAAGATGCTTCATTCAACTTATGAGTGCTTTATTAATGTTTGTTGAGAACAGTGCCAAACTCCATTATTTTTCTTGTATATATATGTGTGTGGTGTACATGAATGCCTGCATATGTGTGTGGACATGCATGTGTAAGTGTAGTTGTGTGTGTAGCCATGTACTCGAAATCTGGAGTCTTATTCAATAATTTCTCACTTTATGCTTTGAGGCAGAATCTCTCAGCTGAACCAAGAGTATACCCATATAAGTAGTCTAGGTAGTCAGCTTGCTTTGGAGATCAGTGTCTCCACTTTGAGAGGACTGATACTACAGGGGACCACCATATGCACCTGATAATTATGTGGGTTCTGGGGATCTAAATTCTAGTTCTTATTCTTGTACAGCAAGGACTTTATGCATTAAGATATTTCCCAGATACCCAAAATTTATTAGCTCAGTCCCTGTTTGCATAGAATGCTTGAAATATATGTTGTATATGAAGACCCAGAAATAAAATAACTTCACAGCAGGCCTGGGTAGTATGAGGGCAGAAGAGAGAATGGGTCTAGGCTTTCATCAAATCTATGAAGTACTGTTGTGTTGGAGAAGAGCTCTGAGGTTAAGTCACATCACATTTTCGGGACCAGAATGTCGGAATTAGAAGACTTGATACAAACGCACACAGCCACAAAACTGAGAATGACAAAATTGCTGGATCAATTTCTCCCTCTTCTAAAAGCAGTGATTCTCCTTGAGAGGGATCCTAAGACAATCTGTGAGATAAAGTGAAGAAAGGGGTCAGTGGAAAGAGAGAACACTGTTTTATAGGCTGAGAGAAGAGTATTTTGGTTTTTTTTTTTTTTTGAGGGCAAAGGTAATGCTGGAACAGATGTGTAGGAGAGGCTAAGGATGGAAAATGAAAACATTTTAGTATTTATTCTTTGAACATTTTATTTTTCTGTCTTTTGTTATGTCTAGTGGAGAATGGAATTTCTCAACATATTTAAGTATTGGCTATGCTTTTTAATATAGAGCACTCTGAGGTCAAACCATTATAAAATTTAGTTAAAAAGTGTAAGTTTCAAAAAATTGATTGAAAATGTGTTTAATTGCCTGATGATAAAAAGTAGTAGTGTGCCACTCAAAACTTAAACAGAAAAAATTTAAGTAAATGAATAAAGTTTAAAACATAACTTTCAAGGGACTTTGCAAGGTAACTTCGTCTCTAAGCATCTCCTGACCAGGTTACTAATCCATTGTTAAATGGCAAGGGCCTCTTGGGGCAAGGTAGAAGGGGCGTTGCTATTTAATCACAGAGAGGTTATGGAAAGTGTGAGGTAGGAAGTGAGTACGGTAGTTAAATGAGGGTTGCTCTTGCTTTACCATGCAGAATTTCATAATGAAGCCATTTTCAGGATAAAGAAAATGGAAACACTGGTGTCCTTCAGAGGGATGAAAAGTGTGGAATCAGACCTGGCCAGAGTCACATATGAGCCTTGGCTCAGGCTATATATAATTGCTTTCTTCACTTTTGGATGAAGCAGATTGTTAATGCAGATAAAAAGATGCCCTTGTTTGGGAGATGCTCTGATTGACCTCAAAACTAGACTTGACAATCCGTTGATGAGCCCGGCACAGGGAATTGACAAAGAAGGCAGAACATCTTGTGCAAACTTTACTTGACTAGGTTAATTGAGGTGGGAAGACCTGACCTAAATTTGGGTAGAACTATTTATTCTCTGGTCTTAAGTTCTGGACTTCATAAAGAAGAAGATGGGGTTAGCACTAATTGGATGCAGTGGAATATGGATATGACGCGAAGGTAGGAGAGGAATGTGGGACCCACAGGAGACTCTGCTACTACTTCTGAGCAGAGGGTCTAGGTCCACATCATACAAGGTCCTTGGGTGATGTATCAGTCTCTGTATTGTAGTGTGGTTATCCTGTATTATGTGGCTAATACGGAGAGTACGGACCACTTCTGACATGGACTCTGGCCACCAAACTTTGAAAACAAGGTTGGCCTCTGGGATTTCTCTTTTCCTTTGTCTTCCGTTCTTATGTTTGGAGATAGGGGTTGAAAAGAAGGAAGGGGAATCAGAAGGTTGTTTTTAATTCACTGGTATAGAATTTGTATATTGAGGCAAAATAAATTTAATTTTAGATACATTGGTATAGAATTAAAATTTAAGATTATTCTTCACATACATTACATATATTTCTATTCTAATATGTCGTATTGTACTTATATAACTCAATTATAATAAAAGGTTTACTTTCCATACTTTGAAAGTGCTATTATAGGCTGCTTGGGATAAGTAAGTAATATCAATTACTAGTCTATTTTTATCACAATAATATACATCTTGGGTGCAACAGATAGATATGATTCTATAGATATATAAGGTGAAATAGTTAGATAAGGCCTTCAAAAACCTCAGAGACATATAAAATATGTCATTTAAAATGTTTTTTTTATTATTTTAAAGATTCGCTGACAATGAGACAGGTTAACTTCTGGCACCACTCATCTTCAAGAAGTAGATATGATCATAATTATCATATACATGTAAAAGTTTTACAAAGAATAAATAAAAATACTTTTTAAACTGGAGGAACACATATTGAATGTCTTTATGAAAAATAATAAATGCTTGTGGAGACACATGTTTACTCTGTTTTAAATAATGCATAATATATACATGTATAGGGACATGTCTTATTATTATGTAAATGTGTTTTTAGGTATCAGTAAAGTTAAATTTAATTATTCAAAATGAAAAAAAAAAAAAGAAGAGCTGGAGAGATGGGTTGTGAGTTAACAATGCTTGCTGCTATTGCAGAGGACCTGGGTTCAATTTCTAGCCCTCACATAGGCAGCTCACAGAAGGTCCAGGGGATCTGATCCCCTCTTATTACCTTCGAGGGCATCTTTATACACACAGTGTCACAGTGTACATACAAGTAATCAGGCACTTACAGTCTCATATACAAAAATAAATATTTTTCAACTTGAAAAAAAATACAGACGATGTTACATGAGCAGCAGTTCATGACTCTCTTCTCTCTGAGAGTAGACGGGACAAGAGTAGTCGCATGTTCCAAGCCCCTTGATTTTCCCTACGGCGATGGATAGACCCTTGAACTGTGAGCCAAAATAAGTTATTTCCTCCTTATGTTACTGTTGTCTGGTATTTTAGTACAGCAACAGCAAGTAACCAGGTTACAAAGTGACCAAAACAGTAATAAAGGGGGGGATGAGAACAGAAAGTGCTGCTTCGTGAGACAAAGGCCAGGGAGCGAATGTCCTGTCAGGAGTTTTCAGTTGGCTCTCTCTGGCACAAAGTGTCTCACAGGTGTCCAAGCTGCACGTGAGAAATCTCCCTCCTCTTTCTTCTTAGTCTTCATAGCTGTTCTGAATATTTGATCTTCAGGGACACACGCTGCCATCTGTGGGCTTTTTCCCACCTCCCATCCTTCCTCGGCCTCCTTTATTTTTGTTTACTTCAGAGTCTTCTTTGCATGTTTGTATTTTGCTATCTCTCAATCTGCTCACTTTTTTTCCTTCTGGAATATGTCCTTCCCTTCTCAGTCTTTGAAAATCTCCTGCCAACCCCTCTCAAACGCTACCTCCTTCCTCCCTCTAGTCACTGCTCCTCCCCTTTCTGAAGAACTTTCGTTTCTATTGAAAAATGCCTGATCTTATGCTAAACACACAAAAAATGCTATCGCATGAGTGATACAACTTTTCAATCCCCAACTCCCCTGCCAGAGTTCCTCAGTCTAATGCTTGTGACCTGTTTCGGGGAATCTTATTTGACTGACATACAGTCCCCGCATCCTGGCCAGTAGCTGAGACTGACTAGAGGGAGTGGGTAATAGAAGGACGGAGAACGACACTTTTCTTGTTTAGTTTTTGTCAACTCGATACACGCTGGTGTCACTTAAGAACAGGGACTCTTAACTGAGAAAATGCTCCCATAGGACTGGTTGTAGGCAAATCTGTGGGCTATTTTCTTAATCAGTGACTCATGTGGGAGGGCCATGTGGTCCTGAGCTGTATGGAGAGCAGGCTGAGTAAGCCGTGAGAAACAAACCAGTAAGTACCATTCCTCCACCACCTCTACTTCAGTTCCTCCCTCTCCTTTGACTTTCAACCATGACCTCCCTCAGTGAGAGTATGACCCAAGAGTTGTAAGCTCAAATAAACTCCATCTTCAAATTGCTTTTGGTCATGATGTTTTGTTATGGGTGTAGAAACCCTCAGACAGCACCCGACAGAGTGGCCTGTGTCGGCCACAATGAATACTCTCCATATTGCTATTTGGGTATCCCTATCATGGGAGAGTGGGAGCACAATTAACTTGCTTCTATTTTGTTTTCTCTTTCCATAAATTATGAGTGAGTGTGGGTGTTAGTCTCGTTAGCTCCACGGTTTCCAGTGCAGCCTCAAATACCTTCGTTCTTGGGAAGCAACATCTTTTTGAGCAGTGTCATCCTCCCTGCTGGGTTCTGGAAGTAGGACAATTTTCGGTGTTATTTTTAATCATGTAGCACTCAGGGAGATAATGATACTGATTTAAATGTGAGTCCGAGGAAGGTATTTCTCTTCCTGAGGGATTCATGGAGGGGGGGGGGGGGGGGGGGGGATATGCTTTGCTTCACAGCTCCACTAGGTGGCGTTTTACTAAAGAGTTATTGCTATTGTGGTCACTAGAAGAAATGAGTTGGTATTATTCTTAAAGGGACAGAATTGCACTCCATGAAAATGAAAAAGCTCATATCTCTATGGCTAATTATGAAGGAATATTCTAAATCAAGCATTTGTCATGTTTTTAAACAATAGAATGTACAAATCTACATCCCCAAATCTAGTTTCTACTATAAGGAAATAAGATTTGAGACAAATTTTCAATCTGTCTTTTGATTCTAATGTGTTATATGACCTTGTCCATGTCCTGTCATATCGCCGAGTATACTTCTTCCTTCTGATGTGAAAAAGGAAGCATGAAGTAACCTCTACAGTCTGGTCTTTTTACTTCTGTTACTTAATTCCATTTAATTTATTACTGCATTTAAGTTACAGTTGGAGAATAAAGATAAAACTAAACTGTGGGCTTGTTTATAAATATTTTATGATGACTGTAGCTTTGATTTTATGCCTTTCTAACTTTTAAATGTTAAAGAGAAGCCTCTACAAAGATGTGACTTCACACCTAGCATCAGAACCCTTTATTTTAAGCTAGGCAGCTTCAGGTGTTGACAACCTCTTGCCTCCCCCTGGCAGCTCTGTGGAATGAGCTCCTTTGAAACCTGCAGAAAGTCATCTAGGGAGTGGAGGAGAGCTTCACAGATAATTATCAGCATTATCCAAGGGAAGGGCACCTAGCTCTTTCCTTCAGTTCTGCAAAAGAAATCTATTTCCTCAACCGGTTCACTTTCCAGATTGCTCTAGGCTGATTTATAAGAATCCCACTGAAAAGAGGCTTATCATATTTTATAATGCTATAGACATTTCCCCCATAATTCTATTGAAAGTAGATTGAAAGACTTGATAAAAGAATGAAAGAAAGAAAAAAAGAATGAAGGAACATATGCTAACTCATAGAGAATCTGCCAGTACTCACAAGACCTGCACAGGTTCCAACTAGAAAGAAATTCCAACACTGTGAATGAGAAATGGACATGAAGTCACCTCTTAATGATACAGCTATTTGCAATTGGTACCTACTAGGTCAAGCAAAGCCAGTTTTCTGCAATGAAGAGTCACTAGATGTATCAACCCAACTCTAGGACAGGCCCCATCCATCCCCAGGAGTACCCAAAATGTGTGTGTGTGTGTGTGTGTGTGTGTGTGTGTGTGTGTGTGTGTGT
>OU015755.1:74214079-74231448 GCA_907169655.1 Acomys percivali | reverse complement strand
TGTGTGTGTGTGTGTGTGTGTGTGTGTGTGTGTGTGTGTGTGTGTGTGTTTTGTTTTATTTTGGTATTTTTTTTGTTAAATTTTTATATGTTCATTTTAACATTTGTTTTGTTTTTATTATTCAGAGAGAAAGCGAGAGACAGAGATAAAAGATGAAGTCAGGCTGATAAAGAGATGGCAAGCATGTGGGAGGAGAAAACATAAATAATATACTATGAGAAACAGTAATTTGAAAAGGTAAAAACAAAACAAAACAAAACCTCACTCTGCTGTAGTCATAGGAGATTTCTCACTTCTTCAGATGAGCCATGCTGTCTGCTTTCTCAGATTTCTCTTTCACTTTCCTCTCACTGCCTACAACTAATTCCCCAGCCCACACCTGACACCCTCTCTCGGGCCACATGTTTCTGCCTCCATGCTTTCCAGTTCTTATCTCCTTCCTTGGAAAGTGCTGCCCCACAACCTGAGTTACAGCGTTTGTTCCCTATCTCACCTTCCTTTTTTGATGTAGCTTTTGTCTAAGTAGTAATTATTTCTCTGATTGCTGGTATTTTCTGTTTTCTATATCCCAATAGATATTATTGACTTCCAGAAGCAGGACTGACAACGTCCCTGCCATTGGTCAGTGGCTGGATGAGTGAATCCAATAGAAAGGATGTTTGAATGAGTGACTGCTCAAGGCAGTATGGAAAGGAGTCTTCTGCCTCATCAGGTCATTTGTTGGGCCACTGTACAAATGTCTGTGTCTGTCTAGCTTTCTTTCCTGGTGTATGTACTCAGAGGCCCAGGATTTGGTCTGACCTAAGCTTTGTTATTGGCACCTTAAGGCAGGTGGGGAGTTGTCTGAGAGGCAGTTGTGGAATGTAGTAACAGTGCAGACCTTGTCTTTGCCAAGCCTTCTTATCTACAACCTTCCAGATCTCCTTAGTGTACTCAACATGCTCTGTACTAATACATCATGATGACCTTAAGCTGCCGGGTCAGCTGCATTTAAACCAGAAGAGCTTTTCCATCCTGCTGAAGTTACAGTGATTCTTAGGCTCTGGGTTTTCAATTTCCAGAAGAACTGCAAGGACTCATGGGATTAGGAGCAGAATTGCATCAGTTTGTTTATCATGTACTGAAAGGCCGGTTCTAGCAATTCTGTCTCATAAATAAAAATATTTTAAGAATTACATGTGAGAGTGTGTATGCATTTCCTTGCAATATTCACAGACCTCAGAAGCCTGTCTTGTTTCGCCAAATTTGCATGACCAGCTGTTAATTTTCTCTACCTCTTGTTTTCACCATGTACTTACATTGGATCAAATTTTGTCACTTAAATATTACATTCCTATTAGTTATTTGAGGGGTACATCTACATGCATGGAGGAGTTTAAGTGCTCACATGTATGTAGTCTTCCTAAGGAGTTTCTTTACTATAAGAATTCATACAGTCCCTTGGATCCCACATACGATGGATGTCACAGCTTGGTGTTCAATCGACATCACAGAAGGTCACTGTTTTAAACTAACATCTTGTAGCAAGTATCAAAGCAACAACAACAACAACAACAACAACAACAACAACAACAACAATGCAGAGCAAAAATCAAAATAGAGCTGCCCAGGCAGAAAGAAAGTTGTTGTCGACATTGTGAGCAAGCAGGAGACAGCCAACAGCAAACTTTGGCAAACAGAGCAGTTTCAATTGGTGTTAAAATGAACCCTCTTTGCCTTAATCCTTCTACATCCAAGATAAGCTGGGTTAACCCAAGCTAACCCACCACTTCTTTTTCTATCATGTTCCCACCTTTTGAGGTCCTACATTTGAAAAAAACACCTTACTCCCTTCTACTTTTTCAAAGATCTTTTCTGTCTCTAAAAGCAGCCTTTCCTACTCAACTCATTGGGGGACTTACTCTAGTCTGCAGAACGAGGCTTTGCCCTACCCCAGAACCTTTAGCAAAAACCAATTCGGACCTTTAAGCTAAAGTGCTAGGTACAGACGTTGAGCTGAAGTTCAGTTTGTGAAATATGTGGGGGAGTGGAAGAGAGATGAGAGAAAGATTAGGCAGATAGAGAAGTTGAAGAAGGATACAGGCTTAACAAAGTTTAAGCCAGGTTCCTCAAGGGTTGTGCCCTTAGGCTTCTGCCTTGGTTATACATGAGGCTGTACATGAGGCTCTACACTATACATGAGGCTATACACAGGCATGCATGTCCTTGGGTGGTTTTCACCTAGGACACCTGCTGGCAACTGGAACACATCTTTTCATAAGATGGAATCTAGGTGGCCTATTTTCTTATCTACAATAAAAAGGTGATACCCTCTAATAAAAGGCTTATGAAATAGGTTTATTGAATATTTATATAGCAGAGTCTTATTGGCTAGAGACAGTGGTTAAACTGAATGATCAACCACAAACTGAGAGTCTATCTAATAAGAAACAATGGTTATGTTTTGTAATATGGGTCAGGAAATGCAGTCTTCTTAAATAAAGATGCTTAATGTATACATAAAAAAAATACATTTCCCAGACCCATCCTGGCTTCCTTCTTTTCATAGGTACTTCTAAGATGATAAGAGTAGAAGTGCTTTCCTCTCAACAACAAAAGCAGGTGTTTTTTCCATAACTCCTGGGATATATACCATTTCAAAATACAAAACAGAACATGAGTCACTGAAATCTAAGCTAACAATCCTGCTCCTTACTAAAAATCTACAATATACCAGGTGTCTTACAGATGTATTTTTTGAGAGCTTGTTTGGAGGGTTAGTAGGGGAACACTGCTACTAACTATTTATGGACCCTAATTGAAGAAGGGTGTTCTTTGATTCTGGGAGGGTCCTCCTCCCAGAAATGTGGTCCTTTTCCATTGAGTGCACAGCATTGGGAGGAATGCACATGGAGCAGTGTAGAGGAATGGGAACTTCTCCCTTGCCAGCCAGATCGAGCCTGGTGGTCCATAGGGTTAATGACATCATAGCTCAATTGCTTATACCTCTAGATCTGTTCCTTATTGATCATGTGATCATATGCCTGAAAATTATTCTCAGATTACATCATGCAACTATCAAGACAGCATAACAGTATATATTCATTTCTATTCTACAGAGAAGGAAACTGAAAATTTACAAATCCTTTTGCTCAAGGTTACAAATTAGCATACTACACAACCTGAATTGTAATAGGCAGTGTGCCCCATGTAAATTTAAATTCTTAATAATAACGACTCATTATTGGGAAGATTCTGCTCTTGAAATTTGTCTTTGTTAGTCCCTTTAGGGCTCTAGTCCCTCAGAGGTCAGCCCAGGGCTTCAGAGAATAGAAACCTATTCTGCATGAATGTGGCAGGATAAGGAACTTGAAATTTTAGGGGAAATGAATGACAGGGGATAGGTAGTCTGCCCAGTGGAGAAAGTTAGGAAATGTCCTTGAATCTATAGTCCATAGGGAAACATGCTTCAGGGTGTGTAGAAAAGCAGAAACAAGCAACGGAAGTTAGAAAAGGTCACACACACATCTTATCAGCCTCCTCTTCAATGCAGTACAAGTGAAAAGGGAGTAAAACAGACATTGCTCATGAGGATTTGCATATAAACAGATGTCTTTAATTAACAGTATTATTTTTTATGTTTAATGGTGTGTGTGTGTGTGTGTGTGTGTGTGTGTGTGTGTGTGTGTGTGCAGGTCCAAAGGTGTATATGTTGACATTGTATGGCCTCCCCAAATGTACTCTATCTCTGCTTTTAGACAGGTTCTTTCATTCAACTCAGAGTTCATTGATTAAATAAACTGACTGGTCAGGAAGCTCTGGGAATCTGATAATCTCCAACAGTTATAACTTGGGTTACAGATGCAGGTGACCAGATCTAGGCTGACTAGGACCCAGGCTCCCTGCTCCTTTGACATTGCCCACACGCTTAGTGATTCCTGAAGATATCTACTCGAATGCCATGCATAGAACCATGACAAACCTATAAGGCATAACAAACCGGTCTCAAGGTTGACTTTTCTTTTCTCCTTGACTATAAGCTGTCACCAGAAGAGATCAAAGAAATGCTGAAACAAACTTAAACTTACTCATGTTTTGATTCTTCCTTTGGTCCTTCCTTTGAATCTCTTTGATCTGAAGAAACCAAATGGAAGGCAAGACACATATAAGAATCATTCTGAGTGATGGTGTGCATAAGGAGGGATTCTTGATCCCATCCACTGAAAATGCCTCTTCCTTCCTAACCATTACGCATGCTAATCAGTGCATAATAAAGCATAAGCTCTTAAAGGAGAGAGTCAAGGTGCCAGATTTTTGAACCTAGCAATTTAAACAAGTTGGATACCATAACCCCTTGAAATGGTGGATCCTGCTTCAACCCACATCAGTTTCTGCAATGTGGTTGTAAATTCCAAGGAGATTAGAACATTGCTTCAGGATGCAGGCCCCTAACTCACCAAAGGAAGCCAGTGTTTATATACAAAGGAATCTGATACATGAAATATGGCTGCCAACGTCACAGTAAAAAACAAGCAAACAATGCAAAAAACATCTGAGGATGCTCCACTAGTTGTTTCGTTACCATGGAAATGGGTATCCTCCTATTAGTTTTGCAGGCCCCAGAAGTCTTCAATGATACAGTTAGAGGAAGCAGAGCCATATGAGTAAAGGGTTAAATTCTATACATTTACTTCTGTTAAGGTTTGTTTTTGGATTGGACGAAGTTTCAGAAAAGAGAAGAAAGACAATCTTTGCACACAGAATGTGCTGACTAATGGTAATAATGGTAGAAAGTTCTGGAAAATAAGACAAGGACCCAAAAGGAACTCCTTTGTGTCATTGTGCAAGATTTTATTAAACATCTTTTCAAGACAACATTCAGCCTCCAGATGCAGTTGAGAAGACCCTGTTATGCTGTAGGCACTGGCTGGGGCATGGCAGGTGGCTCTGGCTTTCCACTTTCCTGTTCTGAGATGGGGATGGTGGGCAAGATTTCATCTTTCGGTTCCACAATGCTCACAGGATCAGGCAGAGGCTTCTTGGAGCTAATTTTACCACTTGGGTCCCAGGGAAGGATGATCTTCACTTTAATGCCCAGCACACCCTGTCTGAGGAGCACATGGCACCCCGCAGTGTCAATACAGTACTGTAGTTAACAGAGTCTCCACTGTGAATGATCAGACCATCCACAAAGTTCATGGACTTGTCCCTCTGTCCTCATAACTTCCTAGAAACAGCAATCTTGCATCCCTTTGCCCCACTCTTCATTCCTGGTGCTATGGAGAGGTCTTCATTCACTCTTTAATACATAGCTGACAATCACCAGGTTTTGAAGATTTGATCAGGAGATCAGCAAGAACCACCAAAGGCTGAATGGAAACACACCACTGACTTTTTTTTTCTTATTCAATGACTTTGAAACCTGTAATTTCCGAGAGAAACACTAATATGTGATCATATAAAAAAAGTGAATGCTGAGGGAAATAAAGGAATAATGTCTCAATCACTGATTAATTTATATCCTATCAGTACTATTACAAAGGAACATCTGAAAAAAAGAATCTTTGAAACAAGGGGGCTGGGTAACATAGCCTTTTATATCTTGTTAAATAGTACTTTGTGCTAGATATATGATCAGCAGTTGGTTATAAATTAATCCTGCATATCACATAAAAAATAACCAAAGTACACTATAGCAGGCCCTTTGCACAGCAAGCCTTCCTAGGAGTTTGCATCATAGAGACACACAGATCTCCTGTGGCCACCATTTCTACATAGAGCTCTATGCTGCTTTCAGGGGGATTTGAACCTCTTCTGGACCACTGCAGTCAACTCTCTGATCCAATGATCCTTCTCCCCAAGAACATTCTGTATTCTGGTGGCTAAAATAATGATTTCTGTTCTGGTTGGTGTAATTTGGACTTCAACTTGAGTAGCCATATTCAGCCACCTCCCGGGTGAGAAACTCATTCAGTTCAGCTTTGAAGATGCCATCAGCCACAAACTTCATCTTCTTGAAAATCTGTACCACCATGTTGACACTGCCCAATGCCAAAAGGAAAGCTCAAAATGAATTCTAATGTTTTCGTGGTGTGTGTGTTTGGGGGGGGGTGAGATGCCTTTCTGTTCCTTAAACAAATCTACAAAGCAGCCTTAAGACATAAGTGAAACTCTGTTATTGGAACCATGGCCATGATTAACTATGTAGGGAAAAGCAAAGTCTACTGGGATACAGCTAACATGAGCCATGTTATTTCTATCTCCCCCCACTACCCAGGCACCTAGGCCTATGGGTGATATCAGGGGCTCCAGTGAACTTCCTTTATCATACCATTGATAAGGATGGTCTCAGATCTTTGCCTTTATCTTCAGTGACTTGCCTTCCCCTGAAATCCCAGTAGCCCCTACACTTGGCCACATGGTATCATTCCATAGATAAACATCAAGATGGAAATATGTGGTGTCTCTAGCCATTTTAAGTTCAAGATATTCAGGAGTTCAATGTGATCCAGGATGCACCAGGTCTTCAGAAAAAGATGTGGAAAATGACCTGAGCTTATCTCCAGCAGAAAGCCATTATGGTTGAAACCAAAGTTGTTCACAGGTGGGAGACTTATTTAAACAAACCAGAACTTTCAAATTTCATCCAGCCAAACTAGTTTGTTTTCTGTCTTCGCTTTCTCCACTATGCCTCTCACTCTCTCATGTCACTCCACTGTGAGCATCTCACCATTGACAGTTGGGTCATCTGTTGACATGTACAGAAATTAGGAAGTAGCTACTGCAAAAACCTACTGGGGAGGGCCTTCTTTACGATAAAAGCCTCACCTAGAAGGGTAACATTACTGTAGATTTTGAAGTTGTGACAGATCTTCCTAATAACACCACACATAAAATACATAAACAACATAAAATGAACCTTAAACAACTCCTTATTCTTAGTTTTATCCCAGCCATGCTAAAGCTTACTATGACACCAAAACTTATGGACCCATACTTCCATACACAATCCCATCCTGCCCCATATTTGCAGGTGTTACATTCTGCAAAATTCAGAATACTACTACTTTCACTGGGCTGTTCCTATCCTCAACTCACTTCTCCACTGTGATATTATCCATGTAAGGCATAGTCCTGCCATCTCCGCAATAGACATTCATATTTCTGGCTTTGAATCCATTTTCTCATCAGCAAACAGACATTAGTGGTACCTGAAAATGTGAAGAGGTATTTTTATTGCTCTTAGTTTTGCTAGGAATTTCCCTTCATTCTCTTTTTCATGTTTTGTTTACTTCAATACCTTCCTTTTTGGGTGGCAGCTAGAATGGAGAAGAGAAATTACTTCATATGTTCATATCTTTATGAACCACCCTCAGGCACTGATGTCTATCATGTCCAAGTCACTACCATATCATGGTAATGCTCCATCGACACGTAGCTATTTGTACCTCAGTTGGGCTTGAGATAGAAATAGAAAGGGAAGTTACGTATCCTACAGACACTTTTCAAGTGTAGCAGAGAGAGCAAAACAAATCTCACAGAAGTCTTCTTGATATCTCCCTGCCTTCTTTCACATAGATTTTTATCCTCTGAACCTCCTTTGTTAAAACTCTTGCTCCTCTTTGCATCAGACACAGACTGTGCCTGCCCTTCAAGTTGTCCTAACTCTACACACTTTCACAGAGACACATGAGTGAGCAGTCTGTAAAGGTGGAGAGTGGTGCCAGCAGAGCCCACTGAAAATGTCTGGTGCTGGCGCTCTCAGGACCTGAAAGTCTATAAAATCTATTTTGGATTCCTTTTTGCCTAGTCTTTACAGGTCTATTTAGTGTCAAATCTTGCTAGTACCTATCTCCAAATTGCCCTACTCCACCATTCATAGTGAAATTCCATGCATAATAAAGTCTACACATCCAATGCCATTTGAAGGAGTCTAGATAAGCCTTTTTGGTGTCATCCAATCTGTTATTAGCACTTGTCTCTTTCACGGAATAGTTTCCCATTCCTTTTCTCTCTCCATTATGCTAGTTATTATATGAAAATATTTTTAGGTTTTCACCCAAACACCACGCACAGTGATTCAACAATTCCCAAAGTAATTGTCTATCCATCTATCTGTTCATTTATCCCTTAGACTTATCTTCTTATGATTATCTGGAATGTAACAGTTGCTGTGCTAATCACTTCATTATTATGAAGATAGTTGCTGGAATCTGGTACTGGTAAAGTTCTTACCTTCAGTTCATCAATTCTTTGCTTGTAGGCAGCCATTGTTTCATCATCTAGTTTTGAAAGGCAACCAAGAGTAGAAGCAAGAACCTGTATTTTGGGGTGGGCCTCTGGGGCTTGCCTCATCAACAACTCATATGAAGGTGAAGGTATCCCACTAAGACTTTTATTTAGTAACTCACAGCTCCTGGGAGAAGCATTGTCCAGCCATGAAGGATATAACCTTTTAAACTTTTTCTAACTTAAAAAATTATATGTATAACAATCATATATGCATATGTAAAATTTTATTTCAGTGACAAGATAGGAGGTTTACATATGGTTTTTTTTCATAGTTTTCATTTTGATTAACCTTCCTCTTCATTCCCAACCTTTCAGCCTCCCACTCCTTCCCAGCTTTAATTTTTCTACCCCCAGTATTCTCCCTCTTCGCTTTCCTTCTACTCATGCTCTACTTCCCTCCCCTCCCTCATGGGACCCCTTCCCCAGTGAACCATTTCTAGTCTCCCAGTCTCCAAAGGTACTCCTAGCTAAACACAAAGAGACTAAAGATTTGAAGTTAGAATCTACATATAAGAGAAAGCATTGATTTCTGCTCTAATATTTATTAATGGCCTCCATTTCTTGTTTGGGTTTAGAGTATATTTTATTGTTACTATAATTTTCCATATTCAAAGCTTAGGTTATCTATATGTGATATTTCTTCTTTCCTAGTATAGGCATTTGTAGTTATAAATTTCACTCAGATTGGTTCTTTAGCATTATATAATAAACTTTAGATGTTCTGGTTTCATTTTTATTTAATTCAAATGTTTATGTAATATATGCTTTGTGGTTTCCATGATAATATGAGTTAGTTGGAAGTGCATTGGCATGGGTTCTAATATTTGTAGAATTCCCAAATTTTATTTTTAAGTGAATTCCATCTTAGAATCTAATTTTTCTAACACCTGTGTGTAAAAACATATTGATGTTATTGTATAAATCAGCATATGGTACATTCTAGAGAATTCTTCATGTACTATTGAAGAGAATGTGAATTTTCTATTCCTTGTTCAACTGTTTATAAATATGAGTTGTATTGCTGTATGTATTATATGTTATTAAGTAATATATTAATATAATCTTTCTGTCTAGTTTTAACATTTATTTTTGAGGATAGACATGTAAGTCTATAATAATTATTATTTGGTTATTCATCTTTTATGTTTTATCAGCTTTTCCGTCATGAGTTTTAGTACCTGCCTTTTGTTGTACATATTTGTAATTGGTATATACTGTTGAATACTTGATTATTTTAAAAGTCCTCAATGTCTTTACTGACATTTTCTCCTTAAAGCTTATGTTTTCTGGTACTAATATTGCCTTACAGCTTTTATATCATTAATGTTTTCACAGGAGATGTCTTTCCTCATCTTCTTGAAAAACTTATATTATTATATGAGTGTATTAGTATTAGCATATTGCTGTTTTTATGTTCTCTGTTTGCCTTTGCCTCTTGCTTAAGATGCTTTGATCTATTTATAATTAATGATTGGTTTACTTATTTACTTATTTGCTGTTTTCTGGACATACATTTCTATTATATGACCAAAGCTTACCTCAAACTCAGTAGGTATTCCAGACTGAAATAAAACTTGAGCCCCATAGCCTCACTTCAGTCTCCTTAGTGCTGGATTTATAGCTGCATGTGACCAAACCTGGTCACAGAGGTTAATTTATGTGGCAGTTTGAATTAGAGTGGTTTCCATAGGCTTATACATTGGGATACTTGTTCCCAATTAGTGGAACTGTTTGGAAAGGATTAGGAGTGTTAGAGGAAGTATGTCATGAAGGGTGAGCTTGGAAGTTTCAATAGCCTCCATGAGACAGTCCCAGTCTCTCTCCTCTCTCCTCTCCTCTCCTCTCCTCTCCTCTCCTCTCCTCTCCTCTCCTCTCCTCTCCTCTCCTCTCCTCCCCTCCATTGCCTTCCCCTCCCCTCTCCTCCCTTCCCCTCTGTTCTCTTCTTGTTCTTGTTCTTGTTCTTCTCATTCTCTCTCTCTCTCTCTCTCTCTCTCTCTCTCTCTCTCTCTCTCTCTCCATGTAAGCTCTCAGCTACTGTTCCAGTGTTGTGTTGTCTTGGTCATGGTGTCTTAGCATAGCCCCCTATACAGATATAACTGATGGGCAGCTCGGTCTTCATAGTAAGGGAAGAGGTAGTTGTCACTGACATGAACTCTGTTGCCTGCTTTTTTTTTTTAAAATCACTTCCTCTGGCCAGGCTGCCTCACTAGGCCACAGGAAAAGAGGATGTACTCAATCCTGATGCAAATTGATGTACTAGGGTGTATTGGTTGGGGTAGGGGTCCTATTTTCTGAGAAGTAGGGGAGGGGAATTTTGATAATTGTTTTCTATGTGCCTTATACTCTTCATTTTTATTACTCTATTTTCTAAGTTCCCACTTTTGTCCTTTTTATGTCTTTGTTCTCTTTTCTTTTTTTTTAATTTTTTTATTAATTTATTCATATTACATCTCAATTGTTAGCCCATCCCTTGTATCCTCCCTTTCTTTCCTCCCTCCCAATTCCCCCTCTACTCCCCTTCCCTATGTCTGTGACTGAGGGGGACCTCCTCCCCCTGTATATGCTCCTAGGGTATCGAGTCTCTTCTTGATGACTTATTATCTTTCCTCTGAGTGCCACCAGGCCTCCCCATCCAAGGGACATGGTCCAGTATGGGGCACCAGAGTTTGTGTGAAAGTCAGATCCCCTTCTCCACTTAACGGTGGAGAATGTCCTGTCCATTAGCTAGACTGGGTAGGGGCTCGAAGTTTACTGCCTATATTTTCCTTGGCTGGTGCCATAGTTTGAGGAGGACCCCAGGACCCAGACCCACCTGTAGTTTTCCAGGACCGTGTCCCTCAGTAGAAGAATGGATAAAGAAACTGTGGTATATTTACACTATGGAATACTACTCAGCTATTAAAAACAAGAAATTTCCGAAATTTGTGGACAAATGGATTGAACTAGAAATTATCATGAGTGAGTTCACCCAGAAGCAAAGAGAGTCAAATGGTATATACTCACTTATATCGAGACACTAGTCCAAGGGGTATGCCCCCATGAAAAACTTTACCTACCAGGAAAGTGGGTCAGAGGGGAGAAAATCCTATTGAGACTTTAGGGGTGAGAAGCCTGGGAGAATGAGGAAATAGAAGGATCCAGAGGGTCCATGTCTTTGTTCTCAACCTTCTTTTTTGAGACAAGGGCTCATGCAGCCCAAGCTGGCCTTGGAGCTGGCCATGAATCCCTGATTCCATTGTATCTGCCTCCCACATGCTGGAATTACAGGTGTGTGCCACCACACTCAGCTCCTAAATTTGTTCCCTACTGACATTTTGCATATCATTTAATTTCTTTTGTTGATTCTTGTCATATATTTTAAATTATTTTCTTCCTGTTTGTTCTACAGTTTCTGATAAAATAAATTTACTTTATAAAAACCAAGTTCAAGTGTGTACAGATTTAAAATACAGAAATTTTGCTCCAGTGTAGCCATATTTTATTTATGACAGTTACACGTATTTATATTCATATGGCAGAATCCCAGTAATGCAGTTTTTAAAAGTTCATGATATATTTTTAAATAGTTAAAGAAGACAGGAAAAGTATGTCCTTTTCCTTATACATATCCATGAGTTATTTTTACCATGCTTTTTATTTATATAACTTTAAATTGCTCACTGGGGTCAAGTCCATTCTACCTAAAGGATTTCCTTTGAGAGTTTATTGGGGCTCCAGGCACAAATTCTTTTCATATTTGCTTATCTGGGAAAGTCTTTATTCTTTCTTTTTCTGAAAGTAACTTTGGAGGATACTAACTTATTTGCTGAATATTCTTCCAGCATACTGAATAGCTGCTTTATAAACTCTACTATTTTTATCATTATAAGTACTGCTATTCCTGTGAATCAATCATTTGCCTTTGGATTTTAACAGCAAGGGCATTCTATGTCTGATATTGATCACTTAAAAATCAGACCTGGGGCTTGTACATTTTGAAAGTACAACTAGTTTTCATAAATTTTAGAAGTTTTTACCATGGTTTATTTGGCTTATTTCTTTATTCTTTTCATTTCTATCTGTCATCTATTTTTCTGGGTCTGCTTGTATAATCGTAATATTCCATTCTTTTAGATCTTTTGGGAACTGCACATTTTCTCCATTTTTAGCTTGTTTTTCAGATTTTACAGTTTTCACTTATTATCATCTTTACAGATTCTTTATCTCATCAATTCTAATGCTCTGTTGAGACTGTTTTTTTAAGATTATTATTTAATTAAATGTAACTTATTTAATAATTTAACATTGCTTCCTTCTTTTTCCTTCCTTTGAGCCCTCCCATATATCCCTCTCTACTTTCATATTCATGGCCTCTTTTTTCATTAGCTGTTATTGCATGCATATATACATATATGTAAATATATTAATAAATATAACATGTTCAATCTGTATAATGTTATCTGCATGCAGGTTTTCAGGGTTAATCATTTGGTATTGGACATCCTATTTTTAATCGCAGTTTTTGTATTTTCAACTTTTTAAAAAATATTTTTCCATCACTTTTCTGATTTTGTATATTTGGTCATTCATTGTCATAGTTTCCTGTAATTCTTCAGATATAGTTTGCTTTAATCCTTTAAATATATTTTATATATTCCTTTCAAGTCTTTAGTAAAGTCAACATCTAGATCTATGCAGAGATAGATCTATTGATTTTTTTAATTGTAAATTGGCTTTTAGTTTGATGTGGTGGTTTTTTTTTTTTTTTTTTGGTCAAATTGTGATATTTTTGTATAATTTACTACTGTAGCACCTTGGATTTTTATTTTTCTAACGTTAGGAGATGTGGTTACAGTTGTAATTTATTCAGTGATTTGACTTGATTTTCTAATTTCTTTTTGTGGCTACTAACATTTCCACTCAGGGATTTTCCCCCCTCAAATGCTTTTTTGTCTTCTTTTAAAAAGCTTTAAAGGGACTGGTATCTTTGTTCTTGTTTGTCTCATTTTAATGGTTAAATGTTGCTCAGAAGTTATGCATTAATACTATGATAATTTTATTTTTGGCTGATGACTGCATGGAAATTATAGAATTGCTTTACAAATTAGGCAGGGCATCAGCCATACTCATTTCCTGCAAAGTCTCACATTTAGCCTTGGGTAGTGGATAGCTAGGATTTTTTTCCTCCCTTCCAAACAAGCACACAGCTTTCAATACTGTTGATGATGTCGAGATGGTCCTAAGGTCTTGGATGACTGTTTGGCTCCTCACAGTACCTAATTGTGTTTTGGCATATTGGTTGCTGAAGTCAATTAGTATGAGAGCCTCAGGCAGCTATGGCATTTGCCTCCCTGGATCGGCAATGAGATTGATGTTCACTTAGACAGTGCTCTTGGCCAAGCAACCTTCTCTCCACAGTTCTCCATATGGAGCCAGCTGCTTCCACTTACATAGCTGTCTGCTCTTTGCCCAGTTGTGGTGGACTTCCATAATGAAGAGCTAGAAATCTGGGGACACAACAGCCTTAAATATCTCACATCCTTTGGCTTAAAAATATAGGTATTAAGTAATTCAAAAAACAAAAATCACAATTTACTGCATGGCTTTGGTCAACTTCCAGAGTCATATGTGGTTGCTTCATAGAAGTCTGTTTGGCTTCATAATTTCCTAGTGAGAGGATTTGCCACATTTGGTCTCTGATATTTTATGCAGCACTATTTATGCATATAATCAAACGCCAAAGATGAATCCCCCAAACCACTGTGAGGTACTCTAATACCCTGCTGTAACCCATCAACAAAGTTTAGTTTCCCCCCTATTCCCTCTGGAATTTCATGCCAAATATATCATTTTAATAATATCAAGATTAAAAATATGCAACATGATTACTTGAGTTCCAGCCTCTGGCCAAGGGACCCACTGATCTTCCTGAAGAGGTCTGCTGGGGGGCCCAGGCACATCTAGCCTTCAGATCACAGCCATACCCACCTTCCCAGAGAGAACTGCCAGGCCTCAGGATCATGCAGCTTTACCTGCCTTCCTGAAGAGGCCTGCCAGGCCACAGGGACAAACCTCCAGCCCACACCCTACCTGCTTTCCCAAGGAGGGCTATGGGACCTTAGAAACATCCAACCAATGGCTAGTGGCCAGCATAAGAACACAGTCAACAAGAGCCAGGGCAACATGACACTACAAGAAACTAGCTATCCTACTACAACAACCCTGGATACTGTAACGCAGCTGAAACACAAGTCTATTCTTATGAAGATGATAGGGAACTTAAGGAGGAAATGAATAAATCCTTTAAAGAAATACAAGAATATAAACCAAATAAATAGAATCCTTTTAAAAAAGAAATATAGGAAAATACAATCAAGAGGTAAAGAAAATGAATAAGAGTGGAAGATGCGAAAGTGGAAATAAAAGCAATAAAGTAAACAATACCACTTCTGGGGATATACCCAAAAGATGTTTCATCATAACACAAAAGACATTTGCTCAACTATGTTCATAGTGGTTTTATTCATAATAGCCAGAAACTGGAAACAACCTAGGTGTCCCTCAAATGAAGCATGGATAAAGAAGCTATGGTACATTTACACAATGGAATATTACTCAGCTATTAAAAATAAGGAAATCATGAAATTTGCAGGCAAATGGATGGAACTGGAAAATACAATCCTGAGTGAGGTAGCCCAGACTCTAAAAGACATGCACAGTATGTACTCACTAATAACTGGATATTAGCCATAAATTACAGGATAACTATGTCACCATCCACAGACCCAAAGAAGCTAAGTAACAAGGAGTGCCAAAGGAAGCGTGCTTGAAAGTCATTCAGAAGGGGGAATAAAATAGCTATTGGAGGTGAATGGAGGGAATGAACTGGGTAGGAGAGGGTATGGGGAGGGGAGCAGGGGTGGGGATTAGGAGTAAGGAAAGTGGGTGAGAGAGGGCATGGTAAGAGAATGGAAATCAGAGGTACAGGGCATCTCTGGGATGTGCCAGAGACCAGGGACAGGTAAGGCCCCAAGAAGTCTGTCGGGTCATATTAACTGAAATTCCTAGCAGTGGGAGGAGATATGGAGCCTGAAATGGCCATCTTTGGAAGCCAGGCAGGACATCCAGTAGAGGGATAAGGACACCAACCCACCCCAATCCATTGACCCACAATATTCTATGCCTACATTATGTGTAGGGACAAAGATGGAGCAAAGATTGAGCAAATGGCCAAGCAAAGACTGGCCCTATTTGAGACCCATCCCATGGGAGAGAACCAACTCCTGACACTATTAACCTTACTTTGCTATGTTTGTAGACAGGAGCCGGGCATAACTTCTCTGAGAGGCTTCACCCAGCACCTGGTGGAAACAGATGCAGAGACCCACAGACAAACATCAGACAGAGCCCGGAAAGTCATATGGAAGGAAGAGTTGGGGGAACTATTGTTAGAACTGGAGGGGACAAGGATTCCATAAGAAGACCTACAGAGCCAACTAACCTGGGCCCATGGGGCTCTCAGAGACTGAACCACCAACCAAAGACCATGCATAGACTGGTCCTATGGCCCCTGCACATATGTGGCAGATGAGCAGCTTGGTCTTCATGTGGGTCCCTCAGCAGCTGGAGCAAGGGCCCTCTCTGACTTTGATGCATGCCTTTGGATCCTGTTCTAACAGGGCTGCCTTGCCTGGCCTCAGTGTGAGAGGATGTGCCTAGTCCTGCAGCAACTTAATGTGCTAGGGCAGGACCCATGGGGGACTTCATCTTTCTCTGAAGAGAAGGGGAAGAGAAAATGAGGGGGGAGGGAGTACCGGGAAGAGAGAAGTAAGGTCTATGATCAGGGTGTAAAGTGAATAAATAAATAAATAAATTAATGGAGAAAATATTTCAACACAACTAAAGTATTTTGTTATTTGACCAGTGATTAGGAGAGAAAGAGCAAATATAATTTGCTATTTACACTGCATTACTATGGTATAATTTCTAATTTGAGTAGCTGAGAACTAAGAAGGAGGAGCATGGTAAATTTGCTGAAGTCTGAACATAATTCATTTGACTCCTTTATGCTATAGGTGAGCACGCTGAGTCCCAGGAGATGAACTTTGAGAGTGAATTCACACCGTTCCATTTTTAGAACAGCCTTTTATATATACATGGTGGTTATTTCTTAGCCACAATAAATAGAGTTGGAAGAGTTGAAATGCCCGTGGAAGACTGATGTTGGCTGCTTGGCAGGATAAAAGTACTGCCTCCTAGTGATTCCTTCTACTGTTTTTGTAAGGAAAAGAATTTGCTTTGTTATGGCAGGAAAGGAGTCTTTCTACAGGAAAAAGAGAAATCAGATTTTTACAGATGCCAGCTTTGAACTCTCTATCTGTACAGTTAGAAATATTCAATTGAAATATAATGGCCCAGGATTTGTATTAGGGCCCACTTGAGGACATATGCTTGGGAGGTTTGACAAGCTCATGTTGCATTGCTTCCACACTCAGTAGAGATAAGAAATCTATGTGGGTCACTGATATAAACACAAAGAGTGTTATCACTATCTAGTATTCTTTACAATATTCTGCCCACAAACAGGCCAACTGCACCTCAAATTGTTCTAGCATGAACAGATAAGTCTCTTTAAATGAGAGATGAGTTTCCTGTGGTCCAGCTAATGTCTTTAGCCCATCCCATCCTTAATGGTGGTGACTTCTTAATGCCTTCTTATATCATTAGAAAGGTGTCTTACCTGTTCCCACAGTTGGGTCTGTTTTGTTCTTTGTATAATATGGACTTGGCATTGAGCTATAGGTACATAACCTCTTTTAAATCATAAAAATAGCTGGTATATCAATCACTAGAAAGAGGTGTTTTCAGCTCAATAACACAGTTCTTAAAGAAAATAGAGAGAGGACCAGAGACTCATACTTCTAGGGTCTCAGGCATTAGCATTTAAAATCATCTGCTATTACTAGAACCATTTCCCCAGAGGGATACATCTGGTTGCCTTCATCTAAGTTTAACCAGAAACCACAGAGTGGAGAAGATTGATGCTATGAAGAAGAAGAAGAAGAAGAAGAAGAAGAAGAAGAAGAAGAAGAAGAAGAAGAAGAAGAAGAAGAAGAAGA
>OU015755.1:74204029-74214069 GCA_907169655.1 Acomys percivali | reverse complement strand
GAAGAAGAAGAAGAAGAAGAAGAAGAAGAAGAAGAAGAAGAAGAAGAGAAAATCAAGATAGATAAATGAAAGAGGAGAGCAAAAATAATGAACACACACACACACAAAATAAAAGATAAGGAGAAGGGACTTATAAGGAGGTAGAAGAGTGAGAAAGGGAGACACTCAAAGATAATGGTGACTAGAAGAACAACAAGACAAAGACAGAAAAACAGAGAGAGAGAGAGAGAGAGAGAGAGAGAGAGAGAGAGACAGACAGACAGACAGACAGACAGACAGACAGACAGACAGACAGAAAGAACCAAAGTTCTGTCCCTCACAGGACCTGGCACTAGTTTTCTACTTAAAGGGGGTCTGTTAGCCCCCTTGGGTTTATAATTACCTATCTGCTGGGGACTATGGACCCACACTGCACGCTGAATTCAGCCTGGGACTCCGGGCCTATACTGCGTGCATAGTCCAGCCAGAGTCTTGGGGCCGCCGAGCCTGTGTGCATAGCTCAGGAAGAATCTCTGGGCCTAATCTGCCCGGCAAGTCCAGCTAGGGCCTCTGGGACCGAGGGGAGGACATACTATTGGGACTCTAGATGAGAGAACAATGGGAGAATAGCAATGTAGAAGGATCCAGTGGGTCCTAGAAACCTACAAGTAGAACATTATGATAGGCAGATTTGGGTCAAGGGGTCCCGCTCAAACTAAGGCACTAGCCAAGGACAATACAGGCGGTAAAATTTAAACCCCTACCCAGATCTAGCCCATGGACAGGACAGTCTCCACACTTGAGTGGAGAGAGGGATTTGACTTTCTCATGTACTCTGGTGCCTCATATTTGACTATGTCCCCTGGATGGGGAGACCTAGTGGCACTCAGAGGAAGGACAGCAGGTCACAGAGAAGAGACTTGATACCCTATGAGCATATACAGAGGGAGGTAATCCCTCTGAGGAACAGTCATAGGGGAGGGGAATAAGGGGAAAATGGGAGGGAGGGGAGAATGGGAGGATACGAGGGATGGGATAACCATAGAGATGTAACAAGAATAAATTAATAAAAATAAAAAAATAATAAAAAAAATAATTACCTATCTGTGTCATGAATAGACTGAGCAATGACCAGGAACATTTTTGCTACTTTATCATCCTGTGAAAAGGATGCCCCTACTACGGACTGCCTTTCCAAGTGCTTCTAACCTGTGTGAATTATATCGCAAGTACCCCTCTTCTCATTTATTATCCTCCATCATGCAAGCATTCCTGATGTTTCTCCAACCTGTAGAGTATACATTTCCCACCAAGACCTTTTACGTGACTCTTTCCTCTTTTAGGTGTGTTTCTATGAAGTCTTTGGGAAATGCACTCTATGACTTAGATGTTTGCAGAAAAACCAACTGTTACATTTATTTTTATGTAACTGTTTCTCAGTTTCTCTCTTAACCCAGCTATCCCACAAATAATTGATATTCTTTTATATTTGTTCAATCATAAGTCTCACAGCACAAGAACTGAGCGGTAATTGCTCTATTCTTAACCTTCTAAGCTAATTTGGCTTCGTCCAGTTTACATCACAGAGATACTTGCAATTGTAACTTTCTCTGCTTCAGCTTCTTCCTGATATCTATTGGACCTCTCCCGTGGCTGAATCCTTTCTACTTCTTTCCCTAACTCCTCTTCCCATGGCTTACAGAACATTCAGCCCTAGTCTCTCCCCATTCAGCAATTGACTATAAGATGCTTTATTGGCATACCAGGGGATAATTGGGGAGCAGTGTTTACACAACATTGAAACAGGAGATTCTCAGAACAAGGATTTCAACCAGATCTAGGGGAGTACAGAAATCAGCATTTGAATCACACAATAACCTTATGCCTGCAGTCAACTACAGTCAACTACTTTGCCCAGTGTTCCTCTGTAACACCAGGCCTGACCAGCCCTCTTCCTTCCTTCCATCCATCCCTATTCTAGTGGGCAATTCTATTTACTTATTATGTAGCATAAGGTAACCTACCTTCTATAAGTATATGTACTAATAAGCTTATAATCAATCTTCCTTTAAAGTCTGGATTTTGACTGAATTAATAGTGCATTCTTATGACCAAGGACAGTATCTAATACAGAATAGATAGTCACAAACATTTAGTGAATGAGGCACATGTCTAGCCATAGTTATAGGTTGGAGAAATTTAAATATCATTACTTAATAGATTAGTATGTTCCAGCATATAATAGGGTAACAGCTTAAAACATCTTATCATTTAGTTGTTATTTTTGTCATATTTCCTTGTCACTGTGTGTACTTGTCTTGCATTTATACAAGATTCTGTGTTTTTCCTCCCAAACTCTGCAACATCCTGCTCTGATTAATAAATTGCAATCAATTGCAATGCCTAATTATCTCCTTAGGAAGCCCGAAAAGAATGTAATAGATGGTGCATACTTATCTCTCAGCATGAGAGGGAAGCTATGGCTGGGTAACCCAGAAAAAATGTTTCAAGGAGAGAGAAATGGTAAGAGAGAAAAATGGAAAGTTCTAGGTAAGAATAACTGAAAATGGTGAGCATATACATATATCAGGTGCAGTGACAGTTGCTTAGTACCTGGGATGCTTAAAGCATGTTTCTTATGTATGATCTGTATACCAAGTGGAATGATTCAGAGATAGATGTCAAGGTGCCTGATAAAAAAAATACAGGTGCCCAAAGAATCTCCAGGTTGACAAAATTCTACCTGTGATCCTGTTGTCTAGCAATCTGCATTCTTACTACCTTCCTCATTACCTCTAATGCACATTAGAATTTGGAATAAAATGGGCCAGCAGCATATTCAGATTTATTTTGCTTTTTTTAAAAAGCACTTTACTTTGAGATGGGCATAAGTGGGCATTACTAGGAACCCATTATTGTGAGTGAGAAACATGGTGCTGAGTGCTGGGATGCAGAGCTGCATAAGATGGGGCGTTATACAATTATTGATGCCAGAGAGAAGCCATAGATGGATCTCACTCTGTCATCCGGAATATGCATGAGAATGTTCTCAGAGCCTCTGAATCCTTATGTGGAAGGGTTGGAAGTTACCACCAAGGGCCTCAAAGGACAGAACTTAGGCTACACAGTATGGCTGTGCCAGGAAACTTAATTGATCCACATGGAAAAATATTGCTTGGATCAGAGATGTCCATTCAGGGAGCACATTACTGCATCTGGGAATGATCCAGGTGCTATTAGAAGCCCATCTATTAGGGGGTGTCAGAAGGGTGCCCCCAAGTCAGTGGAAGATAAAATTTGTTCTTTGTTTCCCTTTGATTCAGAGAACCACTGATACAAATAAATCATTATGCTTACAGTCCAAATTTTTATTTATTTTTTCATGATTTTTTTTATTATGTTGCTTTTTTAACATGTACATTTTGTAAGCCATAATTGTTTTACACAAGGAATTTTAGAGGAGTATAAGGTGAAGCAGGAGACTTACAACTTTTAGAGACCATAAGGAAAATATGTATACTAATATTAGCAGCTGAAGTGCCTTCATGGTTACTAGTCTTTATGATACATACCTTAGTGTTTTGATTCATTTTGTTCTTAGACCATCCCCACAATGTGAGCATCATTCTTATGCCAGTTTTACAGGGGGACTCAATGAGATTTCAGTTCCATGCCCTCTGCTTTAGTCTATTTTCTGTTGTTGTAGCAAAATAGTTTTTGCTAAAATATTTATAGAGAAAAGAGCCTTGTTAAGTTCTCAGGTGTGGGAGTTTAAATGCATGGCTCTAGTGGGGCCATGTGGTGGTAACATCACAGTGGTGGGATGTATCTGAGAGGGAGAGGATGCATGGTAAAGCAGAAAGCCTACCTGAGCACGGAGAGGGTCCAGTCTTGTGAGAATAAACTCACAATGGAAGGTTAATCATTTCCTAGAAGAAAATGATACCCCCAGTGACCCAGGATTTCTTTTTTTTTCTTTTCTACTCTTTATTAGATTTCTTTTTTTTTCTTTTCTACTTTTTATTAGTATTTGCCTTTGCCAGTAAGATTCCCTGTGAAAACTGATAAAGATTCCAGAAATGAAATTTTCCATGTAGATAAGCTGCAGTTTCTTGCTTCCTCCTGATACACCGCCATTATGGCCTAAATCTTTTTCCTCCTTACTCACTCACTCTGTAGATCAGGCTGGCCTCAAACTTACATTAACCTTCATTATCTCACCTGACTGAATAATTTTTGAAACATGGTGTTAGTGTATCTTTCCTTATAGTACTTGCCTTCTGTTAGTTAGTTTGGCTTTTTGTTGTATTTTATTTTTTAATTAATTTATTTATTCACTTTAAATCTCAATTGTAGCCCCACCCATCCTCTTCTCCTGGTCCCATCATTCCTCACTCTTCCCCCTATCCTCCCTCCCCTAGCCTTCAGAAAAGGGAAGCCCCATCCCAGCATATTAAGTCACATCAGGACTGAGCACATCTTCTTCTATGGTGGCCAGACAAGGCAGCCCTGCCAGGGGGATGTGATAGAAAAACATGGAACAGAATCCTTGTCAGAGAGAGCTCTAGCTCCCCTTACTTGGGGATCCAAATGAAGACCAAAGGTAGGGCAGGGATGGAGGGAAGGTCCAACCAATCCTTGCCCATACCATGCAAGAAAGACAACTCTTGACACTATTGACACTCTGCTATGCTTGCAGACAGAGCCTAACATAGCTGTCCTCTGAGAGGATCCACCCAGCAGTGCATTGAAACAGAGGCTGAGACTCAGAGCCAAACACTGGGTGGAACACAGGGAGCCTCGTGGAAGAGTCAGGGGATGGACAGAAGGACCCAGAGGGAATAGGAGCTCCACAAGAAGACCAACAGAGCCAATCAACCTGGTCCAAGGGTGCTTGTGGAAACTGAAGCACCAACCAACGACCATGTATGGACTGGACCTAGGTCCCTGACACATTAGACCCAGGATTTCTTAAAGGCCCTACCACCTCCCAAATTTCCAAAGACCAATTTCCAGAGAGCAAATTTCCAAGGACATAACCCTTTCTACTACAACTACAGAAGTTGCACCAGGAGTAGAGGATTATTTTGGGATGACTCAGCTGTGCAAGTTAAGACAGAGTTCTCACACTATGCATTGAGTCTTTCCCTGGCTTCAATATACTCAGCTCCTAGGCTTTGTCTTCAGTGTTACTTCCTCAGAACAGCTTTTTCACTCTGTTTTCCCAGCCTCAACTAAACCAGATTTCTTATTCCTCTGTCCCCACCCATTACCATAACATTTTTCTTAGTTGTGCTAGCTGCTGTACTATAATGGTGAGAATGCTTTATATTTTTATATTTTTGGTTTTTGAGACAGGGGTTTCTCTGTGTAGCCTTGGGGGAATGCTTTAAATACCACCTAACAGAGACTGAATTTATTTCACTGAAGATCTAATTCCTGTTATGATATTGTGCTTAATTGTGTGACCCCGAATGTTCCTGGGACATTACTCAGCCTGGGAGATAGAGTCTTTTTCCGCCACTTTAAAAGCTAAAGGGGTTCTTGGGCCCACATTCAGCAGCTCTAGCCTCAAGCATGAAGTCCTCTTAGGTGGCCCTGCTATCCTTTCTCTGCTCTCTTTTCTCTTCCACTCTCTCCTTCCCTACTCACCACAGTGTTAGTGCCAACTATGCCTAACCATGGTGTATTTTTCAGAAGCCTTATTGTTTCCTATCTCTATTATATGACCGACATGGATACTTTTGTCTGTCATGCTTACATTCTACTTTTTTTTGCTTGGATACCTTCCAAGGTATTTTTCCCCCCTATGAACTCACTTCTGGCTTCATTGAAGCTTATGCTATTATATCTCTCACAGAATTCTATCTTAAAGGCTGTTACACTCCATTTCATTTAGCCCTCCCTGGACTAGATCAGAGATCATCACACTTTTTTTTTCTATCTGCAAAGACTTGGTAAATACATTTGGCTTCGTGAGCCACACAGCTTTTGCCACAGTTATGTTTCTCTGCTGTTATGGCATGGAACCCACCTTATATAACATGAAAATGAGGAGAAGTGGCCGTGTTCCTGTGGAACAGGCATGAGTCAGGCTTGGCCCACAGATCACAGCACGTAGAGCATTTTTTCCATGTCATAGACTATTGTCATCATTCTAGGCTGCAGATAGTTTTAAGACAACTATGATTTATTTACCTAGATCAGGCTACCCAGATAAAGCCTGATGCCGTCACAGATTAGATAGTTAGAAAAATGTTGGCTGAACCAATAGTTCCAATTCTAGTGAAGACTGTTGTGAGCAGAGACTTATTTTTTTTCTTCCAATACTAGTATTAATAGCTTCTGGACTTCAATTTCAATTTGTCTTATCAGTTGTGGTGAAGCCAGTTTCCTTGGCATTTGAAGAAGATGAAAGCTTTCCTACTTGTACACGGACTTCAGCACACGAAACCATGCACACTTAAGGTACAAAATCTCCTCTCATTGCTGACAAAAGGGTCCATGAAAAGGTAGGTGAAGTGAATATGAGGTCAAGTTTTTCTAATAGTACTGAACACAGTAGAATAGGGTGAAAGATGGAGGGAGGGGGAACAGGAAGAAACAAGTGAAGGGATAACAATCGGGATGTAATCTTAATAAATTATTTAAATAAAAACACACAAAAAAAGAACTGAACACAGTAACTTTGTACTTCACAGAGACAGATCTAAAGAACAATTATGCACGTGGAGGAGATAGGAGAATCTTCTGCATGCAGCCTCTGCATTCTCTAGCCCTTGATCCTTTTCAATGGGGATTAGCATGTCTCTATAGCTTTGTCATTCTCTTAATCTAGCTCTTAGCATGAGGTGGAAAAGGCCATATACACCATGCACCATGCCAATTGCTTCTCAGCGTCTTCTGGACACTGGCTAGACTGCTCAGCCTATACCTAGCCTCAGTGAAGGGTCTTACAAGATTATATGTTTTTCATATGTTCCATGTCACTTAAAGGTTGACAAATTGCTCCAGAGATCCAAGGGTGTTGTTTATAGTGGGGAGCTAAAGGAAAACTATACCTCTCAGGCACCTACAAAAGGACTCCAAGACAGCTGAGAAACTGAGGTGAGAAAATGTTTAATTACTTTGAACCATTTCACAGTGTCAAAGTCAGGCCAAGAAAGATGACAGACCCTGCCATAGGGTTGAGCCTCTAACTCTAATGAGGCCAAATGCTCTTCTGTGTTGTTGGTACCTTAGCTCCAGAGTGGGTTAATTTTGCCTCAGTGTCCCATTCTAGACATCGCTCCCCATTTTGGATATTTATTATTTTTATCAGTATGTTAATTCTGAAGTTTTCCCAACTGGTTTATAAATATTTGAAGAAGCTCACAGGCAAGTTTTTCTATTCTGGCTTCTGCCTCTGGTAGATGGTTTTGCTTTCACTGAGAGCTACTTGCCTCCCTTTGAAACCTTGAATCCAGCTTCTCTGCCAGTCTTGTTCTCACCATGGTTCCTGTGTGATCAAAAATTTATTTGGGGCCTTTCTGATGCTGGGAGCTCACCAACAGAAGCTCTAGGTTAATTAGTTTTTGGAATACTTGGGTATTGGTAGTGTTTAACTCCTGCTGCCCCCACCTCAAGATGATTCTAATTTTGTGCTGAAAATGAAGGCAGTAATTACAGATTGAGTTCTTGGGACAGAAAAGGATAATTTTGTATTGTAGCTCTCCTCATTACTATATGACCATGGGAAAGTAATCTAAAATTTATGTTGCTTGCTTATGTCATTTTACTTGGTAGGCTAATAGAACATACTTCATAGGAGTCTTATTATATATAAGAAAAAACAAGTAAAACCTACTAAGTGCCTAGCACATGATAAACATGAAATTAGCATCTATTCTTAATGCAACTGTGCAGATTTTGTTCTGATTGTAATTATTTTTGTTTCTTTTGCTATGATTACAATGAGTATGACAATTTTGTCCCTTCTTCTGGGATACAGATTAATGGGATATGTTCTTCCCATAATTATGGCAGATATTCAGGAAGATGTTAGAACTGCTGCTCATGTTAAAATCTATTAATAAATATTGGCCTAAGCAAGTCACATGCTTTATGCCTTATTCTTGATTTTTGGGAAGAATTGAAAGCACCATGGCAGAAATGATGACTACAGGGATCAAGGAATGGATGCAAACTCGTGGTCAGTAATCCAGCTCACACACGTGTAACAGAGATGACAAAAGAGACAAAATACTTGCAGAGAGCACACATAAACTTTAAGTAGTGAGGAAAACTTTCTACTCAATATTTAACATGGAGGAAGTTTAATTCTAGGAAGCCTGGATGCAAGTTTCATGATTCAAGAGGCATTAGCTGGGGCTCTGAGATAGAGACTAAATATGAGAAATGTAAAGCCACATGAACGCAATTTTTAGATATTTGGTTTTTGTTTGTTTGTTTGTTTGTTTTACAGAGACACATTCAAAGCCTTTGATCTCTATGTGTGTATCATGAATATCCTGAAGTGGAAAAAAAAACAACAGCAGGTAGTTTTATCAAAATGTTCTCAAACCTTCCTTTCTTATCAGGCTAATGTTCTCAGAGACCAACTTCTGGCCATATTGTGTGATGGGAGGAAGCACAGTTTCCTTAGTGTTTCCTAAGAGGACGTGCTTGGGAAAGGAAGCTGAAGGTGGAAAAAAGCTGTAAGCATAGAGGAAAGATGAGTTGTGAAGCTTAAGGGACAGATAAGTTCAAGTTTAACATATTTCAGTCAACGTGGTATGTACATTCCCTTATGTCATTTGTTGGACGGATTATTCTCTGTGCAAGATCTGTTCTTGAAACCTTTATCAATAGTAGGCATTTCTTTCTGCTGTCTGCTCTGTGCCTTTGACTTATAAATTACGTTAATGTCAGTAACAGACAGCATGCTAGAATTATTATTATGTGCCACCATGCCTACATGTCCATACTTTGAATTAATTGTGATAGAGGTAGCTTTGCTCTTTTTTTTTTTTTCTCCTTAAATTTGCTTTGACCCTTCAGTGTTCCTTTTTTTGTTTCACATAGGGTGTATGATTATATCATATACTTCTGTAAAAGTTGTTATTGGGATATTGATAGGAACTGCCTTGAGTCTTCTTTGGACAATATAGACATTGGAGCATTCTGAGTCTTTCAGTTTGTGAATGTGTGATGTCATCTTTCCATTATATCTTTTAGAATTTTTAACAACAATGTTTAAAAAGCATCAATGTGCAAAGCTTTCTTGTTTTTGATTAAATTCATTACTAGGTTTTTTTTTTGAAAATTTTTTATTAATTTATTCATATTACATCTCCATGGTTATCCCATCCCTTGTATCCTCCCATTCCTCCCTCCCTCCATTTCCCCCTTACTCCCCTCCCCTATGACTGTGACTGAGGGGGACTTCCTCCCCCGGTATATGCTCATAGGGTATCAAGTCTCTTCTTGGTAGTCTGCTATCTTTCCTCTGAGTGCTACTAGGTTTCCCCATCCAGGGGACATGGTCAAATATGAGGCACCAGAGTACGTGTGAAAGTCATACCCCACTCTCCACTCAACTGTGAAGAATGTCCTGTTTTGATGCAACTTTAAATGAATTTTTCTTAATTTACACTTTAGACTTTTGATGGTGTATAAAAGTTTTTGACCCATAATTTTGATATAACTGCTTGGTATGTGTTGACTTTGGAACCTGAAAGCTGTGTGTGTGTGTGTGTGTGTGTGTGTGTGTGTGTGTGTGTGTGCTCATTATAATATTTGTGTCATCTTTAAAAATATATAGTTTTATTATTTCCTCTATGATTTATGTGAATTTTCTTTTCTTTGCTTAATTGCTTTCTCAGGACTATATTTGATCAAAGTAGCAAAAATGGTCATCTTGATCTTGCTTCTGATTTTAAAGGAAAAAAGGCTTTCTATGTTTCACTGAGAAAGATTGATTTAGTATTTAAATATGAGGCTTGAAAATCTAAGACTTGTAGAGGAAAACAAAGAGAAAAGCCTCCATGACATTGAACATGACAATGACTTCAGGAATGTGA
>OU015755.1:74177926-74194029 GCA_907169655.1 Acomys percivali | reverse complement strand
CCCTCATCCCTGCCTCTTTCTTATTGTTAACCTTTTAATACATATTTTATTATAATTTATACATTATATAATTATGTAATTATATATCTATATAAATTATACAATTCACAATCTGGGACCAACCTACATATATATCCCTCAGCAGAAGACTGGATAAAGAAACTATGACACATTTACACAAATGGAATACTATTACGCTATCAAAGGAAGTCTTGAAATTTGCAGGCAAATGGATGGACCTAGAAAGAATGATCCTGAGTGAAGTAACCCAGACCCAGAAAGACACGCATGGTATACACACTCACTTATAACTAGATATTAGTCCAACATAGATGTCCTTTGAGAAATTCTACTCAGCGGGGGATCACGAAAGAGATTGAGACTGAAAGCTGGACTCTTGGTTAAGATCCCCTGACACTATTATTGATATTCTGCTATGCTTGCAGACAGGAGCCTAGCGTAGCTATCTGCTGAGAGGCTCCGCCCATTACCAGACTGAAACAGATGCTGAGATAACACATCCAAAGATTGGGTGAGGTGTAGGGGGTCTTGAGGGAAAGTGAGGGGAAGGATAGAAGGACCTGGAAATGACAGGAACTCTACAAGAAAACTAAGAGAGTCAACCAACCAGGGCCCAAAGGGGCTAGCAGAGACTGAAGCACCAACCGAGGACCATGCATAGACTGGATGTAGGCCCACTACACAGATGTAGCAGCTGGGCAGATTAATATGGATCCTCTAGTAAGGGGAGTGGGGACTATCTCTGACATAGACTCTGTCACCTGCTTTTGAGCTCCTCCCCTGTTGGGTCTGCATCACTAAGTCACAGGGGAAGAGGACTTTCTCAGTCCTGATGTGACCTGATGAACTGAGGTGGGTTGTTGTTGGGGGCTCCCCTTTTCTGATGAGTAGGGGAGGGAGAGGGAGAAGAAGGAGGGAGGGTATAGGAGTAGAGGAGGGATGGGGCTACCATCGGGATGTAAAGTGAATAAGTAAATAAATAAGTTTAAAAAAATAAAATAAATTTAAAAATCAGCCAAATTTTAAAAATAATATAGATAGTTGGAATTTGTAAATAAAATGTTTTATACGGACAAGATTAATAATAACAGGTGAGGCTACGCAAATGGAAACAAAATATTCTAAAGCTAGAATATTGACAAGTTTTAAACAATTATAAGGTAGGTGAAAATCAGGAGCCCATGCGCAACAATGCCTCAATAGCCGGTAACAGCAGACTGGATAGCCCAGGAACCTAGGGTAGAACCAAACATGATCGGCAAGAAAAATTAACAAAGTGATTTCTAATGACATTTTGCTATACTCCTATTTTGGTGCCTTGACCAGTCATCACCAGAGAGGTTTTCTCCAGCAGCAGATGGGAACAGGTGCCAAGACCTCAGTCAGATATTATGCAGAGAGTTTAAATTGGATGCCTTCATCTGGTCCCTCTTCTCAGAGATCAGGAAATTCCTATGGAAGAGGGGGGTGGAGGAAAGATTGTAGGAGTCAGAGGGGATGGAGGGCACATGGAGAACATGGCCCATTGAGTCACCTAAGCAGGGCTCCCATGGGCTCACAGAGATGGAAGCTACAAGCACAGGGACTACATGGGTCTGCACCAGGTCTTCTGTGTATATGATACGGTTGTTAGCTTAGTGCTTTTGTGTGACGCCTAATATGGGATCGAGTATGTCTCTGACTCTCTTGCTTGCTCTTGAGACTCTTTTCCTCCTATTGTCCTGCCTCAATATGAGGGATTTTTTGTCTTGTCTTACTATATCTTGTTCTGTCTTGTTTGGCTGTCATCTCTTGGAGTCCTGCTCTTTTCTTTTTTAAAAATATATTTGATTAATTTATTCATATTACATCTAAATTGTTATCTCATCCCTTGTATCCTCCCATTCCTCCCTCCCTCCCATTTTCCCCCTTACTCTCTTCCCCTGAGTTCAATTCCCAGCAACCACATGGTGGCTCACAGCCATCTATAGTGTGATCTGATGCCCTCTTCTGGCGTGTAGGTGTACATGCATGCAGAATACTGTATAAATAATAAATACATCTTTTTTTTTAAAAAAAAGAGTCCTGCTCTTTTCTGAGGAGGATATGGAAAAGGGGTAGTTCTGAGGAGAGTGAAGGTAGGGAGGAGCTGAGAGGAATATAGGGAGGAGAAACTGTGATTGGGATGTATTATATGAGAGAAGAACTTATTTTTCAATAAAAAATTTTGCCGGGTGGTGTTGGCACACACCTTTAATCCCAGCATTTGGGAAGTAGAGGCAGGCCGATCTCTGTGAGTTCAAGGGCAGCCTAGACTACAGAGTGAGTTCCAGGACAGCCAGAACTGTTACACAGAGAAACCCTGTCTTGAAACCACTCCACCCCCTGCCCCCCTCCAAAAAAAAAAAGATTTAGTGTGTCTAGTTTTATGTTGAGGTCTTTAATCCACCTGGACTTGAGTTTTGTGCATGGTGATAAATACGAATCTACTTGCATCTTTCTACATGTGGACATCCAGCTAGAGCAGCACCATTTGTTGAAGATGCTATTCTTTTTCCAGTGAATAAAATTGGCTTCTTTGTCAAAAATCAAGTGTCCATATGTGTGTGGAATTATTTCTGGGTCTTTGATTTGATTCCACTGGTCAACCAGTCTTTTGCTATCCCATGACCATGTGTTTTAATTACCGTTGCTCTATATTATAGTTTGAGATCAGGTATGGAGATCCCTCCGCAGGATCTTTTATTGTACAGTATAGTTTTTGCTATTCTGTTTTTTTTTGTTGTTGTTGTTGTTTTGGTTTTCCCTATGAAATTGAAAATTGATCTTTCATTGTATTTAAAAATCAAAGAATGGATAAAGAAACTGTGGTACGTTTACACTATGCAATACCACTCAGCTATTAAAAACAAGGAAATTCTGAAATTTGCAGGCAAATGGATGGAACTGAAAGTGATCATCCTGAGTGAGTTAACCCAGACCCAGAAAGAGGCACATGGCATATACTCACTTATAATTGGACACTAGACCCACAGAGATATCCCATGAATGTCTTCACTTAGCTGGAGATTGGGATGGATACTGGGACTTCCTATTGGGACTCTAGGTGAGAGAGGTAAAAAAGAATGGGGAAATAGAAGGATCCAGAGGGTCCTAGAAACCTACAAAGCCACTAAGGCTGGGGGATCTGGTCCCAGGTGGGTCAGCTCAAACTACGGTACCAACCAAGGACAATGCATGCAGTAAACCTAGAACCCCTATCCAGACCTAGCCAATGAACAGCACATTCTCTGCAATTGTGTGGAGAACAGGGACTTACTCGGACATGAACTGTGGTGCCCCCTATAGACCACTATCCCTTGGTGGGGAGACCTGGAGACACTCAGAGGAAGAGTAAGAAGGATACCAGGAAGAGACCTGATAGGTTGTGATCTTTTAGTGGGGCACAATGTCCCTTTTTGTCACAGACCTAGGGGAGGGGAATAGAATGAAAGAATGAGGGAGGGGAAATGGGAAGATACAAGGGAGGGGATAACAAGATGTAATCTGAAGAAATTACTTAAATAAAAAAAAAACCAAAAAATTAAAAAAAAATTAAAATTAAGAAAAGAGTCATGGGACAGAGGAGGTGACCGTGGGCTAAGTTCTTATGCTACCAGTGTCCTGTTAAGAAAAGAACACTCTACCCAACACTCCAGTTGAATCCGCAGCATGGGAAGCTGAGAAAGCTTTTATACTGGTTATTTTCCTTTGGTTTTTCAGTCATAACAGGACCCAAGTTGTCTGCTCCCAGTAGGGGGTGCTATGTTGCCTGAGCAGAGCATATCTGCTCTCCTTGGAGTGATGAGGTGAAGGGTGGGGTCAAAGGAATTCTCTTCAACTTGTTGTGGTGGTACATGCCTGCAGTCTAGCTCCTGGAAGCAGGAGCGGGAAGATAGTGAATTCCAGGCTAGGTTGGGCACCGGAGCGAGATGCTGTCTCAAAAACCAAATCAAAGCAAGAAAAGGAGATAGCTCTTCTACTTGTAACAAGTACCAAGTACAAGTAGCAATCTAGAGATGCTCATCAGAAGAAAATAGTGGCGACTGAGTGAACATTTAGCTAATGTAAAGAAAAGGAAAGCAAAAAAAAAAAAAAAAAAAAAAAATAGTTTCTGAAATATCCAAGGGATTTTACATCTTGCAGGTGCTCTGACCTTAGCCTCTGTGGAGGGCAGGGAACGGCTTTGCTGTGACTTTCTTAGCATTGGACATTTCTTTGTTCTCGCCACAGCTTTTCCCCCCAGTCCCTGCAGCATCACTGTGCATCATAGGCTGCTGTCGCTCTCCCTTTTTAAAGCTATAGCAATTACGCATAGTGAAGCCACACGATAAGCTCTGGTGAGCTGACAGCCCCCACATGTTTAGGCATATGCGTGGTAGGAAGTCCCACTGGGATACATGTTATATCAGATACTTTAAAATGATAATAGTTAAGCATCTCACCGTGATAAACGAACTGAAAATAAAAATCCAAGGGACTTGTCTAATCCTACGTAGCTGATGTGCAGCTGAAGCGCGACTATTTCAAAATCATACTATATACTTAGGAACGGGTAGATTATAGGAAAATGGCAAAAATTCACCTCTCTCCTCTAGACACTTGTAGACTAATAAAAGAGGGAGGGAACATTTGCAGAAAGCAAGGGGAGGGGGCTCTCCGTGAAACAAGGAAAGAGAGTATGGGAGGAGTGTGGAAGGGAAGAAAGAAAGGAACACTGATGGAGGATAAATCAATAGAAGGATAGAGGATAATCTAAGTTGTTTCTAGGAATGAGAGCAACAGTTGACTAATATGGATCAGCAGTAATGAGGAGACAGGGTTGAGATCCTCTGTGTTCTATGAGAGGGTTGGAGACTTTAGCTTTTGAATCTGCAGGCTTATCTATTTCTCCTTTTAATTGCACCCCCAACTTGTTCCCAGTTCAAATGTCTTAATAAATGTTGCACCTGTTTCAGATGAGTGACAGCATGGAGATGGGCAGATGTCCAGGTGGAAGAAAACTAATGGGTCCATTCTGAAGCACTTCATAACCCCATCCTCACAGTGGGAGCCTGGCCTGTTTGAGAGGAGGTGCTATGAGGCATGAGCACCAGAGGAAGATCTCAGGCAGATGCATTCAAAACAGGAAATAGAGGTTACCTGGTACCTACACATCACCAGGGAAAGCTTCACTTGTGTAGAGATGGGTTGAGAGTTAAAGAGGCTAGAGGAGAATCCTGATTCCAGGTTTCCTATTCTTTTTAACTCAGTGCTCTATGATTTTGAAAATGCTCAGCGAACTGATGTCTTAGATATGACATGATCTAAATGTTCCTCTAGTATCCAAGAGCAGGTTGCTGTTGCTGTTTCTATATCTGTGTGTGGGAGATGAGCAGAAGGTGTTGGATATATTGAGATTAGATCTTCTGGTATATTCCATGGTAGAAGACAGCTGTGATGAAATTGCTACTCTGTACTGCCATCGTCTCCGTCACCACCCAATGGTGCGTCACATTTGCCATAGCAGCCCAAGAGTTGGCTGGGCATTTCTTCTAAGTGGATGTGTTGGTTAAACACAAGTCCCCTATAGATCCCAGAATCTATAAAAAGTTATGGTAATCATTTCTGCAAGAACCATACGGAATAATTATATGAATTGCAGAATGTTCTGCAAGTGATATCATGACACTTGGGAAACAGAAAAACTGAGGCTGAGAAGCCATGGTGGGCCTAGATATTTCTTTTTCTGTCTTCTTCTTTCTGCAAAGGCAATCAGATTGTTTTGTTTGTTTGTTTGTTATAAATGTCTTCTGTAGATGATGTTTATATGCAAAACATGTGAGCTCAGCCTGTGTGTGCCCTTTGTGCTTAGTTATCAACTTATGGCATTATTTTAGGTAATATATGGTTTTTTTTCTTGACTTAATTTTAAAGGTGTAAGAATTTTAAAGACACCATATGCATATATATATATATATATATGTATGTATATATCCTACTAGTCTCTCTGACTAGGGATTTATATGTTCATAAAATGAGGGCTGTACTGATAGGCATCTTTTTTGCCTATTCAACAGCACTTGCCCATTCTCTCACTGGTCAGAGGTTCAGGCTTTCCTGGAGGGAAGTACTATTCTGTACCCAAGTGGTTCCAGTGCACTTGGATCAGAAAGGCTCCCTTCATGGACAAGCGTGTAGCTAAAGTGGCCAATCAATCTGTGGATTTGTGTAGTCCAGGCACACACGAGGTCAAAGAGAGTAAGTTTTAGATGTGCATTCTGACTTCTGAAAGATGAGGTACTGAACGGAAGTACAGAAGCTTGAAGTGTCAAGAAACTATCTTGTACAGTGTGGAACAAATCTACCTGAAAGTGAAATTTTAAAAGGAGAAAGCAGAGGTTGCAATTGAGATCAGGGAAGCCAGCTGGAAAAAGACAATTTGGGAAAGACATAGAACGATGTCAGAGAGACTGGTAGGAAAAGACAGACAGACAAACAGACAGACAGACACACACATATGTATATATATATGTATATATATACATATATATATATATATGTATGTATACATGAGACTAAGCTTTTCCAAATGTACCTTTGGAGGACATTATCCATACTCAAACCACAGAGCAAGAATGAATGATAAGAGAATAGCAATAGCTAATGCGTATCAGGTATAAAGCAACAGACTAGATGTTGCATTTCCTTTATATCCTTTCCTGCTTACATGTGAAGTGTGTATTGACCTTCATCTTGTAGATGAGTATGCTGAGATGTAGAGAATTTAGATGAGAGGTTTCTCATCCTTGTTGCAGAACAGCGTGATCTAAGTTATTTATTTAAAACCAACAGCTTTCTTGGCTTAAGCCTCAGAGAGTCAACTTCAAGAGGAGGAAGAAGCCCACATGGAGAGAGTTAGCTAAGCAGGTGATCCAATGTGCAAACCACTTTGTCTATCATGGTACTCAGCCCTAGCCATGGTAATACTGCTTTAACACCAGTACTTATCCGTGGCCCACTTGTGTCAAATTTGTCACTCCCCATGTTTCACTATTTTTTGCTGGTGATCCTTCAAGGTACGTTAAAACAACCATAGATATGCTGTGTATTGCCTCCTATACTGGGAATTTAATCCCCAGATATTACATTATAAATTTTTTTGACATTTTTGGCTAACTGGTGAAGCATCTTGCCTCCCATCTTGACATGGTTTTGCTGAACACAGGGATAATTAAATGCTCACTGTCCTAGACCAGGCTTGGCAAGTGACATTGAACCAGTTATCTGCTTGCAAGAGAAATTAAGAGAACAAAACACATTCACTAGAGTGTGGAAGGTCAGCTCTTCCTAATAAAGGGTTTGCAGCTATGTGAAATTGGAAAAGAAATGATGTATTCTGAAACTATTTTCATTCCATTAACTTAAGTCAAGAAGAATAAAGGCGAATGCAGTTTCAAAGATTAGCTTCCAAATCTGATGTGCACTGGAGGGGAATAACTGGCTCTCTTCTACCAACCTTACTCACAAGACACACAATACACTCAGCTTGAGAATTTGGGACTGGGATGTATAGAGATGTTGGTAGTTTTTTTCGTGTTTCTCTGGTCACAGAGAATGTCATCACACAGGTTTTCTGAGATGTGCAAATCTGTCAACCTTATTCGGCTTCCTTCTCTAAAGCTGGATATCATCAATATCTCACCCTCTCTGGCGATGTATGTGTAAGGTATGCAATTGTTTGTATGGATGTTTGCACCTGTGCTTGCATGCACGTGTGTGTACGTACACATGTCTTTTCACAATCACTCTCCTCCATTTTTTCTTTGAAACAGCATCTCACTAAAGCAGAAACTCATCCACTCAGCTATACTAGCTATCTAGTGAGCCTCAGGACCCTCTTGTTTGCATCCATCCCTGAGGTTATAGGCATACATCACCATGCTCATCTTTTACGTGTGTCCATCTCTGAGTTTACAGGCATATGTCACCATGCTTGCTTTTTATGTGTGTTTTCTGATTCAAACCCAGGTCCTCATGCTTGGGCAGCAGGTGTCTTACCTACTGAGGTGTCTCTCCAGCTCCCCATGTTTATCCTTTAAGTAAGGAAATAAAATAACTATGGGTTGCTGATGCCTTCTGCCATTGGTAACAAACTCACTTGAAGGTAGTATGATCAGGTTTCTTCACTTGGTCTGTGTTATGGCTCAGAAAATTCTCTCATGATAGTTTTGCCTTTCTGAGTTTTTTTTAGCATGAATTTAAAAATAAAATAAATGAGAGGAATTTCAACTGCAGACATCAGCGTGGTATCTTAAGTTTTTCCCTGGAGTCCAGATTGCTTCTGGTTTAAAAAGACTGCAAAGGCACTTTCCAAGCATCTATCTTTCTGAGAATGATAAATGCATACTATATATACAGAATGCCTCTGCTATCCATGGTAAACAGCTCTTTGGGGCTTTCAAAATATCTCAGATATTTTGAAACAAAGGCTGAGAACTTGCTTTCAAACTCTCAGACTGCCTAGTTTATGCAAAGAAACAAATACGCGTCCCCACCACAGCTAAAAGTGTTAGCAGTAAAAGAGCAGGATAGATGAACAGGGATGTCCTTGAAATGCACAGATTGGATTTTGAACAATCTGCACAGAAGTCTCAGGTGTCTGGTGGCATGTGACCCCTTGCTGATGAAGGTGCAGCATTATGATGTCTCTAAATAAATGAGTCTAGTCTGTTTTAATAGAATGCCTCTATTATCAAGATTTCTGTGAAGAGAAACCAACAACTATGGCTTTCTCAAAGTGATGCTTTTGAGAGAGTCAGTGAAAAAGCTTTGCTTTATTCGATGACGTTCATTCAGCTCTCATGAAAGCTTTCTTATATTTTTAGCCCCCAAACATATGCGTATTTGATTTTCCCAGGTTGCTTCTCTTTCCACACACCTTAGACTAACCTCTGGTGGCACATTGTTAACCTGGATTAAGATTGCCCTGAGTATTTGCTTAAATATCACCTTATTACTTGTTTGCTTTCAAAATGGAGAGAAAGAAATCACTAGACTTCCCAGAGGAAAAATGAACTCCTTAACTGAAAAAGGCCAAGACAATTAAAAAATACCAAAAGAGGAGCAGGCAAGAGAGGATCTCCCTTTGCATTAGTTCAACTTTATATCTTTTTTTTCTGTCTTGTTTTTATTTTATTTAATATTTAATATTTAATTATTTCATATACTATTTTAAATATTTAATATTTTATTAATTCATTCATATTACATCTCAATTGTTATCCCATCCCTTGTATCCTCCCATTCCTCCCTCCCTCCCGCTTCCTCCCTACTCCCTTCCCCTATGAATGTGACTGAGGGGGACCTCCTCCCCCTGTATATGCTCATAGGCTATCAAGTCTCTTCTTGGTAGCCTGCTATCCTTCCTCTGAGTGCCACCAGGCCTCCCCATCAAGGGGACGTGGTCAAATATGAGGCACCAGAGTTCATGTGAAAGTCAGTCCCCACTCTCCACTCAATGGTGGAGAATGCCCTGTCCATTGGCTAGATCTGGGTAGAGGTTTGAAGTTTACTTTCTCTGAAAAATGGGAATAGGGCTTCCTCAAGACCCAGCTATTCCACTCCTTGGAATATACCCAGAAAATCCTCCACTACACAACAGGGACATATACTCAATTTCACATCTTTTTAATCTCTTCTAAATTGACCAGGGATTCTCATCCTGTCAGCAGGGTAGTTAAGGTGAGTGTGTGTGTGTGTGTGTGTGTGTGTGTGTGTGTGTGTATGTGTGTGTGTGTCCCTTTTGGGGAAAGAAAGTATAGCTATCAATTGTCTGAGGGCATCTGATGGACAAGCATCCCAATATTGGAGGTGTAGAAATATCAGATGTTACAGGGGCTGCTGGCTAGAGGAGAAAGTGGTAAAATCTTGCCTAAGGATAATCTGCTAATATCAACATACAATATAATACAAAAATGTAAAACATCTCCTCCAGGACACTATTTTTACATCAGTAACAAGAAATCTAGAAAAATATTTCTATACATTGATCTGAATCTTTATATCTATGAGTAAACTTGGAGATTTGTAAGATCTGCTTTAAAATTGCTGTACAAGATTCTATTACTAAACATAGTATTTCTTAATAATTTTTAATGATGGGGAAATGATTGTACTCAATGAAGCACACAGACATAAAACCATGAAAATGTAATACAAATTCTGCTGAAAATGAAGTAGTAAAAGGCTACACAAATATTACTTGAATTTTGGCTGATTTTTTCTTGATTCTTTACACTGTCTACCTAAAACACATATTGGCTATTAATGTGGTTTAAATGTGGCACTTGTCACCAATCCTGATGACATAGGCTAGATCCCTATGACCCATATCGTAGAAGGAGGAAATGACTCTTACTAAATGTCTTCTGAACTCCTGCTCTACTTTCTTATAAGTCACCCTGTGGTCCATTTATGTAGTTTAGGTACACAGGTCAGGGGTGATACAATTTGCTTTCATGTTGACAAGTGCTAGGTAGATGGAGTGATCAGTTGTACTTAGAGCCCTTGGTGATAGGATGGGGAGGGTGGGTTCCAGCCAGGCATTCTTCCTTGGCTTTCCTTCAAACAAGGTCCTGGAGGGCCAAAGAGAAAGAAGGAAATCAAGGTTATCTAGAAACCAGAGGATCCTGGTCAGGAAGGACCTACCTTTTTCATTACTAATCTGATGCTGGTTATAGGTCAAGGTTCAAGATACCAGAGAGAGTTATTCTTGAAGGGATAAGTTGGGTCTCTAGAGAGGCCTGAGTTGGTCCAGATAGCAGGTAGAAGAACATCATGCTACAGTTGTCATGATGATTGATATTCATTGTCAATTTGCCTGGCTGTAGAAGCACAGTGGAAACTTACCTCCAGGTATATCTAGGAGAGTATTTCTTGAAACATTTTACAGAAAAGGAAAGACCCAACCAGGATATGAACAACACTATACCATGAACAAGCTGGGGACCAGCATTCAGTGATTTAGAGAGGACATTGGAAATTCTTCCACCAAGGCAATATACAATGGATGAAGATTTTTCCCCCAAAATATATGACCACTAGGAAGGAACAAGGACACTGGGAAGCAAGTAGAGAGAAGCACGGCCATTTGTCTATAAGATAATCTCACCAGGCAAGAGAAATATAGTTACTGCTCTCCTCAGGGAAGAAGAATTGGTGGTAGAATATAAAATGAATAGGAGATGGAAAGATGGGGGAGTTAGGGATGCTCTCCGCCACGAGTAAGCATTATGGTTTCTTCTTGTGGCAAGTAGACATCAAAGTTGAGGATCCTTAGACTGTGCCTGTGGGCATAGAATCCAGGTAATTGCTTCCAGCCCTTGGGAAACACAGCAACTGTGCCTGTCTACCATGGTAAAATATTTGTCATGCTGGGTGAAGCACGTGGTTCTCAGTTTGACTCAGCTATAGAATAAATCAGGAGACACAGAAGCAGACAGCTAGTCTTGTATCTGCAAGAACTTAATCACACCGTGCCTCACTATGTCTCAAAGCCCTCACCTATTCAGGATTAAATGGTTCACTGGTAGTCTATTTCTGCTGCACACATTCACAGAGAATGCTGAGAGGACACTTAATTACACAGAAATTCAGAAACAAAACCAAACAAAAACCTTTTAAAGTGTATGTGTGAGCAAATATGAAGACTTGGCTGGTGGGGGGACCCCTGATTTCACACCTCAACTTGTGAGTTTAAAGCCTACTTTGTGGCTAAGTGCTTTTGAAAATCACATCGTGCAGGCTGTGGGGTTTGGGATTACAAATGATGTCCCACATGGCCCATTATTTTTAAAGCTTTAACTCAAGTGTGTAAATGTCCCTGCTTCTAGGCAGAATGATTCATGCTTCTGCTATGCATTTTCTCCTTTGAAGGTTGAACCAATAATTCTGTCTTGTACTTTATTAATTTCCTTCATCTTTGTTCTCTGGCCTCCCACCCAAGGCTTGGCTCTGTTTCCTTTATTCTAGCTTTCCTCTTGCCCTCACAGACACTGATATTTCTGTCACTGGAGCAATCTTTGTTATTTCATTCATAACTGATCTATATGTGATACCACTTGGCGCCACCTTTCCTCACATTGATTTGGTCATGCTTCCTTAGCCCTGTCAATGGTGCTTGTTTGTCATCTTCTTTATGTGTGTCATGTATCATTTTCCACTGTTACCATCTGGCCTCCGTTTTTGCTTACCTTACAAGTATATTATGCACAGAAATTAATGGTCTCTTTAATTTCTCCCCTTCAGTTTTCACTTTTTTTTGACTGATAGTACTCTTATTGATAAAATTGCTTTCAAACTTTTATAATGTTTTCAGTGAAAATGTCAATTCCAGTTCTACCACCTTTTCATGTTACCTCCCACAGTGTTCATACCAACCACTGGTGCTTTAAGGGTTTCTAGCTACCCAAGAATATCCATACCTGTCTGTATTCACATCTTCTCTTCCAACTGTCTTAAGTCCTCTCACTTTGTGTCTACACTTGTAAACTCTGAGCATTCATTAAATTATTTTTCAAGCCTAGTCTTGACTTTATGACATTTTCTGACTGTCAAATGTATAATATAGTCCTCATCCCAATGTCTCCATACTATTCTCCCATTTTAATTTGACATAACATATGATACTATTTCTTTATCATTAAGGAGTTTTGGCTGCTGGTTTTTAGTCTCAAGAATACACTATTTCTTTTATGAGTTGCAACCTTCATAACAATGTAAACAGCAACAGTGACATTCATTAGATGATTTTTATGTGCCACACAGTCTACAGTTTTGTGTACATGATCTTATGTGCCTCCTTACCACCACTGAATGAAGTAGGCATGGTATTATTGCTAATTTGCAGACAAGGAAGTCAAAGCCTAGAGAAGAAAAGTAACTAGACTGGGGTCACAGAATCAGAAAGTTGTAAAGGCCACTTTTGAGCCTTGATCTTTCCTGAAGTGGAGACTAACCCATGAAACCCATTCTCCAAAGCCCAGTTTCTTCCTCAGTGCACTGGTATTCATTTCATTCCCCTTTGAAGCATTAACTCAAAGCAAAGCACTAACCTATAACTCAATGCATTAATATGGTAAGCATAAGTTACCCAAAGTATCTCAAGCTAGTTTACCTAAAGTGTGCTGTTTGCTATAGAGGTGCAACATAATCTCATTAAGGATAATGTCATTGATGAAGGATAGCAGTAAATTTCCTTCTGCTCTTTATTGAAAGGTAGAGTTGACTTCTGCTCCTTTGAATCAGACTTGGCCATAGAGACTTGCCTATTTAGTAATATGGTAGAAGAGTTTCAATTCCTGGACCTCATGCAATGGGTGGTTCTAGTTTTCTATTGGAATGTATTCTAGAGGAGTCCATAGCCTCCAGGAAAGAAGGTGAACTGTGCTGAGATTGGTGGACATACAAAAGAAGCCATACACAGGAGGTCAGGCTGACAATACCAGCTAGGATTTCTTGTAAGCTTACTATTGCTCCACACTGTCAAGTACTCATATTTTTGAAGCTTGGTCATAATGTGGTATTATTATCAGGTGCCGGGACCGTTAGGAGACGGAGGCTAAGCCAGGTGAAATGGCACATGCTTGTAATCCCAGCACTCAGGGATAGAGAGGCAGGCATATCACTGTGATTTGGAGTCCAGCCTGGTCTACAAAACAAGTCCAGGACAACCAAGGCTACACAGAGAAACACTGTCTTGAAAAATCATGGAGATATGAAGCCTAGTGGAAGGTGATTAATCATTAGAGGCATCACTCTTGAAAAATATTAACCAGTATTTCTAGGACCCCAGTTAGTTCTTCTGATAGTAGGTTGTTATAAAAGAACTAGATTGCCTTCTCACCACTCTGACTTCTGTCTTACCCCAAATCATTATGTTATTCACCATGTAGTCATTTAGGGACCAAATAAGAATGTTTGATTTTGGACTTTTAGCTTCTAAAGTTGTGAGCTAAATAAACCTATTTTCTTCATATATTATGGAATCACAAACATTTTGTTGTCACAATGAAAACTAACTAACACATGAGTAAAGCCATAATGCCTGCTGACCCAACTAGACTAATATTCTGGTTAAATATCATGGAACAACTTTAAAGACAGGCATCATGAGATTGGACCCACCAAACTGTGCCCTAATTTCAATCTCACAAAATCATGAGGCATAATAAAACACTTGTTGAAGGTATCTGATTTTGAGTTAATGTGATATATGTGTAACAGTTGGTGACTGTAATTTACTAGAACCACTTGACTAATAACTGTAAATTGCCCTGCTTGAATTGTGTGAGCCTGTTGGGTTTCCATATTCTTTCCCTGACAGCTGTCTGTGTCATGTTCTCTTCCATAGACTAACTAATCACCTTTATTCTACCGTGAATATGGAAAATTTGATTAGAGGACAATTTATATATTCTAGTTTATATTTCCTTTACTTAAAGCATTGATGGCAATTGAATACAATCTCATAATAAAATGCTTAAATTCCATGGGAGTAATTTCATATTGGGCTGAATTTGAGTCAGTTTTGAACATTTGTTTTAGTAGACAGTAGTCACGGATAAGGGGTCATCTAATACAAATATTTATTCCAGCAACCACAACTGTTGGTGTGGGAGCAAAGCAGGGATGATGAAGCGGCCCACAAAGAGTTCTGCTGTGCTTCACTTAAGGACCTGCCCTTCTTATTTATCAGTCCTCAAATGACTTTGCTCTCTGACTGTGGAGTGAATCAGCCTCCTGGAATGCCTCCCATGTTCATTAGCACAGTATTGATCTCTTGAGTGACCTCCATTACTCAGTGTCTTCCAAGAGTTCTTTGAGAAGCAAAAGAAATTGTTACCTCTAGCATGGTCTGCCTCTTCCTTCTCCCTGTTACAGTTACAATGCTTTAGTCCTCTAGTGATCCAGGAAAGGTAGGGTGGATATCTATGAATCTATGTACCTATGTATCTATCTATGCATCTGTCTGTCTGTCTGTCTATTTATCTATCATCTGTCTGTCTGTCTGTCTACCCCTGTATCTCTGTATTTATCTCTGTATTTATGTATGTATGTATGTATGTATGTATGTATGTATGTATGTATGTATCTATCTATCTATCTATCTATCTATCTATCTATGTATCTACCTGCCTACCCACCTACCTTTCTCTTTCCTGTTACAGTAAAGTGGTTCTCAACTTCCTAAATGATACAACCTTTTAATACAGTTACTCATGTTATGGTGACCCACAACTATACAATTTTTTTGTCACTAGTTCAGAACTGTAATTTTGCTACTATTATGAATTATTATGTAAATATCCAATACTCAGGATAGCTGATTTATAACCCCAAAAGGGGTCGTGACCCACAGGCTCAGAACCACTGATCTAGATAGAGCTATGCCATTGTTTCTTCCTTTAGGAGTTAATCCAGTCATGAGAGTCAATAATCTGGCTAAGAAACGGCCACATAGGAAGTTTCTTCTTGGAAGGAAGGCTCACAGCAAGCCTTGCTGGAGATATAGGTGGGGCAATTGGCCCTTGTAGGAGCTACTGCCTTCTCAGAATTTCCTCTCCTTAGTAGTCTGTATGGAATGCAGTTATATTGCTCTATACGCCAGACTGCTTTTCTTACTTACTCAAGAAAGTACATATTTTTTTCTTTACCTCTTCTATGTTTATGTCTAATCATGCTATTCCTAACATTTTTGGCTTCTTTCTTTCTCTAAATCCTCCTTCCCCACCACTACATGCCTGCTGGATGGCCATCTATTTGACTTCCACTCTGGCTTTAAACATCATGGCTTAAAGAATGAGGTCCCCAAAGAGGATTCCAATTTCCCCGGTATCAAAATTCCGGGTTTAAGCTATCTTCTTGATTTGATCCCATTTTGTCTCCCCCCCACCCCGTGTGTGTGTGTGTGTGTGTGTGTGTGTGTGTGTGTGTGTGTGTGCATGCACACACATACTAATGTATGTATGGGAGAGCATGGGTACATGTGCACATATGTGCAGGTGCATGTTTAGACCACAGCA
>OU015755.1:74141731-74169722 GCA_907169655.1 Acomys percivali | reverse complement strand
TGTGTGTGTGTGTGTGTGTGTGTGTGTGTGTGTGTGTGTGTGTGTGTACACTTAAGTGTATGTGGTATTTTAATGTAAGGCTGGATGTGGCAGCTAATGTTCACAATCTTCATACTACAAAGGCTGATGCAGGAGTATTGTAGCCTGGGCTACAGTCCCACAAGCCACTTATGTATGTATATACACACTATAAATAAGGATATATATAACATTTTATGAATGGATATAATTTTATGATTATACCATGTTTTTTTTTTTTCTTGGTTAAGTTGAACCTGGCATCATCTCAGGATTTTATTTGTGGTTAATCATATTCTTTATCTGATGACACAATTTGCCTCCCAACTCAGCTTTTTTTTTTTAGTCAGAACTTCCCAAGGATACCTGTTTCTATCAGTTTTCTTTTAAATGCTGTGTTATGTTTCAAATGTGTTTAATTTCATAATGTCAAGTTAAGAAATATCTGTCTTTTAGTTGGCAAAACAATACATTTTAACCATCACTACTAAAATACCTTAACTGATCTTGGGTAGAGTTTGGGAAAGGATCTCGCTATGCTATTCACACAAATCTAATAGTCCTAGGTGACAGGTTCTCGTCTAGGCATTTCCTATCCACAACCAAAGGAAGTTCTTGCCATAATACTTAAGCAAAATTATATTTCTCATTTATAGTCAAGAAACAAAGATACAAAAGGCCTTGAGTGTCTCAGATTCCCAGAGACCAGAAAGCCCACATGGATTTGTAAAGCATCGTACTTATTTTGTGGTGTACACATTACACTTTAATTTGTGCACTACGTAGAAGAAGTACTATAATAATTTCTGGCCCAAGACAGTGATGCTTAAAAAGATAAATTGTTCAAGTGCCACACTTTTCATGTGTAAACAAATCTCCAGGTTCTCATTCAAGTATGTGTGATTCAAGTAAATTGAAAGTATCAATACGATCCCTGTCTTTGATATTTAAATCTTTAAATAAATAGGATGCCCAGTGGAAACAAATTATCATTGACTTTCATCTTTTAAAGTGAAAGGCTAGATAATATCTATCTAGCCAGTGTTGGCCATATGACATGGCTAGAAGATATTTTTGTCTCAAGTGTGCCTTGATTAGCACCTATCACACTTCTTCCTCTTAACAAGGAGATGTGAACTTTCTGATTTAACATTCCTCCTTCAAAATGCAATTAATCGTAGTATGATTGCATGAATTAGGAAAAGTCTATAACGGAAAAGCAAAACACAGCAGAAATTATTCTTCTTGATAACTCAAGAAAGCACAGTGATGCCTGGCAAGTGGGGGCGAGGGCGGGAACTGAGAAATTTCTCAGGCTTTCCTGAGACTTATCTGCTGTTCTCTGCCACAGAGGATGGCCAGGGGCAAAACTACCATCTACAGTGCTGCAAAGACTCAGTAGGTTTGTGTGAGTGATGCCTTTGTTGTAGCTCCCTTTCCACAGTAATACACTCTTCACAATGGTATCTTGGTTTGTCATTAGAGAGTTGTTCAGGACAGAGGTATGTGTATAGAGTGCTTTCCCTAACATTTCAACACATTTTTATTGATTATTTGGAAATTTCACATAATGCACTCTGATCACATTCACTTTCCAGTCTTCCCTGGTCCACCCCTATGCTTGTGTCCTCCCCCAAAACAAACAAACAAACAAACAAGAAAAAAAATAAAAATGATCAAGTCCAATTTGTGTTGCCCATATACTCACTGGAACATGGTCAAACTCCCTGTGACCAGCCCCTTAAAAACAACAACAACAACAACAACAACAACAACAACAACAACAACAACTAACAAAAAAACTAAAACCTCAGTCCTTCCCCACCCTCACCTCCATCCCCACAAGAAATCATCAACTGTGAAGAGCTACGCTTCGGCATCCATATCACAACGTTTAAGAGTTCAATGTCTTTCTTCCTAGACTCTTTCTTTGGGGGCAGAAGAGAGGGAATGAGGTTGCCGCAGAAGCCTTATATGTCTCGCACTCTCAACTGTAACTCTTAAGTCATCAAAAGGAACTTCCTTGGCCTATATAGTCATCACTAGCACAGACCATGGACTTCCATATGGTTTCTGGCTATATCACGAACCATAGACATCAACATGGCTTCAGGTAGCAGCACAGACCACACATATCCCCCTAGCCTTCAGTGGTAACATAATTTCCCTATCATTTCAGTCCAGACTAAGGTCTATATTGATGCTACCTATTTTTCCCTTGCTCTTTGAAAAGGTAGCACTATGGGGGCAGCTCCAGGCAGGCTATAGGGATCTTCTGGGATGCTGTCTACCATGTAGCAAGCAGCCTGCCCTGCAGACCAGGTGTTCTAGGTGCTACATCTTTTGCAGGTATTTAACAAATCAAAACCAACAGCAGGAGACTGTGGGCCTGACATATGATAAACACCCTCTGCAATTTAGCGCCTTAACACAGAGAGTGAGCTAGCAAGATGAGTTAATTGCCAAGCTATCAAGCCAGCACTCCGGAAAGCAGCTGAGAATTGTCTAAGAAATCCTGGGATTCTGAGGTAGAGGGAATAATTTATTGCAGGGAGAGGAAAGTCAGTGAAGGAGGTCAGTGAGGGAAATGCTTGGCCATATTATAAGCTATATGAGCCAAATTTTGAAATATGATCAGCTAGAAGTGGTCAAAAGCCACCCAAAAGTTAGGAATAAGAAAGAGCCCAAGAGGATGTGACGAACAAGGTAGGGTCTAAGGCAAAGGATGAAGACAACAGAGCTCATCAGTGACAAAGACATGACAGAAATGCTGATGCATTGAGTCAGAATTCAGTGTCCATGTCCTTGCAATCATACAGTCCTGTTATCTGTGCTTCTGCTCTTAAAATGTTCCCCATGGAATTCATAATAGGCAGTGTCATGTCGATTATGGCGTATTTGTTTAGAATAATTAGTAGTTCTATTGAATCAGACAAATCCCTTAAGAATTCTGCACCTTGGATTTCTTATCTATAAAGTAAACATCAGTGTCCACTCCAAATGATTATTATGACAATTAGATGACAAAACATGTAAGGGGTGTGAAATATTATGAAGTATAAATGAAGATCACAAGATGCTACTATTATTGTTATGGGTTCCAGGTGTTGGCTTTGACTTGCTTTGTGAGGCTCTTGCAATATGGTTTTAGAAAACATGTGGGAATGAAGAAAGAGAGGGGAAAGGGGGCCTGGGCCAGTGCTACAGAATTTGACTGAGCTTTCAGGTGTGAATTAATTAAACAGACAGTGCACTTGAAACATTTGATCCAGATTTTATTTGTGAAAGGCAAAATGATGTTTATCACAGGTTATTGTGAGTTAAGTCAGACAAAGAGTGTGAAGTGAAGTGTTTTGTAAAGTTCTTATTAGCATGTGGACAGATCCACATCACACACACAGACAGACACACACAGACACACACACACACAGACACACACACAGACACACACACACAGACACACACAGACACACACACAGACACACACACACAGACACACACACACACAGACACACACACAGACACACACACACAGACACACACACAGACACACACACAGACACACACACAGACACACACACACACAGACACACACACACACACACACACACACACACACACACATTTTCTCAGTAGACTTCATATTTACAGCTACTTTCCTCCATAGCAAAACTGAGAAGAATGTGTAGGTGTTTCCTGTAAGCTCCCTGTTCCTTTCCTCACAGTAAGTATTTCCACCACCACCCAGTCTTCATTGTAGGTAAACCAACATGGACAGAGCATCATGGCAAAAGCCTATTGTATATGCTAAAGTTCACTTAGTGCTACATATTCTGAATGTGTGAACAATGTATAGGGCTTATATCTAACATTATAGTGCCAGATAGAAGTGCTTCGTTGCCATTAAATCCACTATCCTTGGCTTATCTATTCCTTAACTACAACCCTTGATGCCCTCTGATGTTCCCTGCCCCTTTAGTTTTGCCTTTCTCAGATGCCACACCACCATCTAGAATTTTAGACTGGCTGCTATAACTAAGTCATGTACCTGTTTCCTCTATGATTACGCTCAACACATTTTTCATTTGACAAACCTAGAATATTTGGCTTTTGTCTAAAGAATTTGAAAACTTATGTCTGTAAATATTTATAGTAGTTTCATTCTAATCTCAAAAAACTGAGAGTATAGGTAAGTCTGTCAGTAGGTAAAGGGATGCACCACAGTATAAAATCTTATCCAGTGCTAAGAAGAATTCATCTGTCAAAGGAAAGAAAGGGCATGGATGGAATTTTTATCTCTTTTTAAGCTAAAACTTTCCCTATCTTCTTTACTTTTCAGACATTTCTTTGTTCCATTACCAAATGTCTGGGTTCTATCTTCAAAATACATTTCAAATCCCGTTAGCTACCCATCTCTACCACCACCATCTAATCCAAGCCATTGCCATTTTTCACATGGGCCCATTAATAACTACCTAATCCATCTCCTTGTGTTCATGCCTTCCTAAACCATTCTTTACAGAGCAAATTGCTACTTCTGAACATAAAAATCCTTCAATGAATAAAATACAAACCTCAGCATCATACAGCTCTGTAACCTTGTCCGGAATCCCTGCTTAACCTCACTTATCACCATACCCCTTTCCTGCCCAGGCTTCCATGCTCTCTAAAGTTGGATAAGAAAAAACAATCCATTTCTCACAGTTGATTACTTTGTACAGTTTTTTTTTTTGTCTGAAATGATCTTGTTTGACTTTGTGCTACAATAATTACTCCTCATTTTTAGGTTTCACATGGATTATGACTTCAGAGAGTATTTACCTGACCTTAGAATTTAGTTCATAACTTTTCTCTGTCTTTAACATCGTGTTTATCATTCATAGCATTTGGCTTTTAGCATCATGTTTTCAGACTAGTGATATGGCTCAGCAAGCAAAGCCACTTGATGTGCAAACCTGGTGACCTGAGTTTGATCCACCGAACCCATGTCAAGATGAAAGGAGAGAACCAACTCCACACAAGTGTTCTCTGATATGTGTACCATGGTATGGTTACCATATGTGCCTCTGACGTACATTACACATGCATACAATAACAGACATTTTAAAATATTATATGCTCACTAAAAACACCATCATTCTCCCACTTGGTTAAAGGCTTTAGAGCTGTGTTCTATGAACCTAGCACAGTGCTTGTAGTTACTAGGTAAACAATTACATAATTTGAGGATTTTTTAAAGATGGAAGACCTAATGAGGTATTGAAGAATATTATATTAAAACTTCCAGTCTTAAATTTTGTGGTGGTTTGAATGGGACTGGCTCTATAAGCTCATGTATTTGGTCTGAGGTTGGCAGAAAAGGATTGCTTGAAAAGGATTAGGAGGTGTAGCCTTGTTGGAAGACAAATGTCACAGGAGATAAGCATTGGGGGCTTCAAAACCCACACCATTCCCAGTTAGTCCCCCTCTCTCAGCCCCATGTTCGTGGATCAGATGTAAGTTTCCAATACCATGCCTGCTGCCTGCTGCCACGTTCCCTGCCTTGATGATCATGGACTCTATTACTCTCTGGATCTCTGAACCCCAAATTAAATGCTTTCCTTTATAAGTTGCCTTGGTCATAGTGTCTCTTCACCACATAAGAAAGGTAAGTAAGACAAATTTATTGCCAAAATTCTATTTCCAAATATGGCAAAATGAGTGATAAGAAAATCTAACTTCTGAGAAACATGCCATTGTAATTGAAATAATACTTAGAGTTTTCAATCAAGATATTTGAGAAATATGAGAGCCACAAATGGATAGACAGAATAATATTCTCAAAGAAAGAGCCCATCACAGCTTAAATGAGATAAATGTCTTTTACCTTTTACACAAAGGCACTTTCCAAGTCAGAATCCAGGCCACTGGTCTAGTGTGATATTTCTAGATAGAAACTTTTGGGAGAAAGGAACATTGATAGAGCATCCAAAATATTCATGCTGCCATGGCATTATAAAATCTAGAGGATTTTCTCATGCAACATTGAATTTTCCAACATGGCACATATAAATAAGCCAAAGTAACATGAGACTGGGCAGGGGAAAAATACAATTTTATATAGTCTCAGATAGTTCTTAGGAAAAAATTGTCCTATTTCTGGAGATACAGCAAGTGATATTCTGGTCAGTGTGAATGGAATGTATGATGGGGGCCTTGTGCCCATGTAGTTTACATAAATTACAATCTGTGTTTGTCAAATGATAAAATTATATAATATTATTTCTTAGAATATATTCCCATCACATGTTTTTTACTTAGAAATATCACAAAACATGTTTCGCCCTTGAGACAATGAAACCAGAGACTGCATCAGACTAAAGTTATAGTCAGTCCTGAAGTGGCCAGCCCGAGAGAAGAAAGGGGACCATGAGTTGAAAGATCTTTAATATAAGCGTAGTCTCTATGACTGATTTCAAATAGCATGCAATACAAAAATTAGTAGACACACTACATGCCAAGAAAACGTACCATTCTCTTGATTACAAGGGAAGCAACAGACATGCAGCTAATGTCACACGTTGAAGCAAGACAGTGATGGCTCAACAGCCAGAATTTCAGTGTGTAAAATAGAGCACAGGCACCATTGATGGCAGAGCAAAGCTTTCAGCAGGGAATTGAAACAACAACAACAAAAAGACAGTTGTAAACATTTTCAGAACAGTCTCAGCATTGGAAGTTTAACAAAAGTTACACAATATCACAATTTCTGAGTTTGTCTCTGCCTGGAAGGTAGCAGCAAGCCAGTCTCTGGAGCTGAAGTTTTGTCTAGATGTAGCTATTAAAAATGCATGACACAGGTTCATGCAGTCTGTTTCAAGAAGCGCAATCACAAATGGAGGTTAGAATGGGTCCGCTCAACGTGTAATAGCAAGCATGCGTTGCTACAGCAAACAAAGCATAGGAGTAAGCAGAACACGTTTCTCTTTATTCTAACTCTAACATGAATGTATATAAGAGCTGTTTCTCATTTGGCAAAAAAACCAGTGAACTAGGAAAAATTGATTTCTCACTGACAGAACATTTGACAAACATGGTGTAAATATGTGTAGGCAAGAAGGAAAAATAATGGCTTTGCTTCTCTTATAGTCACAAGTAAAGGGGGGCCCAGGTGGGAGCGAATCACAGACAGCTTGCCTGATGCCGACTTTCAAAGTTGGCTACCTTCCTGGCCCAGTGCAATGCCAGCCATGCAAGAATAAAATTGCCTTTGACTAGGTACAGACAGTGTGACACAAACACACACATACACACATGCATACACATATGCACACTCTCCCCACACCACACATACACACATGTACACCATGCACATGCACACTACACACACATGACATAGATACATAATAATATACAATGCTTGTTCTCGTACTAAATCTCAGAGAGGTTGTGTGTCTCGTCCAAATTCAAGTGTACATAGCTGGGTGAAACTGCGTGCCAATCCAAGTTTGTGAAACTGAAACCCCTTAGTTCTAGCAATGAGGTCCCACTTAGAGTGGTTGATGGGAAAAGTAAAAAGCCATACCCCTCTTGCCTAAAGAAAATAATCAATGGGCCATTGCTGCATATGGACTCTGAGGCTCACTATGCATTGCTAATAAGTGCATTTACAACTGGCACTCTGTACTCATTGGCATTATAGGGGGCAGCTCCACCCATTCCCCCATCTTTCCCATTTGTGCCTCCCACAGGACTTTAGTCACCTTCAACCTCAAGTGCCGACCTCCATGGTGTCTTTTATATATTCTGCTACCATGCTTAGATTTTTTTCTGAAGCACAGCTTGAAGCTGTGCCACTTTTTTGCTAGACAAATACTGACAGAAACTGACTTTCCAGGATTTCACTCAGAGGACCCCAAGTCTATTACCACCTGCCTTTCCTACCTCCTCTTCCACTGCTTTCCTTCCATGTTTATTGGTGCCCAGGCACAGGGAGCCCTCTACTTCATGCTTTGCAAATGCTCTTCAATTGCTCATTCGCCTTTTGCCCTCTCATGCAATGCATGCCCATATATCAAAAGTCTTCCACCTTTCTCCAGGCCAGTAGGAATATTAACTCAATCATAAAATCCTCCCAGATACCCTACAACCCGTTTCTCTCAGAGGGTCATCCATTCCTACTGCCACAGCTGTTTGAAGGTAATGAGCAGAAACTCTATATGACTTCTATTTGGCACATTGTCTTTAATAAACGTTTAAGTTGAAAAAAATAACTCTATTATACATGTTCTTTGCACTTCTGTTATTTACCAAATGTGCCTATTGTTGAAGGCTTTGGGAAAATAATTTGGCAAATTGCAAGTTAAGTTCAAGAACAGGGTCAAAATTTGGGAGTTCTAATGTATGTTTTCCCATTAATTTTCTTTTTACAGTGTGTGTGTGTGTGTGTTTGTGAGTGAATTATATGAATGTGTGTGAGTGTGTGTGTGTGTGAATGTATGTGTGAGAGTGTATGAATGTATGTGAGTGTATGTGTATGAATGAATGTGTGAATTCATGTATGTGAATGCATATCATGTATGTCTCTGTGTGTCTCTGCGTGAATGAGTGTATGTGTGTGAGTATATAAGAATATAAGTATATAAGTGACTGTGTGTGAGAGTGTTTGTGCATGTGTGAGTATATGAGTGTGTGTGTGTGTGTGTGAGTACATGTGTGTGAATGTATATGTGTATGAGTGTGTGGGAGTGCATGTGTATGATTGTATATGTGTATGTGTATTGTGTGGTATATGTACATGGGTAAGTGTGTGTGTGTGTATATTGTGTGGTATATGTACATGGGTAAGTGTGTGTGTGTGTGTGTGTGTGTGTGTGTGTTTTGGTTGGTTTTGAATGTTTCTTTGGAGGGATAGTTTCACTTTGTAGCATTGGCTGGCCTTGAGATCACCATGCTCCTGCCTCAGCCTCTCCAGTTCTGGGATTATAGGTGCACCCCACTATATCTGACTCCCATTATGTTTTTGTCTTGCCTAGTCCTCCAAACTAAGCCATCTAATTTCTTCTTCATTTTGTTATATAGATAATCTATGTAGCCCTTTGTACAATATTGTATAAAGAAGTTAGTGTAAATGAAGTTTCATAAATAGAAGAGTTTATCACTTGAACATCCCAATTCTAGCTAAAATGCCTCAGAAGAGAGCTTTCCAAATACCTCATATAATTTCTCAAACTCTTAAATTTTTTTAGTGAGACTCATCTTAAAAAATCAATAACTATTTTTACATCATTTTCTAGTTGAGTATTTGTGGCTCACAGAGGTGGTGGCATTGGTCTAAGATTTCTCAGTAGCTGCAGATCTTATGTATAATGGTACAGGTGGAGGGTCCTGGTCACCTTAGTGGAGCATTTTTGGCCTCACTTGGAGCATATGAAGCCAGAGAAATATGTATGTAATTGTCAAGGAAAGAAATTGGTATTTTTTTTTTGTTGTTGTTGTTAAACAGACATTAATTCAACTCAGAGACAGAGTACCCAATGAGACTTCGGCAGTAGTCTAACACCAGTATAGTTGAAAGCAATGAAAATTACAATTTTTTTTCCTAATTGAGATTTCAATCTCAAAAAACAGGTTCTTGAAAGGCTATCATGAGGATTTCACAAAAATGTGGCACCAAGTATATAGCTTCAAACTTCCTAGTGCTGGAAATTCTATTACACAATAGGTAGGAATTATGCTTGGAGCTGGAGAGCTCAGCTCTGTTCCAGGCCAGGGCTTGAGTGTGTCCTCAGTCCTGAGTAGTTTTGTGGATGAAGGCTTCCATCAGACAGAAGGTTGGTATGATTAATAATGCTGCAAAGGTCATTTCCCACAGGGAACTAACATGTCTGCAGCCCAGAGCAAAGGGTTCTCTGCAGATGGCTGAAAGCTGGCTAACAATGGCCTCCCACCTCAGGCCATTTTCACTCTTCTAATGACAAATTAATCTTTATACAAGAGTTATTTTTTTAAAAAAACTTTATATACTTTTTCAGACTTCTCATAAATTGACAAAACTGTTAGTTTTGGATTAGACTTACCACTTGAAACAGTCATCTTAGGGCAAATTAATTGTATTTTTTTCTTCCACACATTCTCATGTAGCAACTCCCTTGACAAATAAACACAGCTCATTTTTTTTTCCCACAGGCATAGCTGTTTCCTATCTTAATTTTAGGTTAGGTTATTGGCTAATTAGCTTTTCATCATTGTGACAAATCCCCAAGAAAAATGACATTAAAAAGAAGGAATCAATGGCCTTTGGCCGAGGTGGGGTGGGGAAGAACTCAGTTTTCTTTAAGGGGCTGGCCACTGGAAATTTGACCATGCTGCAGTGAGTGTATGGGCAACGCAAATTAGACTTCTCCTCCTCCTCCTCCTCCTCCTCCTCCTCCTCCTCCTCCTCCTCCTCCTCCTCCTCCTCCTCCTCCTCCTTCTCCTCTTTCTTTTTCTTCTTGGTTGGGGAGGTCACAAGGATTGGGGCAGACCTAGGAGGACTGGGGAGTGAGTGTGATGGAGTGCATGCTGTGAAATTCTCAAATAGCCAATAAAAATATTATGTTGGGGAAAAGAGGTGTAAGTGTTTACTTTAGACTATAGCTTCAGAAATTTTTTACCAATGGTTATAAATTCCCAAAATACACAAGCAAACGAGCCTGTAAGTGGCATCTCACACCCACACTCTAACAGAGTATGCGCATTCTGAAATACCCATAGGGTTACTGAATGACACTGACTCTAAGCAGGCAGAGCAGGGCAGCTCAGTACACAGAAACACTTTCAGGTATGTGTTGGGATATATACTTGCATTTTCTCTTTAACTTTTTTTCAGCTGACAGGGGAATGAAGCAAGGGCATCTTGTAAATTCAGCACCCTTGTGATCTAATGTTTAACAAGATTCTTCAATTAAAGAAAACAGAGTCCCTTGGGGGAAATCCCTGGTTTTAAAATTGAGGCAGAAAATGCACAAGACGGGCCTAGACTTGTGATTATTTGTGGTGTAGATATTTGCTTAAGTAGTGTGCCTCCGCTCTCCAGGTGAAAAGAAGCTTGGTTCAAGAGGCTCAGGAACCAGTGGGAATTCCTTTCAATGGGTCAAGCTGGCGAAATATGTATAATAAACAAACAAACAAACATAAGTATTAGAGTAAAGCTCAAAGTATAAAAATAACTATCTGTTTGCTGGCTTAAATTCTTACTTAAATAAATAAGTGGCAATGAGAAATCTGCTGAGAAGAATTCTTAATAGTTTATTTAGTTACTCTAACCACAAAGAGGGCCATAGATGTCCACCATTGACATGAGAGCTGAGCAGAGCCGTTTCCTTTCAGGAAACTTTCTGAGAAAGAATAGAATGAGCTTTATATTGAAGAAACTTCATGACACCACCTTAGGCTAAGGTCAATACCAGCAGTGGTGAGTCATGTTGACTGAAATGTATGTCTGATATGATGATGAAAAACCCATAGCAGTTCCCTTCTGTGTTCTTTCCCCACAATCTAATTTTAAGTAAAACCTCAGGGCTAGGGTGCAGTGTGGTGATAGGATGCACACCTGCCTGGTATGTGTGTGATTCTATGTTTAGTTTCTAGCAGTACACACACACACACACACACACACACACACACACACACACTCACACTTACACCACACCACACACCAACTAACCAGGAAAAAGATAAAGATAAACATCAGATAGATTTCAATTCAGAAAAGTATATATATCACCCACTACTACTGTCCACAATTGTCAAGACCATTAAAAATAAGGACAAGGTCCCTCACAGACAACCTAGGCATGGTGGTACATGTCTTTAACACCAGCATTCAGGAGGTAGAGGCAGGTGGGTGCATTTCTGTGAGTTTGAGACGAGCTTGGTCTACATAGCAAGTTCCTGGACAGCCAGGACTACACAGTGAGACCCTGTCTCAATTTAAAAAGCATAAGAAGATAAGATGACTAAACCTAATGAAGGTCTTTGCTGAAATCTCAGGACATCAAGAGAACATAAATGGGTGATGTGAGGTACAGAGTGCAGATGATAATAAGCATATTAATTGATATAACATATTAACAACTAAGGAATATGGGCGTGGCATATACAATACCCCTTGGACTACCTTTCCAATTTTTCTGCTAACCTGAAGGTCTTTAAAATGTTTCAAGTTTATTTTTAATTACAAAGTTCTTTCTGATTTAATTTTTTATTAGTTCTTTAAGGTTTCTTACAAAAGATTTTTAATCACTATTATATCTTTCTCCTTCTTACCTACCAAGTTTTGTGTCTTTTTTGTTGTTTAAACCCCTCAAGACTAAGTTGTGCTGCCTAAATATTCCTAGTTTTTAAGTCTTCCACTCGAGTGCCGTAGACTTACCAGGGGACACACTTTTAAAGAAAACTCTCACGTTTCTAGCAGCTGACAATTGCCAATAACTCTGCAGCCAGTGATGGGGTCTGTGTTCAGTTCCCTTCTCCTTGCTGGGATATGGCCTGGTGTGGGTTTTCACAGGCATCGGCATGGTGTCACAACTGCTGTGAGCTCATATGTGCAGATGCCTTGCTGTGACTGGGGGACACTGGCTCCCTGTGGCTATCCACCTCCTCTGGTTCTTACTCTTCTTCCACTCCCTCTTCAGCATTGATCCATGAGCCTCTGGTGGTGCAGTGTATATGCTGTTACAACTGAGCATTCTGTAATATCTTGTTTTGGCATCTTGAACAGTTGTGAGTCTGTGTTAATCACCATTTACTGTACATACAAGTTTCTCAGCTGAGGGCTGAGAGATGCATTGACCTATGAGTATCATGAAAGTTGCTTTAATACCATTTTATTATATATATATATATATATATATATATATATATATATATATTGCTTGTGTACCTGCATGCTTGTGTATGGGCTGTGGATGTCATGCCACCTACAGCAGTTGGTTCTTTCCTTCCACCATGTGGATTCCAGGGATCGAACTCAGCTCATTAATCTCGGTGGCAAGCACCTTTACAAACTGAGCCATCTCACTGGCTTGTAAAGATGATTTTTGAAAACAATGAAAACTGTGTTTCCAATTGCAGTGAGATATGTTTCCCTAACACTCCTATCTAGAAACATCTGTTGGCGTATTTAGTTTTAAATGTTCAGGTGTTCACTTGGCACCAAGGAAATACTTCCATTATTACATTTAATGCCAAATGTTAACAACTGTTGGGGCTGATTTTGATAAACAGCTTTGCGGTTCACAGTGTGCCTCCTGTTGTCTTATCTAGACACTGCCCCTCCACTCCCCCGTGAGTGTGCAGACACAGTCGGGGCAGTTTCCCATCATGTGGGGCTTTCTATTTGGTTTGAAAGGAAAATAAAAAGGAAGGTGGTATGCTAGTGCTCACATGTCTGCTAAAATTATATTCCACTCAGAGTTCTGCAAGGATTTCTTTCAAAGTGTGAAGAGTCTCACTGAAGAGAAGGAGGAAAGATGCCTGGGAACACTGAGCCATTTGGTCAGTTTGCAGACTGAGCTTCTGTGCCAGAATATCAAAAGTTCATTGCTTATGTATTTATCTCCTTACTTATATTTCATAGTTTTAGAGGCTTCAGCAGATTCCATGTTTGGTTCTAAGATAAAGGGCCAGCACAGAGCCTGTTGAAGAGGAGGAAGGCTGTGTCCTCATAATGCAGAAGAGCCACAGAAAGAAGCCACCTCTCTGAGCCCCTTGGATAGTGGCCTGAGTCCTTCCTGATATAAACCTCACCTTCCCAGTGCCCTACTATCCAAAGTTACTGTGATGGGTCAGGCTTTGGGGGTTCATAGACATCATCAGTGTATCAGCTCTTTTCTGTACATTGATTGCAATGTCAGAATTTGTATTTTCTGGAATAGGTAAAGCCATCTGAATTTAATGAGTAAGAGTTAATATGTGCCTCTTATATAGGATATAAAGGCAATACAATTAATTCTACATGTAAAGATTTTTATTTCCTTCCTGTTTCTATGGTTTACTTTTTAAATGATGCCTTCTAATCAACACTGTTACAAAGTGACAGTGTTCAAATATATTATTCAAATATATTATTAAAAGAATGAGGCTTGAGCTTCAATACAAGTGCATGTTAAATATAGAAACTTATTGGGAGAACTTGTTTTTGAATCTAATGCATATTATCAAACATTGATTGAGCCAATTGGTAATAATTAAATTTTATCAGAAAGTCAGTATTAAAACGTACATTTAAGTAGGTAAATTACATGTATTAATCTATCTAAATATTTATTTAGCTTGCTAGAATTATTTAAGTACTTAAAATTAATGTTTTCTTTCACAAATTTTGAGAGTATCTACAAGTATTTCTTTAAAGTGTTATATTTCAGTTTAAATATGAGATGGAGTAACAAAAATGATGCAAAAATTATAATACATAAATGCATAATTTCCCTTCTTCTTAGAATACTAGTTTTTGGCTTCACACCTCAAAAAATCCTGCAAGTTGTATCTATTTACTACCTTTTTTTTTAAACCTTAAAATTGCCTGGAGATGTGTGAGGTACACCTTTTCAGGAGCTCTGTTACTGTCTTAGATAAACTGATTACAAACAGGCGAAAGATTCTTACATCTAGTTATGCTCCAGGGAAGAGAATTCAGAGAAAACCAATTCAAAGATTTCTGTCTTAACAGAGACACACAGAAAACAATGTGAAGAATAATGTCCAATTAAAGACTGCTAGGGGAGAGTCCCCTGCCGCTAAGAGTAGCAAGGTTGAATGGCCTACACGTTCCTTAGTGAGCGATTAGCAGAAAAGGCTATGGAAATCACTGTCCAGCATTTTCTCAGTCAGTCTAGTAAGTTCCTAGGAGAGTTATATCCTATATGTTATGCCACACAACACAGTTCTGTCTGTGCTGACTGGATCACCTCAAATAACAGACTTGGTGCTAGATTGTTCAGTGGGAAAGCAGGGGAATGCTCATACCCAAGATCCTATAAGATACAAGCTTTCCTCTTTTCTCCATCTTGAAGGGATTGAACACAGACACACAGACACAGACATGAACAATGAACAAGATATCTTTTCCCACACAGTTCAATCTCACATTTTCCTCCTAGGAGTGCATATAAGCTCAAGAAACAAACTACTGTTGTAAGTGTGAGGAAGGGCTATTTTGGTTTCCCGTGGTGGTGTTTGTGACAGCATAAATCAGTGTGATGCAGCTTCCTGTCACAAAGCACCTCAGTCGATCTACTTGCTGCTGTGAAATAAGCAAAGATGGTTCTTCTCGACCACTGCATCTGTGACCTTAGATCTTAGACTTTTCTCCACCCCAGCACTAAGAACAAATATACAAAGACTCCACCTTCTACCAGTCAACTCACCTTCCTGCAATGCACGCAAATGTCTTATTTGCTAGCAAGGAGTGATACACAATTTCGATGTAACAATAAGAACCTCAAATTTCTAGCCTCAGAGGTATTTGTTTTTACCTGTTATCTTAAATTAGGATCCTGTCACCTGCAACAGGAAACAATGTTGAGCAAAATAGGATCTTTGGAACACAGATACAAATCCAGTGAAACTACGTAAGAGAATGAGAAGAGAAAGTAAAACATTTCAGTCCCTAATGCTTTTGACAAAACATGACACTGATGTTGATGCCTCGTGAGATTTATAGTGGAAATGTCAGCAATAACAATTATAGAAAGGAGTCCATTTTTGTTGGCCAGCTATATCTGGCCATGACGCCTGCCCTGGAGTTTGATTGATGAACACACTGTCATGTCATTGGAGAAAGTTTACTTTCCAATTTCCAGATGGTTTTAATTGCAAATAGTTCCTTGTCTAGGGGAGGGGACTATGTGTTCACTTCCTTATTTCAGTGTTGATGACATTGCCTGCTTGAATCTGCAGGTCTTGTGTGTGCTGTCATAGTTCCTGAGATTTCATATGTGTACCATTCTTATGGTGTCTAGATGTTTTTGTTCCCTTGGCATCCTCTGCCAGCCTGGCTCTTAAGGATCTTTCTTTTTCTTCCTCACTAATCCTGAGCCTTGAAGAAAAGGTTTGATAGGGACATCTCATATAAGGATTGAGTTCCAAAGTTTCCAACTCTCCCAGTTGTGGGAACAGTAAATGTACAGTCAAAATATATTATATGAAAACTTTTAAAGTTAAAAAAACATTAGAGATGGTGTTTTAGCATACATTCAATATGAGGTATAGGCCATGTGAGTTTACAGTGAGAAGGTAAGCGTCTACTCAGGGAATGGATCAGATATTCCAAAACTCAGAGAAGCAAATATCTATGCTGACAGGTTTATAAGTTTCCCAGTGTAATGTGTTTTCTTACATAAATGCAAAGGAATTAAGATATATGGAATGACAAAATCTGAATAATTTATATTATATTTATTATTTATAGTAATATAATAATTAATAAATTAATAAAATATTAAACCAATAAATAAAATATTAATAGTATTTATGTAAATTATATTAGTTACATAGTAATTTGTAGTAAATTGATTATTGATGTTATCTCCTTCATGATGAACATTTTAGTACATATATTCTTAGAAAGAGAATTAGATATATGGAAAGAGTGAATAGATTTTAACACAATGAGAATGAGTGTAGAGACAGATAAACTCCTGGCAACACCCAGTCTACTTAAAAGAGGATAATGAACATCAAAGAACCTTCTTATGGAGATGGCAAACAAGCCACCAGGCAAAATGTCCTCATTTCTACCACAGACAGAATTCTGCCTAGAAAAGGGCAAGCTTGGATGCTGGCAATGGATGGTTAAATTCTGCCAAGACAGGGTAAGCAAATCCTCAATATTTCCTGCCTTACAAATATGTCTGTCAGATATATTGGGCCAGAAGGCTGAACAAGATTCTCCAGCATTATGGAGAATTTGGGGTGACTATTCAGGGAGCAAACTATCTCTGTCATCTTATCATTTGAAAAGCTACTAACCTGTACTCCCAACATACTCAGGTAATCAAGCTTATCCCTTCTCAAGTCTCTGATGTAGTTGAAGACCAGGTAGCTTAGTTTTACAATGAAGCTTAGTTGTTTAGGGGCTAAGATGTTTTTAGGTCTAGATAGGTGTTTTAAGTTGATAATGACAAGATGTGATGGAGATTGATTTATATTCAGAATTTTAGATGCACCAAGATAGGAAAGATGTTTTTTTCAAGGCTGTCAAATACAAATAGCCAAAACACTAAGAATGTAACAGTTATATAATTCCTGATTGTGTCATGGTTCTTCTTGCTATAGGTATATATGTATATACCTATAACACATATACACATACATTGTATATATGTGTAATAATATAAATGTATTTTTAAAAAATTAAAATTACAAATATTGTGTTTCAAATACAAGCCTTTTAATAGAAATTTATGGCAAAATATGATCATGCATTCAACTCCACCTTTCATTCCACTGGTTTCTGCCTCACCCACCAGTCAGGGCTGAGCAAGGTAGAAAGATTTAGATTCAGTGTTTTGTTTTTCACCATAAGGAGAGAAACAAAATGAATCACAGTAAAGAGGAGGGAAACCCAATTGAGTACAATAGCACTCATGGTTGACAATCAAGAGAGCCTTTAAGTCATATTATGTAATTTCTCAGGGCTATATCACTTTAACCTACTAATATATATATATATATATATATATATATATATATATATATATGTATATATATAAATTTATTCAGATTACATCTCAACAGAGGAACATTGAATGGCTGAAAAATACTTAAAGAAATGTTTAACGTCCTTAGTCATCAGAGAAATGCAAATCAAAATGACTCTGAGATTCCATCTTGCACCCATTAGAACGGCTAAGATCAAAAATTCAAGTGACAGTACATGTTGGCGAGGAAGTGGAAAAAGGGGAACTCCTCCATTGTTGGTGGGAGTGCAAAATTGTACAACCACTTTGGAAATCAATTTGGCATTTTCTCAGAAAACTGGGAATAGGGCTACCTCAAGACCCAGGCATTGCACTCCTTGGAATATACCCAGAAGATGCTCCACGACACAAGGTCATATGCTCTACTATGTTCATAGCAGCCTTATTCGTAATAGCCAGGACCTGGAAACAGCCTAAATGTCCCTCAGTCGAAGAATGTATAAAGAAACTGTGGTACATTTACACTATGGGATACTACTCAGCCATTAAAAACAAGGAAATCCTGACATTTATGGGCAAATGGATGGAACTAGAAATGATCATCCTGAGTGAGATAACCCAGATCCAGAAAGACTCACATGGTATATACTCACTTATAATTGGACACTATCCCCAAAGGAATGCCCAATGAAAGTCTTCACTTAACCTACTATTTTAAGGCCAAAATTTTTAAAGTTTTTACTGAGCTTGAAGTATCTGCTGCAGTGTGGAAGTGTGTAAACAGCGGGAAAGCAAACTAGCCACAGGGGAAGGGATACAACCAAGAAGCCAAAAATATTACCGAGGACTTGTCATCTCCTGGCTCCCTTCTCAGGATGTAGTGCCTCACGTATAGAGAAAGGGTTTACAGCAACTCAGTGTCATGATAGCGCTGAGAGAGAGGATTACAGGAATAGTTAAGCAGTACTGTAAGGAGAAAGTGTAAGAATGCATGTGTGTATACACGCCAGTGTACGGGTGAGCATACAGGTGTCACAGCCCACGTGAGATCCAGAGGACAGTCTCAATTAGTGATCCTGTCTATCATCTGTGCTCAGGGAAGGGTCTTTGTTAGTTTTCTGCTGTATATGCAAGGCCAACTGGTCCATGAGCTTTGGATGTTCCTCCTGACCCTGCCTCTCATTATTCATAGTCACACTGGGATTAGAAACATGCACTATCACACGTAGATTTATCAGAGCTCTGAGGATTTGAACTCATCTCTTCATGCAATGTGGCAAGGGTTTTTTTTTTTTAACCCACTGAGCCATCTCTCCTATTGAAGTTTATGATTTTGGTAGTATTAACTTGCTTTTATTTAATATCTATTAAAGTTTCTGGAAATCACAGAAATTACACAATACCGATCCAGGATAAGCTATCTTGTAAAGCATTTCTAGGTTGAACATGATGGTAGTTCCAACACTTGGGTGACATAGTCAGGAAGATTGCTTTAAGTTTGTGGCCAGCCTGGTCTATATAGTAAGTGAGTATGTAGAGAGGACCTGCCTGAAACAATACAAAAATATGCTACAAGACAGTGTTGACCAACTTATTCATTTCTGATCTTGGTAGATGGAGTGACTGATGGTAATACCAATAAAACATAAACTCAAAGCGAGTGCTTTTTTAACAACTCTGAAAATGTCCCAAACATTATCTTCATGACTTTGTCAATTACCTCTTCCCCGTTCTCCTCCTCATTTTTTTTTTTTGCCTTTTTATACACTTTCTCTGTGTAGCCTTGACTGTCCTGGACTCCCTTCGTAGAGCAGGCTGGCCTCGAACTCACAAAGATCCTACTGCCTCTGCCTCCGGAGTACTGGGATTAAAGGCTTTTGCCACCACTCCCAGATACTCCTTAAATCACCATACCATAAAGGGACAGAAAATTAAAAAAAAAAAACAAAACAGTTGCTCATCCAAATGCTGTTTTCATCATAGCATATATGGAAGCAATCATTAGAGGATACAGGAAGGAGTTTGGTAACACCCCCTGCCCAACCCCACCTGTGGGATCCTTATGCTAGTGAAGTGAGTGAGTTCATTTCTTGTTGCTTTTTCTTCTCCAAGGTCAGTACTGCATCTAATTCACTACCATGTAACCCCTAGGGCTGTGTCCACACACCAGCTCCTCCTCTTCACTGGAGAGTGGTGGCGTATGAAACTACAGGGTGAAGTTAGTGAAGAAATCCAAGGAATCAGGTGGTAGGAAAACTGCTAAGAAGGAGAGCAGAGCCAGATGGGAAAGAGGTGCAAGGAAGGAAGGGTTGGGGGCACTGGTGAAGAAAATCCAGAAACTGGGGCTTCGTATCCTTTTTGATTGTGGAAAATTATGACCTTCTTTGCTAAAAGGAAAATGAAGGCTTTACAAGTTCCTTGGACATCAAAAACCATTTTGATACTTGGTACTTCAATGAGAGAGAAATGTTCTGCTTAAACTTCCTTTGAATCCATGTTGGATGAAAAGAGTGCAAGTCTAAAAATGTTCTTAGCATAAATAAATTTATAGGCCCTTAGATGGACCTACAAATAGATCAAAACACAATCCTGAAACACCCCAGATTTACCCCTTCTGCTCTAGGCATAAGGAAGATACTTTGATGCCTCTTTTAATTTATTTAAATAGAGAAGCAGTGGTTTAAGAGGAGCACTGAGCATAGATTCAAGTGCCCAAACTGATGAACTGGAAATGAATCTGCTTCAACTAATCATAATGCTTTCATCAGGGTTTGCTAATTCTAGGCAATTATTCCATAAAACATGACACCAAGTGAACTAGATAAGGTGTAAAAGGAAGGCGGAGGGAGCCTCCAAATAGGATTCTCTTTGGAACGAGGGAGACCAGAGACAAGTGACCAATTGCTTTCCAATGTTTGCGCCTAAGTGCCTGAATAAGCGTCTTTTTAATCAATTAAATTATAGATGTGAATTAAACTTATATCATAAAGCTGCCATATTAAATTTCATTTGTTTTTTTTTTAAGCAATTTCATTCCCAAGGGGTGCTGGAAATTTCCCATGACTGAAAATAAATTATCTTTCTTTTCCAATGTGGTTTCCATTCATTTCCTTCAACTGCATAATAATTAGGACAGCTCAGCCCCTGTGGTATTGAGGTGTCAATGTGTTTGGCATAATTGTGTTCCAGCACTAACAGAATAAGTGATTCTATGGATTCTTCAGAAAACCACACTGGTATCTCTGCTGGGACGTGTGTGTGTGTGTGTGTGTGTGTGTGTGTGTGTGTGTGTGTGTGTGCGCGCGCGCGCATGTGCATGCAGGTGCACTTGTATTTATCCTTGTGATACTTGCAAAGGCCAGAGGCAGATGTCAAGATGAATTCCTTTATAGTTTTTTCTTCCTTGCTTTTTGAGACAAAGTTTCTTCCTGAGCCTGGTGATGTTTATTTTGGCTGGCCAGGCTGGCCAATGAGTACCTGTTCCTGCAGTGTTTGGGTTACAAGCACATGTCCCAACTCAAGTCTTAATGTGTTTGCACCAAGCATTTTGGTCACTGAGCCTCAGGACCCCAAGTCCCTATTATTAGTTTCCTCTTGGTTTAGCACATGGAGTATATGTTTATTTCCTACTGCTTGTAGCATATTCTAAAGGCAGCATTATTTTTTTAACCAACAATTTCAATAACTAAAACCAAACTGCTCTCTGTTTTCCTCAGTGTCATATGCATATAATTCCACAATCAATTTCTGCGGTGAACATGTCTATCATTATCCTTTCAAGCTGTGAAGGAGGTCCCTGTGACATGCCTTCCAGATCAACCAGACTCAGCATTAGAGTCCACAAGAGGCAGCATATTTTAAGAAAAGCCAATACTCACTTGAGACATCAAAATTTTATCAAGAAAATAGAATCTTTTGGAATTACTCTTTCAAATCTTTGAGTCAAATACTTAATGTTTCATAACTCAATTTTCGAACAGGCTATTTTTTTTCAGGTTCTGAGGAGGGATCCTTTGGTTACATAGATCTTTAACTTGATGCTCTGAGTAATGTTATGTTACAAAGTGACAGGCAAGAAAGTCAAATTATTAAGAGGGTAGGGTAGGGAGTGAACAATGTGTGGTGAGTACACAGAGTGAAGGTCATCCAGTGAAGATTAATTGCATAAATCAAGCTAATCCTTGTAGGTATATTCCTGGTATACTGAGGTCTATAATACCCCCCTGATATCTAAAAGTCACATGTAAATGTAATAGCATAATAATGTTTGTGTGTATGTGTGTGTGAGTGTTATGCACACATGCAACCATGCCTTGTTTGTGTTCCAAAGCAAGAACACCAGTCAACAAAAATATATTAATTAATAGTACTAATGAGTTGCTGTAAAAATCTGAGTGTGTTGTACTAGTGTGTTAATTTTTGGTCTGCAGATGCCTACTGTTTGTGCCTTAGGAGATCTCTAATTTCCTCCCAAAAATAAATACCTAAGGGTAAAAATAAGTTTGCTAGACTCTAGAAAAATTTTGAGCTAGGCACATGTCTACACTGTTTTCATGTTTCTTTCTTTAAAACATTTTCCCCTTATATTTTATTTTGTGAGTATAGTTGTCTTGCCTCCATGCATGTCTATGTACCATGTACATGCAGTATACCAGAAGGAGAGAAGAGGCCATGAGATCCCTTGGGACCAGAGTTAACTATGGTTGTGAGTCACTATGTGGATGCTGGAAATTAAATCCAAGGTGGATTTCCATAGAAATTATCCCTCCAAAATTGTATATGTATTTTGTGGCTGGTTTATTTTCATTATGAAATATAAAATAAGATTTGAGGCATATTAGTTCAGAAAGCCATTTTATATTTCTACTGAAGTTTCCCAAAGATGGATATTTGAATTTTTCAGGCTTTTTCTTAACATCATTGAGACTTTTTTTTTTTTTCAGTGTAAAACACACGATAGCATTGATATTTATTCAAATAGGTGAATGCTCTGGAGATTAATTTAATCTAAGATTAAAGTTCATTCTAAAACAATAATAGTGCTTAACTACTATAGTTATTTTGCTCATTAACACTTGAAAATTCTATATGTTGTTTACATTGCAATTTATTACTTATTTTGGGTGAACACAAGCCCCTATCTCAAGCTTTGTGTTTTAGCATCTTGAAGAGCAGCCATCCAGACAGGTGACTGGCCTGTACCATTCTGAAAGCTGCAGATACTTAGATTCAACTGTGGACCCTGCTACAGATATAAAACAAAAGAAAAAGTCCAAATGCTAAAATTTTCCCATGTGAAAGTCGGCTAGATCTGCTCAATTAACTTTTAAACATTCAGGTCAAGACCACCGGCAGCATGAAGTGATGTTGAAGGTTGGTCATGGCTGATGTACCTGACCTTGACCTTGACTTATCAGAAGTTCACTTATTGCATCCTTTCTGTGTCCTCTGAGTGGTGTGCTAGCTATGGGAAAAGTCATTTTTTTTTCAGGGTAGTGACAGATCAAAAAGAGAACAGAACTAACAGAACTTTCTTTTGAGGTTCGTGTCTTGTGGTTTGCCTCACAGTTAATACAGTTCTTATTTAGTTACTTATTTCTCTTAACTCAAGGACTTAACAACCATATGTTGTATGTTCTGTATAAATCTGTATCCCTGAATACACTAAAATGAAAATAACCACAAATAACTGGTATGAAGTTGAAATTCATGGAAAGCCATCACTAGAAATGACTATTTTAAATAAAAAATGCTTAAACTCATGTTAGCAGCTAAATTAGTAACTGCAATCAGATATATTTTCCTGTAATCATAAGTCTTGGAAGTTAGTTTGGGTTTTCTAATGCTGACAAAATGCAATAAGTTGGTATTAAAACACTTTGATGTTTCATTTTTTTTTTTTTTTTTTTAAGACCTTGGTATATACTGCTGTCCTTCTGGTCTGCATCAAATTTACACGCTAGAAATATAAACACACTTTTCCACAAGTGTCCTTTACAGCTCTAATGGCGAAATAACATTGCTAACAAATAAATGAGATTTGGTAAACAATAAACACAATGTGCAGGTATGTGAGAGAGTGGTTATTGATAAGCAGATAGTACTGTCATGATGCTCTTGTCTGCTTAATTTCACTGCAAAATTACTGTCACCCTGTCACCATAAGGGAATAGCCAAGAGACTCACAAATAGAAAGCTATGAAAATTTTAGGCTCTCAACAAATATCAGTAGTTCCCTACACACAAGCTTACTGTTTTGTGACAAAAATCAAACCTCCATTTATTTAGATTGATTTTACTTTTTGCCTTATTTTGTGATTCAGGACTGAACCTAGGGCCTAGAGTATTGTCATAGTAAGGGCTTCTATTGCTACAACAAAAAAACCATGACCAAACAGCAAAATCTGGCTTCTGGGGAGGGTTTATTCAGCTTATAAAGCATACTCATCTTCTTCCACCACTGAAGGAAGTCAGGACAGGAACTCCAATTGGACAGGAACCTGGAGGCAGGAGCTGAGGCAGAGGCCATGGAGGGGTTCATTTAACTGGCTTGCTTCATATGGTTTTCTTAGGCTGCTTTCCTAGAGAGCCCAGGACCACTAAGCCGGATGGCACCACCCACCATGGGCGGGGCCCTTTCCCATTCATCACTAATTGAGAAAATGTCTTACAGCTTGATGTCATGGAGGCACTTTCTCAACTGAGCTTCCTTCGTCTCTAGTGACTCTAGCTGTGTCAAATTGACACATAAGCCCAGGCTATACACAGGTGGATGTTAATATAGGCAAATGCTTTAACATCAAATAGCAACCCTAACTTTTAAAATAACTCATAAGTAGAATTATGCTATTTGAAAATTATCTAGTAAATGCAATGAGGTTTTAAATTGGTCTTTAAAACTTTTGGTTGGACAATTTAACATAACCTATTACATTTCAAAAGCGCCAAGCATTATTATTATAATCTTATGTTTGGAATGTAAGAATTCAGTCTGAAGAAATATTCACCCATATGCATAAAGGCTTTTATGCAAGAACACCTATTTTAGTACTCATTGAAACAGCAAACAATTGGAAATAACTTGATGCTCATTATTAATTAAAATGTTAAATAAGGTAACATTATGATGCAGCTGTGAAACATAGAGGAGATTTTTCACACAAAGGTAGAGAAGGACTAGCAAATAAACACTATGTAAAAAAAATATCAAGGAAGAATGTGTTTAATGTAATCTCACTTGTGGAAAGAAAAGAGTATACCCAAAATTATGCGGATTTAAGCATGAGACTGAGAATTGGTTACAGTTGCCCAAAAGAAGAGTGGGGTTCTCAGTTATTTTTAGCAATCTTCTGAACCTTTGGGTCTTGGTCCATGAGCATATCATCATGTATAAATATGTTGATACATCTATTCATGCAAAACATAAATATTTGATAGCAAATTAAACATTTACAGTTGCATGGAAATTTAAATTTTAGTAGTAATTAAAGTAAATGTGGCTTTAGCTAAGTGGTGGAAAATCTGTTGTAAAATTTCTTTGACCTCTAAAATCATGAAGTATGAGTAGCTATATCTGTTTAGCAACTTGTGAAGCATGCCTTCCCATCCAGAATGGTGTGATACTAAAAAGGTGAGGTGTGTATCTTCACATATAATGGAGTGCTTATAAGTATAATAACAAGTAAACTTTATATGCTATTAATTTTGTTTTTGCACCACGAAGACAACTTAGAAATGTATTGAGTAAATTATTTTGTTATTCTAACATTTCTTGACATTACCACTTTATTTTCCAGTGTTTGAATTTGAATAAATTAATTTTCCATGGTTCAAAAATTGTAAGATCTGCAATATAATATGAGGAAATTTTAAAATATTTTACTCCCTAATAATTATTGTGATTAATTGATTGAGTATTATATATTTTGCTTGATTACCACTATCCACATGTCTAGTAAAAATTGAAGGTCTGTGTTTTTACTTTTTCTTTTTGAAGCAGTCTTGTTTTGTAGCTTAGGCTTACCAATAATTCATAATTTTAAGGAAAGCTTATATGTTGAGTCATCCAATTTTCTACCTAATCTTAAATTTCAAAGTTTCTTTCCATTTTTTTCATGTCCAGTTGAGTTAATTTTTAAAATGCCTGTGTAGAACAGGCCATTTAAGTGGTGATAGAGTCTATATTTGTACTAACATAGTTTGAAAACAGTCATCAGGACCAGTGAGCACTGGAACATTATATTAGGCATCCCATTAATGTGTGTATCAGTCGTAAACCTCCTGAGTCTCTGGCATGATAGCAGTCAATTAACATGTAGTGTTTGACTGGTTCAACAACATCTGAAAGATGCTATTATTTCTTCCAGTTCCTTCATAGAGTAGATAATATTGACAGAGACTAAATAATTTCCTGAAGAGAATTCAGCTAATAATTTGTATGATTCTATACTAGGTCTGTGTTACTGCAGAACTCAAGCTGCCAATTATTTCATGGGACCTCCAAAGATATTCCTCATGGATGGACAGGGCAGTGAGAGTGTGCACTAGTGTCTTGCTATGTTCTCTCTTGCAGTAGCATCATGGAACACAACACTAAACATGCGCAGGGCCAGGAGTAGATTCAGTGCTTGATATATTTAAATATATATATATATTCACTGATTGGATGGATAAGTGTGTGTGTGTGTATGTTTGTGTGTGTGTGTGTGTGTGTGAAAGGTCAATGATCTGTCTAGAAAGCTTGTGAATTCATGAATTCCCTTTCCACAAACTGGTTTAAGTGTCATCAGTTTAATTTCGATGGTTTCTGTTTGGTACTTTGTTGGGAGGAACCCTAAGATGTCTCTTGTTCAACATTTTCTGTTTCTGTAAATGCTTTTTATCAATAATGTATAAGTAGCCCAAAACTGGAATGGAAATGTCCACCCATGGATTCTGAGAGTCCAACTAGAACAATGCTTGAAAACTCAACATGTTCGTGTTTCATGTACTGATGAGGGAAGAGCTTTCACAATAGGTTTCTGAGTGACCTTTTGGCCCTGAAGTGCTTTTAGTTTGAAAAGTTGGAGTGCCATAGAAATGCCAAGGTATGTTGGCCAGACCTCTCTCTTTGATAGGTATATTAGTCTCAGAACTGGTGTGACAAATTTAGGAAGTGATCAAATGTCTGAACCTGAAGATGATAGTAGTTTCAATATACAAGAAAACAATCAAAAGAACATCTGGAATCTTCATTGGCCAGTCCATATATAGACTATGGGCTGGCTTTTTATACAGACACATAATGTGGGGATGGGTAGGAAAGGGAGAGTGGAGGTGGAAGTTAAATAATTTTGCTGCTTAAAGCATATTATACAATACCCACTCCCTAGATTACTCAATATTAACTGGTTTTTTTTTTTTTACCACCACTGTCCTGCATGAATGATCTGCCCATCATAAAATTTTTTTCACTTCCGTTCTAAAATAATTTTTTGTATAACACCATGCCTCAAATTCATCAACTATGTTCTGGGTGCTAAGTGCCTCACAAAGGTCATCCCACTCAACGTCAGACACTGAGAAATATATACCACTCACAGGTAGAGCAACTTTGTTAATACAGTTAGACTCTCCCAGTGTTTTCATTCACTCTCTTAATAGAAATCAAATGGTATATTATTTTCACTTGTTGACCAACAAATAAAATCAGGGTCATATATATATATATATATATATATATATATATGTGTGTGTGTGTGTGTGTGTGTGTGTGTGTGTGTGTGTGTTTGTGTGTGTGTGTGTATACACATATATACACACATATGTACATATACCCTAGGTCTAACAGATAGCTATGATTCTATAGATATATAAGGTTACATAGTTAAATAAGGTCCTCAAAAGCCTCAGAGACCTACAGAATATGGTATTTAAAGATATTTTTTTATTAAAGATTCTTTGACAACAAGACAAGTTAACTCCTGGCAACACCCAGCCTACCTCAAAGAAGATGATCAACATCAAAGAACCTCCTTATGAGTTTGGCCTCAAATGTGGTAAACAAGCCACTGATCAAAATATCCTTGTTTCTGCCACAGACAGAATTCTGCCTAAAAATGAGCAAACTTGAATGCAGGCAGAGTCAATGGCCAAACTCTGCCAAGACAGAATAAGCAAGTCCTCAATAGTTCCTGCCTCAAGAATATGAATGGCAGAGATTTGGGGATAGAAGAGGCCGAAGATGATGCTCCAACATTATAGAGAGTGTTGTAGGACTCTCAGTCTTTTTTTTTTTTTTTTTTTTTTTTTTTTTTTTTTTTTTTTTTTTT
>OU015755.1:74125858-74141631 GCA_907169655.1 Acomys percivali | reverse complement strand
TTTTTTTTTTTTTTTTTTTTTTTCATTTTGGAAGCTGCTAACCTGCACTTCTAGTTCACTCAAGCATTTAAGTTTTATTCCTTCTCAAGTCTCTGATGGGGTTGAAAAACAGATAATTGATTAGGGGACAAGATCTTTTTAGATCAAGATAGATGATTTAAGGTCATAGAGATGAGGTATGATAGATATTGATTTTCTTTTTTTTTTTCTTTTTTTTTTCAAGTTTATTTTTTTTATTTTTTTAATTAATTAATTTATTTATTAATTTATTCACATTACATCTCAATTGTTAGCCCATCCCTTGTATCCTCCCCTTCCTTCCTCCCTCCCGTTTCCCCCTCTACTCCCTTCCCCTATGTCTGTGACTGAGGGGGACCTCCTCCCCCTGTATATGCTCCTAGGGTATCAAGTCTCTTCTTGGTGACTTATTATCTTTCCTCTGAGTGCCACCAGGCCTCCCCCTCCAAGGGACATGGTCCGATATGGGGCACCAGAGTTTGTGTGAAAGTCAGATCCCCTTCTCCACTTAACGGTGGAGAATGTCCTGTAGATATTGATTTTCATTCAGAAATTTAGACCCAAGAAGATAGGAAAGATGTTTACTTCAATTTTGACAAATACATATAGCCAAATTACTATGATTGTAACATCTATATAACCCATGATTGTCTCATGGTTCTTCCTTATGTATGTAGTTTATTTTATTCATGTGTAGTAGTATAATTATACATGCTAAAAAGAAACAATAATTTTAAAAAGACTAGAGTCACAATTGAATATAATACTTTAGAATTTTTTTACAAACAAAAATTGTACTGTTTAGACTGTCCTATGATGTATAAAGATCTTTAATCATCATCACATGAGTTTACTTAATACAGTTATATGAAAATAATGCATTAAGCACTTACTATGCACCTTCAGTATTAGCGGGACCTGAAGCACAATAATGGTGAAAACAAAATACTTATCTTCCTGAAACTAATATTTTAGTACTAGTTTTTTCATGTTTTTATCTATAGGGACCCAAGTCAATCTGAGTGATGTCAAAGCTTTTGTTGTGGGCAAGGGACAGGCGGGGTTAGAACTGGGTATGCTTTCGTTTTGGGATGGATGACTCAGACAAAAGCATACAGTCTCTGAAGTTAAAAAAAAGTTCTCTTTTTAAATTGAAAAACACCAACCTTTCATAATACCAGAGACATCCCAAAATGTAATGGAAATGAATCAGAAAGGACTGGCTATAGTAAGGAGCACTTACCCAGCCTAAACAGACAGCTGCTCCTCAGCTTCACAGGCTATCACTAGAGTGGAGTGCAGGATGGCACTGTGACACTGCTGAACATCTAGGACAAGGCTGAAATCCACACTCTATGAGTGAGCAGTATTTTATTTTAAATATTGGGAGATTATTTAAAAATAAAACAAAATTTAAAATCCCTGATTCTGTACCAACTTAAATCACTGCACACAATTGTTAAAAGGCTAAATAGCATTCCACTATATATTCACATATCTACATATTTTCTTTCTTTATTTGTGTTATAGATAAATATTCATATTGTTTCCACATTTCTGCTATTGCAAATGGAGTTGTGAAGAACAATGTCATGCTAATACCGATTGGAGATCTGGATGTTAATTCATTTGGATAAATGTCTAGAAGTCAGATTTTAGGATAACATGATAGTTCTATTAAAGAATGCTGAAATTTGTGATAACATGGATGAACCCTGAGGATATTAAACTATTGGAATGAAAGTGTCCAGTCACAGGCCACATACTCCATGACTACACTTGAATGAGATTTCTATAAATTCCAACTCATGAAATTAGAGAGTAGGATTGTAGTTTCCAGGGCATGAGAGGAGGGAAACGGAAAGTTGCTTAGCCAATGAGAATAAGTCTCAATTATGTAAAAATACAGAGTCAACTCCATGCTGCTACTATTTCATAGGCCCCCTCTACACACACACACACACACACACACACACACACACACACACACACACACATACACACACATACACACACACACACACACACACGCGTGCGCGTGCGCGCATGCGCGCGTGTGTGTAGATGGAGATATCAAAACATCTTAGTGTGTTGCCTTGTGTATTAGTTACTTTTTATGTCACCATGATCACAACATCTGAAAGAAAATACTTGAAGAGAGAAAGGCATATTTATTTGCACTCATGGCTTCAGAGGGTTCTGGCTCACCCTCACAGAGAAGGCATTGGCATAACCTCCATCTATGGTGGCAGAAACATGTTGTGGGAGCTACTCATGCCATGATGGACTAAAATGCAGAGACAATACAGGAAGCCAGCATTGCTAAAAAAAACAAAACAAAAAACCCACAACCTGCCTATCAGCATCACTCTGACCTACTTCTGCAAACTCCAAGACATTCAAGAGCCTTTCAAAACAATGTATACATGTAAGTGTTAAGGGAATGAGCCTATGGCAACACTTTAGATTCTAACCATAACCTGTGACTGTAGATTCTAACCATAACCCTGGTCTTTTTTCTAAACGAAGTTGAATACAGAAACATTGCACATGTTCCTTAATGGGAAAGAAGGAATTAAATCATCAGCTGAGGAAGAAACAAAGTCAGGAGCAAGTTCAATGTTAGCATACACTTCTAGTAGAAACTGCTCAGGATGTCTTTCTCACCCATTGCCATTTTCCTTCAGGCTATTTTGCTCTGGTATAGAGAAAGAACATACCACTTCTCCATTCTGGAGCTTTGACAGCGGGAAAGTTTTCCTTTGAACCTTCAGAGGCAGAGATAAATCAATCCTAAGCTTCCAGCAGAGTTTCGTTCAAAGACCATGATGTTCTATTTTGCTGTCACTCTGTCCTCCCCCAGGTGTTGGCCATCACTGTTCTTTCTGGGTTTGACTCTCTCTCCATTGCTTACATAGACCACTGAGGAATCAGAATCCAAATACAGCAGATTCTAGTTCTATAATCATGCACAGAATATGTCCCTCAGAAATAGAAGGGGAAATACTACTACATGGCTTCCCCCCATTTATTTATTTAATTGCTTTACACCTTGATCCCATGACCCCTTCTCTCCTCCCAGCCCCACTCTCATGCCCCTGCTTCCTCTCCCCATTTTCCCCTCTTCTTCTCAGAAGAGGGGAGACCCCCAAGGGTGCCAACCCACCTTGGTACCCCAAGTCCCAGAAGGACTAAGCTCATCATTTTCCACTGATGCCAGACAAGACAGCCCAACTAGTGGAAAGGGATCCAAATGCAGGGAACAGAGTCAGAGACAACTCCCTACTCCTCTTGTTAGGGAATTCGTATGATGAAAAAGCTATACATCTGAAACAGGTGTGTAGGAGTAATGACTATAAATATAGAGAAAAGTATAGAGTTTATGATTTGTAAGACACAACGGGAGCTCTGACATACAAAGTATGGTCATGTTTCTCACTTTGAAATGTACTCTCATATATTCAAGAACTATTTTCTTGAATATTCTTGAGGTAGGTCTCAATAGGTCAGTGGTAGAACACTGGACCAAAATGTACAAATCCCTGGGTTCAATCCATATCATTCCAACAAAGTAAAAGCTATTCTAATCATATACTTAATTTTGAATTTATACATTAAACAAACATCATGGAAATAGAATATAGTCCATTTTAACTGTGACTGTGTATTCTGGACAGATTCACTTGTAGTTTTGGAGTTCCAATTTTTTTGAGCTACAAGATTATATAGATGCACTTATTTTTAGAATATTTATTGATTATATTCACAGGTACTAGAAATCACCTTTTTCATTCACATTATATATATGTATATGTATATATATGTATATATATATATTCTAAAATATATCTTCAAAAGAATTTTACATTCAATTCGGCTGTCAGGGACATTGTACCTCACTTTAAAAGTCATCAGAGACTCAACTGGTTAAAGTTCAGGGAATAAATAGAAGAGGACTGTTCAATCCTCAGACACACACACACACACACACACACACACACACACACACACACACAATGGAGTGCTGTGAAATGGTGTCTTCTAAATATGACAGGACCCCTGTAATCATGAACTCATAGTAGCTATGGCTGACAGTATAAAACTTGTACAAGATGAAGCTAGTCAATATTCAGTATGGATGGGGGTAAGACTCATAAGACGCCACTCCTAACTGGGATGCAACTGTTAGCTTATAACTATTTTTCTTCAAGTATGTGGCCCCTTGTAGATTGTCTGTGTTCCAGGGAATAGCTGTATACCCATATACTGGTAGCACTAAATAGACTCAGAGAGTGATTGAAAAAAAGAAGAGGAGGCACAATAATGATGATGATGATAACAAAGAAGAAGAGGAGGAGGAGGAAGAGGAGCAGGAGAGGAGGAGGAGGAAGAGGAGCAGGAGAGGAGGAGGAGGAAGAGGAGAAGGAAGAGGAGGAGGAGGAGGAGGAGGAGGAGAAGAAGAAGGAGAAGAAGAAGAAGAAGAAGAAGAAGAAGAAGAAGAAGAAGAAGAAGAAGAAGAAGAAGAAGAAGAAGAAGAAGAAGATGCTATAATAATGAATTCAGAGAAGAGTAGAACATGTCCAATGGGAATGGATAAGGGATAGTTGGAGGTTGGTCTGTGTGGAATGTTCAAACAATATTTTTAAAGCATCAATCTGCCTTAAGGGCTTGCATTGGACCATATAAATAGCAGGGGTACACATTTAACTTGTAACTTATGCCTTTAAATTCATAGGATTGCCACTGCCCCAGTCTATTGGACGGCAACTTGCCTTTTTATCTAGAAAAATTTCCTGCTTTTTATTATCTGTGAAACCACAATGTACTACCATGAACATCACTTTACAATGTATTAATGTGATTTTAAAGACCATTTATAGACTCAAATCATTTCTTTCCCACCCAGAAGCTAAATAATAGAAGTTTAAGAGCCCACAAGGACTTAGTGAGGGCTCCAACATACTTACTGAGTACAATTTACTTTGGATATATACTACCCTGTAGTCAGCTAATCAATAGCTAGTAATTAAAATAACTGATTAAATGATAAACATGTTGAGATTTTCAATCTTTTTATTGACTATCCTAGATAGTTGTACAGCCTAGACATAGTGTGATAATACTTAAAAGGCTCACAGATATTCTGACAGAGGATGTATTTAATACTATATCTGTATTTGGCCAAGAGAAAATTGCAAAGAGTAAAGTAAAAGTTAATAAAATGTTTGAGAATATGATCACAGAGACAGGAAGACGTGATCTGAGCCCCTGTAAAGTCTTTTCATTTACTCACTGTCATGAGGAAGACAACTGTACTTCTAGGAGTATCATTGTACTCACCCATAAGATATAGACAACAATTTCATGGATGGAAGATGTTTATTGTGAGACAAATTAGTGAACTGAAGTAAAGAGATTAGATAATAAGCTACTCCATTATGAAGTGTTAGGAAGAATATTAGGTTCTGCTAGGTTCTTGTACATCTCTGGCTTAAATTCTCTTATGAACTGTTACATAAATGAAGGACAATGCACGCAGTAAACATTGACCCTCTGTTCAGATCTAGCCAATGGATACATCATTCTCCACAGTTGTGGGGAGAGGGGGACTACCTCTAACATGAACTATGCTGCCCCTGATTTGATCACTTCCTCTTTGTGGGGAGACGAGCCCTGGTGGTACACAGAGGAAGGGAAAGCAGGCTATCCAAATAAGACCAGATGAGCTGTGGTCATATGGTAGGTGAAGAAGAACCCTATGCCAGAGGTCTAGGGGAGAGGAATAGGGCAGAAGAGAGAGGCAGGGTAGGGAAAAAGAAGACATAAGGTAGGGGATAACAAATGTGATGTAATCTGAACATTAAAAAAATTAAAATGTTTAAAAATATTTATATTAATTTATTTTTGGTCATAAAAACATTTTTTTAAAACTGCTCAGTTCATTGCACTGGTATCCAAGTTCATGGGAGAGGAAAGAAAGGATAGCCACTCAGTAATCTATACATGAGGCTCCTAATCTCTGCCTCATCCCTTCTTGACCCACCCTCTCCGGCTGTTGCTTGGTAACTTGTTTCACTTTGTAGCATCCCCTTGAGCCCCTCTCATCTCACCATGCCTATTCTTGTCTTACAGCTTTTGTGTTGGGACCTGATCTGTGGCTGAGTTGGGGATTTGTATGGCAATCATGTCAAGGCTGGTGACATGAAAATGTAGACAGTCCTTGTCCAGGAAAAGAAAGACTCTGGTAGACACATATACTCTTCTCTCCTTAGGTGGGCATTCTAGAAGCATTTTCTACAAATCTTCAGAAGGTCTTTACAGACTGAGCCTCAGATGCCTACAGCAGCAACCAGTTCAATGACATACCCTTTCCCTCACTCACAATGAAGTTCCTGGCATCAATTCCCTAAAGTAAACTACAAGAATACAATGCTTGTTTTGAGTTATTTTCAGGCGACCCAGAGAGCTATAATATGTGGCTATAAAAAATTCTGAGAAGTATCTTGAAAGAACCATTTAGAAGTATCTGATGGTATCAGAAGATTGTTGAAATGTATATTGAAGATAAGTTAGGCCAGTCAATCAATACTTCCAGTCCTGTCTTTACTGTCCTTAAGTGATGATCTAAACCAAGAGTGGATAAACAACTTTAAATGTAATTACCTTTTGAATTTGTACATCAGCGAGGGTCTATTACCGCCACTCAGTGAAATATAACAACATAAATGAACAAAGTAAATGAGTTTTTGAGATCAATGAGACCTTATTTATAAAAGCTTGTTTGTCACAGATCTGAAGTGCAGGCTATATACATAGCCTAAAACACCTTCAGGTAGGTCTATCAAAAAGAAATTATTCTAATTTTCTACTCTAAAGATAGTTTTCTTTAAACATTAAACCAAATATGTTACAACACGTTTCTCTCTGTCTTCTATCTTCCACACATACTATATAGACTCTAGGAAAAGTTTTCACTAAATGACAGGAACTCAAGAATTAATAATAGTGTTTATTGTACTAAGTGGATTTGAGGGCATTCACTCATTTAATTCTGAAATAAGGCAAGGTTTAAGGAGCCAGACAACCCTGCCTACATCTTCACAGTGAATAGGCACTGTAGACGTAACTAAGACTTGAGTCCAAATTTGTCTCTAATTATATAATCTTTTAGGCAATATGATGGTCTGTAGAATATTTGCTAACCTGGCATTTTTCTTTGTGGGAATAGCAAATTTTATTTCAATATAGTGAGGCCAAACAATGAGTAGAAAAAGACCACATGTTCTTAGGAACATTGTGCTTACCATGATTTATCAAATATTTTACATAGTTTTGGAGAAAATGATTAAATTTCTGAGTTTAAATATTTTAAATGTGTTTCGGCTGCCATGCTATACTCAGTCTTAATTGTGTCAGAGAAAAATTTTAAATTATATTTTCATAGATAGAATATTGTATCTAGCCCAAAATGAAGGACAGCATGAAACAACATATATGGATATTTACATCATTTATGTTCACTATATCCATATTTACAAGGCTTGAAATAGTTACTGAGGTGGTAGCTAATTTAGATGGAAACTAATTATAAGAATGAAACGGTCCAGTTTCTACTCTATAATTTCACAGGACTAAGTACGGTATATGAGCAGTAATAGACAAAGCCTTTGTAATGATATAAAAGATACATTTTCAGTTAAATAGAAAGAAGCTATTTTGAACAGTGTGCTGTAAATGACAGCATATTTTAGGCAGTCGTTACTAAAATAAAGCTTGTGATAAAGAAAAAAGACCTAAAATCTAAGTAAATAATTATTGTCGAATTTGAGAGTTTTATTTTATATCTCAACATGAGAAATAATAATAACAATTGTGCATATTTATGAGGCACAATGATATGTTTTGGTAAACCTATACCCTCTACAGTGATCAAATTAGACTAGTATACCTATTCCCTCACTATTTCTTTGTGGTGAGCACATTTGAAACCTGCTCTTTGTAGCTCTTTAAAATCACACAATGAATTATTTATCATATTGTGCAACAGAGCCCTAGTCATACCTGTATTCTCTAGTTATAACTGTAGCATGATACTCATTGGCCAACATCTTGCTTTGGTACCACCTGGTTCAAGGGAGCCCATAGCTAGTTCTAGATAACCATCAAGTTAAGCCATTTGATTTTATCTGAAACCAAATGGAGAACAAAGTGCATTCCTCTTATACGTAGACTTGGCTTTTTCAAAGTAAAGAAGGGAAGAGCTAACCAAAAAAAAATGGAATTTAATGTAACATTTGAGAAAATAATTTGAAAATAATTCAAATAACAGAATAACAAGAAAATGAGTGAGTGGCAGGATTTGGCCACATGGCAATAAAAAAACCAGAAGAGTTAAAAATTGACTTAGAAAATCATTTCAAGGAAGTTAATCGGTTGGTGAAATATTGATACATTTTTAATGATAATAAGATTTTGATACTGACCTTTCCTTATACAAGTAATTTGAGGAATATGTTAAGTATAGCAATATATGCCTGTCATCCAAGCAATTGGAAGAGAGATATTGAAAAATGACTAAGGAGTTATTTTTTTTTTCTTTCCTAAATTGATTGTTAAATCTTGGTTCTGTTTTAAAAACTCTAAAGCCATCATGAATTCACCCACTTATTCAACAAGTGGACATCTTTAGTTTCTTATTATTCTAGATGGGGAATTGTAATGTTTTTCTTTAGAACCTATGATCATTAATCTTGATTATTAACTATCGGGGATTTAGAATCACCTTGTGAAGGAAGATGTTCCCAGAGAACATTAACTATAGGAAGTTTGGGAGATCCAATTTCAAAGTGGTCAACATCTTCTTATTCTTTTACTTAAGTTTATTTATTTATCCACTTTACATTCCCAATCATAGCCCCCTTCCTCTTCCCCTCTCAGTCCAAGCCTCTTCCCCCTTTCCCCTTCTCCTTCTCCTGAGAAAAGGGGAGCACTGCCCCCAACCCATCCCAGCACATCAAGTCACATCAGGACTGAGCTCATCCTCATTCACTGAGACCAGGCCCGGCATCGATGCTGGAGGTGGGGGAGTGATAGAAAAGCCAACAATACAGTCTATATTACAGAGTCTGCTTACTAAGGGACTCACATAGAGATCAAGCTGCCCATCCATTATATATGCGTAGGGGACCCAGATCCAATCTGTGCATGCTCCTTCATTGGCACTTTTGTCTCTGTAAGCCCATATGGACTTAGGTTAGTTGACTCTGTTGGTCTTTTTGTGGAGTTCTTGTCCTCCCTGGGTCCTTTCCGCCTCACCCATCCACAGACTCCTAGAGCTCCGCCTAATGTTTGGCTATGAATCTCAGCAACCGTTTCGATCCCCTGCTTGAAGGAGCCTCTCACAGGATGGTAATGCTAGGCTCCTGTCTGTAAGCATAGTAGAGTATCTTTAATGTGTGGAAATAGAATAGAGAGAGGAAGTGGATGAAGAAAGGGAACTAAGTAGGAGAGGATATAGGAAGGGAAACAAGGGGTGAATCAGATGTGGGGTGAGTAAGGAGGTGAGGTGAAATGGTTTGGAGAGAAAAAGAAAACCAAGGGTGGGCATCTCTGTGACTTGCGACAGGGGTATGCTCCAGGGAGGATACGGAGATAGCTTTAGCTGAGTCTCCTAGCATCTATGGACATGGAGACTAAGGAAGCCACCTTCCAGCCAGGCAGGACTTAAGAGTGGTGGGAAGGGAACACCAGCCTATCTACAAAACCTGTGACCCAAAATTTACCCTGCCTACAAGATGTTCAGGCATAAAGACGGAGCAGACACTGAGGGAATATCCATCCAATGCCTAGCCCAACCTGAGACCCACCCCATGGGACAGAGCCAACCCCTGACAGCATTAATGATACTCGGCTACACTTATGGTCAGCAACTTCTAATGGGAGCCCAGGTCTAGAGGGAAAAACAGAGCTTCACAGCTGCAGTCTTTTCTTCCTGGCCAGTCATATACACTTCTGTGGTTGTAGGCTCTACTAATACCAGAGTCCATGTTCTGCAGCCTTCCTACATGTAGAATTAATGTGCGGTGTGCTGTATTTTTTTGAGGGGGTATTTTAATTTTCAGGGGTTCATTTTTTATCACAGAAATTGGATCTCTGGATGATAAGTTTTAAGTGTCTGATTGATTTCAGGTAAAACACTGACTCATGAGAAGAAAATGTCTGGGTTAGATTTTTTTTCTTTATTTATTCAGATTACATCTCAATTGTAATCCCATCACTTGTATCCTCCCATTCCTCCCTCCCTCCTGCTTTCACCATATTCCCCTCCCCCAGGTCTATGACCAAAGGGGACCTCCTCCCCCACTATATGGTCATAGCCTATCAGGTCTCATCTTGGTAGCCTGCTTATCCTTTCTCTGAGTGCCAACAGGCCTCCTCACAAGGAGAAATGGTCAAATGTGGGGCATCAGAGTTCATGTCAGAGTCTGTCCCTATTCTCCACATAACTGTGGAGAATGTCCTGTCCATTGGCTAGATCAGAGCATGGGTTCTATGTTTACTACTTATATTGTTCTTGGTTAGTGCAGTAGTTTGAGCACATTTTTTTTTCAACAAGAAAATTATGAGAGAAAAAAAGGGAATAAATATTTTGCTAGGAGGCCATGATGAAGAAACCAGTAAAAATATCTTGTTCTACTTTTGTTCATAGGGTAAACACTATATCAAGAGAATCCCATGAAAATCTGACAAGTTCGATCTGAATGCAAGTTAATTCAGTTTCTATGAAAGCACTTAAATACCCTGAAGGCTCATGTAGATCAGAGTGCTGAGTGAGTGTCCACAGCTGCCTTTGAGAACAAAAAGTGTATTCTCTCCAACAAATAAATGAGAATAAGATGTCTGTGTAGAATTAATTAGATTGATATCTAGGATAAGTTACAAAGCAAGAGACATCTGAGAGATCAACACTATTCTCTTTATCCTTAAGATCAATTTAAGCTGTTATGAATAGCAGGTTGATTGTATTTGGTGCTCATGTTTGTATTCAATTACATCCTATGCCACCAGAAAATGGCAGGGGTAAATTAACCTTTCTTTTCCAAAAGTAAAGGCATGGCCTGAAATGTTTCTTCCTACTGAATAAACAAATGAGATTTATAATCCAGGAGAAATATCTTATGGCTATAAAGAATGATCTATGGGAAGGTAACCTTGGGCTTCTACATACAAGATCATATTGTGTAGTACAGACTAGTAAATATTCATCATATATCAGAATATCATTTCTTACACTTTTGGTCACATTTTCTAGTTCTACAGGACTCCGCTAATGTCTATAAAAGCCTCATGCTCTTTGCTTTTTCAGCAATTTCCTTCAAATTGAAACATAGCCTCCAGATGGGAGAGTGAAACTCAAGATACTTAGAAAGTAAATAAATCTCACATGTCTGAAAAAAATGAAATATATAAGATTCATGCTTTTAATTTAATTTCATATTGATTTCTTCTTTGCATTATCTTTGTTATTTTCATTTTTATTTTTATTTTTAAATAATTTATTCTGATTACATCCTGATTGTTATCATCTCACTTGTATCTTTGCATTCCCCTCCCTTAGACCTGCGACAGAAGGGGACTGGCTCTCTGACCATATGATCACAGCCTATAAGGTATCATCTGGTTAGAATAATCGGCTATTTCAAGCCAGAGTCCCTATTCTAAATAATTTGATGTATCCTGATTGTCTATTAAAAACTTCAAACTTGTAGTCTTTATCCAAGCTGTTATCAAACTTGGGGATATTATGTACTAGGCAGCCAAATATGGTAATAGTTGTATTCAAACATAGCCCATATTTTCAGTGTGTGACTGTTTCCAACACACTTCTCTCTGTCTCTGTATGTAGCGCAACATAAATGCTGTTCTGTGGTTTTGTCTTTTCTTCTTCATATTTCTCTTTATTCTGGACATTTAAGGGTGTTTTAATCATCCTACATTTTAAATACTTGTCCTAGGATTTAAAACAGACTTGAGAATCCAAAAGGAAGATTTAATGAAGAAGTAACTACAGCCAAATATGACAAATCACTTTGATAGTTAAATGGCTCCGGTGTTTAGACCTAAATTTCTTCATCATTCCTTACATTTCTGTTACACGCCAGATGCTGTCCTACACACACACACACACACACACACACACACACACACACACACGGGGAGAGGGGAGAGAGAGAGAGAGAGAGAGAGAGAGAGAGAGAGAGAGAGAGAGAGAGAGAGAGAATTGCTGAATTGTAGAATCCCTTCATAAAATCCCTCACAGAAATTATTTGGAGTATTTCTGTCCTGTAGAAGCATTCAGTGAAACATTTGTGTAATTTGAGTACATTATATTTAATATAATAAGCCACATCAGTATAAAATTAATAACCATTATAAATTATTAGTGATACATTCCATAATAAATCCATTACACATATAATACTTATAAGATATCTCAAACACTCAGTTATTACATGTAGGCTCAGAGAAACATAAAGAGTAACATTTAATTTTTTAAGTTTATTTTCAATTAACTATGGGTTAATATAAAGTTTTAAGGAAACATTGACTAAGGTTATTAGGAACCCTTCCTTCATCATGCCTTCATTAACTATGATATCTTTCTTTTTTAATTTAATTTTATTAATTTATTCATATTACATCTGGGGCATGTCCCATGAAAGTCTTCACTTACCAGGAAACTGCGACAGAGGGGAGGACATCCTATTGGGACTCTAGATGAGAGAAGCATGGGAGAATAGCAAAGTAGAAGGATCCAGAGGGTCCTAGAAACCTACAAGAAGAACATTATGATGGGTGGATCTGGGCCCAGAGGTCCTGCTCAAACTAAGGCACCAGCCAAGGACAATACAGGCGGTAAACTTCAAACCCCTACCCAGATCTAGCCAATGGAGAGGACATTCTCCACAGTTGAGTGGAGAGTGGGGTATGACTTTCACACGTACTCTGGTGCCTCATATTTGACCATGTCCCCTGGATGGGGAGACCTGGTGGCACTCAGAGAAAGGATAGCAGGCCATGATATCTTTCTTAACTGTATAACAATTTTAAAATCAAGTAAATTGATTTTCATCCATCATTTCTCTTTAAAAGGAGAAAGTTTCCGTCAGTTTACCTAGATTTCTCTGAGATCTCCAGTTGATGACTTCATCATTTCCCCCAATAGGATAATGACTAATAAGGTAAAAAAAAAAAAAAACAAAAGGGCTACAGCATCCATCCCAATATCATTTTCTCATAGAAAGTCAAGCAGAAGTTACCTTCTACTTATGACACTATCTCCTTTTCGCACAGGCCACAATCTGCCTTACTTCAGACAACTCTAGTTTTACTGAAGAGGCCATAAGAATCTGATATGTAGAGAAACATACTCCCTTCTAAATCTTCTGCATACAGACTTGCTGCACAGAGAGGGTGAGGAACAAGTAGCAAGATACCTTTGATATGACCCAACTGCTATGTGAAAAATACTCACTATTCACATTTCCAAACTATTCAGCTATTGTATGCCTAAAAGGAAAATGACATGCCCTTTGAATAAGTTTGACAGATGGCTTTTCTTGGTCATTAAAAATTGTACTTTGATTTATAGGACACATAGGAAATTAGGCAATAGGTAATAGTCTAGCTATTTAGTGATACAAGAATTTTCTCTCTAATTCAGTTTTAATTTGAATTAAGGCATTGATTATTTGTATTTCGTTTGGTGTATAGATTTTTTTCTGAACTCTATATATTTCAAAAAGAGAGGAACAGAGATGAAAAGACCTTCCAGGCAAACTAGTCTATGTGATTAGTCAGCTAATAATGAGTGAAAATACAAACCATTGTTTTTACTTCTAACTTCTATAGCTAGATATGCTAAGGGCTACAAATAGTTTGAAATCCTATTACCTCAGCTGTGTAATTAGCTTTCTCTAGATCTAGCAAAGCAGCTGAAATGGAAGAAATGCATTCATTGTGTTTTCATTTATATAATTCTTTTTTTGTTACTACTACCCATCAAACTTGGGGCTTGGCACATGCTAGGCTAGCATTCTACTGCTGATCTATACCCCATCTCTGTCTCATTATGAAGCATAATATGTAAGCATCAAGTTGACATGGAAGAAGACTGGTCATCTTATGGTAGTTAAGTGTGAGCCATTGCCACATCAATGCCCAGAACAATGCTTTAGTCAGTTTCATGTGCTTAGCACTTATTTATCAAAACAATAGAATATATTTTTCATCATTCTTAATGCCTTCTCTTTCTTTCAGTCAGAGAATATATTTCACTTTCTCCCACAGCTCTACTGCTTTCATAAATAAGGCAATGCTTATCAGTTCACACGCAGTGTGTTGAGATATATGACAAGTGGAGAGGCTGGAGCGTTTGCCTGAGGAGGCATAGTCCTCTGGGATAGCAAACTAGGTGCTCTCCAGGAGTTACAGCTCTGAGGCTTAATGCCAGGCTATGCCATTCTGTAGCTTTATACTCACACTTCCCTGCCTGGTTTTTAATTTACCTTTGTGGAAAATGCAGACTGTAGGGAGACTCCAAATCACCATCTAGAGCTAATGTTCTATGTCCAAGGGCTTCCAGGGAGATGCATGATAGATGACCCACTGATTGTAAGGAGAGAGGCTACAAAACAGAGCATCTAAAGTGTCCTTTAGAACGTCTAAAGAAAAGTGTGAGAGCTCTTTCCAGAAAAATCCAAAGTGTGCATGTGAATAAACATTTTGCTTAGAATTTTGGCATAAAAACATCATCACAAATAAAAATGAGAGATTTTCCTAAGGTGAACTCTGGACACATTTTTGAAGAAGCTGAAGTTTGCTTTTTTTTTTTTTTTTTCTTTCGCCTTCCTTTGGGCCATTTTTACTCAGGTATTGTCCATTGCTTTGATGTAAAAAAATGTCCCAATACTTCTAAGTTGCTAAGAAATATAACTTAGGCAGAAATTCATGAGATGGGTAATGATATCATATTAATAGTAATGGCTAACACATTTTGAACACTTAACCAATGCCAAGTGAATTTAAATTTGTACATTTGAATTGTGCATTTTAATTCTCACACATCTACCTCTTCATAGATTTTTGTGATGTCGAGTCTATTAATCTTCTCATTTTAGAACTAGCAAATCCATAGCACAAGTAACCAAGTCACCTTCCGATATTGCTAACTTAGTAAGCAGCATGGCCATGCGACCATACATTCTGACTTTTCCTATTGCCGATGTTAACTGTTGTGGTTTGAATGAGAAATGTCTCCCATAGGCATTTGAACACTTGGTGCCCATTTGGTAGAGATGTTTGGGGAGAAAGTGCAGCCTGGCTTGAGGAAGGATGTCATTGGGGAGGGGCTTTGGAAGTTTGTATCCTTGCCCACCTCTTGTTCCTCTCTGCGCTTTGTGGTTTCTGTTGGAGGTGTGACCTCTAACCTCCTTCCATTATGGCTGCTGCCTGCTCTCATGTCTCTCCTGCTGCTTTTGACCCTTTTTCCTCTGGAATCATAAACATGAATAACTTTTCTTGTTATAATTTGGTCATGCAATCAGTCTGTGAAGAAATGTGGCAACATAAACTAAAAGTACTTAAAATTTCTATTCTTGAATTCAACAGGGAGAGGGTATGATCAGCTGGCTGGATGAAAACAGCCCCTATAGAAACATATATGTGACTGCTTGGTCTGCAGTTTATGGAGCTGT
>OU015755.1:74094181-74125458 GCA_907169655.1 Acomys percivali | reverse complement strand
CAAAAGTCTTTAATAAAATTTAAAATTATGCCACAGGATAGGCAGAAATGTTTGAAAACATATGAAGCAATGAATCAGCATCTACAATACATAAAGAACTGCAAGTCAGCAATAAAAAGATAAACTACCCTATAACTGTGAGTATTGAATGATCTGTCATTATATGGAAATTACAAATATTAGGGAAACAGGAAGAGCATAATGAACTACTACTTTCTCTCTCTGAACAGGTAATACAAAAACATAAAAGATCAAGTGCCAATGACAATGTGTAGCAATGGGCATTTTTGTGTAAAGGTTGTTTTTATTTCCTCAGACGTGGGGATGAGATGAGAGCAGCTACAAGCCTTTCTAGCTCTTTCTGAACTCTCACCACCTGGTTCAACTCATTTGTTTTGGCCCAAACTTCTCTCCAAGCTGACTGATTCAAATTGTCTTCTCTTGCCTTCTGACTGAATTGCTCTGCCTGGCTCTGGCAATATGATTTAATCTTCTGGCTCTTGATTCTCTGGCTTATTCTGTCTTTACTTCACCTTTTCCTAGGTTTTTTTCTTTGAAACCTGTCTCTGTAAAACTGTCCTGATAAAAAACTTCTTGTAAAGAACTTTCTTCCCTCTCCCTGCACTGCTCATAAGTAGCCCATCTTTCTTGTGCTGTTCTCGTCAGAGTTGGGTGTTTACTATCTCTGATTCATTCTATCCAGTCTTTTTCTGATTCTTCACTTTGTCTGCCACTCAATTAGACCTCACTTTCCAACATAGCTTCCTCTTTCTATAAACTAACTTTTCCTCCTCTTCCTCCTCCTCCTCCTCCTCTTCCTTCTCCTCCTCCTCCTCCTCCTTCTCCTCTCCCTCCTCCTGCTCCTTCTTCTTCTTGGATTAAAGGAGTGTACCTAGTTTGTTTCTGTAGTTCAGGCAGATCATACTGTAATCTGGAGTGTGTCAGCATTCTAGCCAGATCACATAGACCTAGATGGCCTTTGGATATAAGCCCTTTCTAGAGCAGCCACATTGCTGGATGAAAATGTCTCTACCTTTAACATTGAGAAATGATTCAAGTACTTAGAATGCCATTTGGCATTTTGTAAAAAATGGAAAACAACACAATATACTAAAAGTTTAATTTATATTCTGTGTCCAGGAGAAATAAATGCACATGGCCATAACCTCTATCAGAATTGTATAGCAAATGCATTATTATAATAACTCTAAATAAAAAGCAATCCAAATGTCCATCAGCTTGTTAGATGGAGCTATACAAAAAATGAATCATAAAACAATATGGGAACATTTAAAAATTATTGTGTTAAGTAAGAGAACTAGACATTTGATATTCAAAACAAAATAAACTATATGTAAGTAAAAGTATAAAAATATTTAAAACTAATCTACAGTGACTAAAATAAGAATACCACTTGGCTAAATATTCACTGTAATGAGACAAAAAGTAATTTTCTAATGTGATGAAGATAGTCTACGTTTTGGGTGTTGACCTGGGTAAATAAACTCATTCCTTTTGTCTTCTTACTTATGGCTCATAGAAAATTCATCTACCCATTTTCTTAAAAGAAAATTAAAAATAAGGAAATAGTTAAGATTTGTGGTGGTGAAACCAAATAACCCAATTGAGAAATGGGGCTTGGAACTAAACAGAGAATTCTCAACAGAGGAATATCACATGGCTGAGAAACACTTAAAGAAATGCTCAACCTGCTTAGTCATCAGGGAAATGCAAATCAAAACAACTCTGGGATTCCATCTTACACCCATCAGAATGGCTAAGATCAAAAATTCAAGCGACACCACATGCTATCAAGGATGTGGGGAGAGAGGAATACTCCTTCATTGCTGGTGGGAATGCAAACTAGTACAGCCACTTTGGAAATCTATCTGGTGCTATCTCAGAAAACTGGGAATAGGGCTTCCTTAAGATCCAGCTATTCCACTCCTTGGAATATACCCAGAAGATGCTCCAGCACACAACAAGAAACTTTGCTCAACCATGTTCATAGCAGCCTTATTCATAATAGCCAGAATATGGAAACAGCCTAAGTGTCCCTTAGTAGAAGAATGGATAAAGAAACTGTGGTACATATACACTATAGAATACTACTCAGCTATTAAAAACAAGGAATTCCTGAAATTTGTGGACAAATGGATTGAATTAGAAATGATCATAATGAGTGAGTTAACCCAGAAGCAGAAAGACTCAAATGGTATATACTCACTTATATCTGCATACTAGACCAAGGGGCATGTCCCATGAAAGTCTTCACTAACCAGGAAACTGGGATAGAGGGGAGGACATCCTATTGGGACTCTAGATGAGAGAAGCATGGGAGAATGGCAAAGTTGAAGGATCCAGAGGATCCTAGAAACCTACAAGAAGAAAATTATGATAGGCAGATTTGGGCTCAGGGGTCCCACTTAAACTATGGCACCAGCCAAGGACAATACAGGCCGTAAGCTTCAAACCCCTACCCAGATCTAGCCAATGGACAGGACATTCTCCACAGTTGAGTGGAGAATGGGGTCTGACTTTCACACGTACTCTGGTGTCTCATATTTGACCATGTCCCTGAATGGGGAGACCTGGTAGCACTCAGAGGAAGGATAGCAGGCTACCAAGAAGAGACTTGATACCGTATGAGTATATACAGGGGGAGGAGATCCCCCTCAGTCACAGTCATAGGGGAGGGGAGTAAGGGGTAAATGGGAGGGAGGGACGAATAGGAGAATACAAAGGAGGGGATAACCATTGAGATGTAATATGAATAAATTAATAAAATTAAATTTAAAAAAGTGTGTTGGTGACATTTTAACATATTTCACAGTATTACATTGTTCCCCATACATATGATTATTATTTGTCTCTTAAAAATAAAATCGAGTGAAGAATGTTATATATCTCATTATAAATATTTGATCATATCTGAAATATTTATAATATATTATTAAGATGGCAAAAACACTTCCATTTTTGTGCCCTTTGATGTCAATCAAATTCATAGAGAAAATTTACAGTGAAGTGTACATATGAACACGTGTGCCCATATACTCAATGATAGAAAAATAAACACATAGAAAGCCTGTACACAGCTATAATTCTTCACTTGGAAGAGGTAGAAGATTACTATCATTATGAGGTCATCTTTTTATACATAGAGAGTTTCAGGCTAGCTTAATCTTTACATTGAGAGTCTATTTAAAAACAAAACACATTTGACCATGTCCCCTGGAGGGGGAGACCTGGTGGCACTTAGAGGAAGGACAGCAGGTCACCGAGAAGAGACTTGATATCCTATGAGCACATACAGGGGGAGGTTATCCCCCTCAGGAACAGTCATAGGGGAGGAGAATAAGGGGAAAATGGGAGGGAGGAAAGAATGGGAGGACACAAGGGATGGGATAACCATTGAGATGTAACAAGCATAAATTAATTAAAAAAAAACACAACAACAACAGAAACAAAAGGAAACCAGCACAAAAAATATGAATAATACAGCCTGAGCTGACTCATGACTAACTAAACAAAGCTTTTTTTCTCATTTCTTTTTATTTGAGTCAAGAAGTCAGTAGGTAGCTTAGATTAGCTTCAAACTTTCCTTTTTTATTAATTAAACATTTTTTTATTTTTTACATATACACTTATATTATTATACACGCACACACACATGTGTGTGCACGCACGCGAGCACACACACACATACAATAAACTACCTATAGCAAGATGAACCATGACACAATCAGGTATCATATAGATGTTACATTCTTAGTGTTTTGGCTACTTGTATTTGAAAGCCTTGAAGAAAGCATCTTTCCTATCTTGGTGCATCTAAAATTATGAATATAAATCAATCTCCATAACATCATGTCGTTATCAACATATCTAGACCTAAAAACATCTTAACCCCTAAACAACTTAGCTTCATTGTAAAACTAAGCTACCTGGTCTTCAACTACATCAGAGACATGAGAAGGAATAAACTTGATTACCTGAGTATGCCAGGAGTGCAGGTTAGTAGCTTTCCAAATTGGAATATGACAGAGACAGTTTGCTACCTGAATAGTCACCCAAAACTCTCAATAACGTTGGAGCATCTTCTTCAGCCTTCTGGCCCAATATATCTGACAGATATATTTGTGAGGCAGGAACTATTGAGGACTTGCTTACCCTGCCTTGGCAGAGTTTGGCCATCAACTCTGCCAGCATCCAAGCTTGCCCTTTTTTAGGCAGAATTCTGTCTGTGGTAGAATTGAGGACATTTTTCCCGGAGGCTTGTTTGCCACATTTCAAACTTTCAATCATCCTGACTGACTCAGTCATCCAATTGCTGGGGTTACAGCCATTCACCAACAGACAAAGCTGTAGGCAGATCGCTTTTTGTTCTGACAAAACTCTGAATATAAGATCTTCAAATCTTCAATCACAATATCTAAATATCTTGTTTATTTTTTCCTTATTTACTTATTTGTTCTGTTTTTTCACTTGGCTGCAATTTCTTTGAGAACAAGCACCTTGTCTGTCTGTGCATAAATGGAATGTTTACATTTTTAAAAAAGATAGATTATAGTGTACTTTAAAAGATAACCATCTTCAGTATCCATATTTTATAGACAGTGGGTAGGGAAACAAGGTTGCTATAGCATTCAGGGGAGATCTTTGCCATCAGTGCAGAGCTGTTTATCTTTGTCTTTTTCTACTTTTCTATTTTGTTCTTTACATCTTCTGATCATTGCAGTTACTGATACGCACTGAAGGATTGCTCTTTCCTAGATACCTTGATGCTTAAATCATACCTTTGATCCTTATTCATGTTCACTTTTAACATATCATCTGAATACGAAAATTATACAGATCTTACATAGCAACCAGTCATGAAGTTAAAGGCACCTGAGGAAAATAATGGAGTTCAGTCTCTTTCCAGGTGGCCCAGGCCAGTTTAACAGAAAAGAAAAATGCAAAATCCAAAATATCCCTTTAATGCCTTTGTCTTGAAGAACAAAAAGAAGTTACATCAGAATAGATCTTTCAAAATTTAAAAAAAAGGGTCCCAATATAACATTTTGAGTCCAGTAGACTTTTTTGTTGTTGTTATTTAAGCTCATCCAAATCCCTTTTCTGTCCTCTGTCTGTCTGATCATGATGGCAGAACCAGACGTTTTCCAACTCTACTAACAAACATGAATTTTTCTAGCCAGATTGCCATAAAGAGCTCTGGTTGTCTCACTTGGCTTTTATGCATAGTGTATTAGATAGCTTATTCCCTCCAAACCCTTTAATGTTCAGTAATGCATTACTGCCACTTATGATTGATATATGTATGTATAAATATAAATGTATATCTGTGAAAAACAGTGTTTGTTGAGTAGCTGGAAAATATGTTTACACTAAGTCTCTTGTCCACATTCTCATACACATAAATAATAAATTGGCTGGGCCACCAGAGCACACAATTCAGAAAGGCTTATTGGCACTTGGTAGTTCACCTCCATATCTTTGGATATGAAATATTAAGTATAACTAAATATCATTGTTTGTTTGTTTGAGACAGGCTCTTCCTACTTGGCTCTGGTTGTTCTAGAGGTCAGTATGTAGAGGAACTGGCTTCAGGCTCTGACTCACCCAGATCCTTCTGCTTCTGCCTCCTCTGTGCTGGGATTAAAGGAACAAAGCACCATGTCCAGCCAACAACTAAACACCCCAAGCATTTATGAAAGGAGCTAATTGGCACTCTGGTGGTAGTTTTTTTCACATATACGAAAACTTAACGACTGCTTTTAACACCAAAGTTGAAGAGAACTCAATAGTTAATGAACTTTACAACTCCTTGTATTTTCTTTTTGTTCTTATTAAACATGATGCTCTCATTAAGAGATAAGCAGATAATAGCATTTTGTAGATTTCAGAACATCAGATGGCAGGAAACTTTGCTTATTTCTATGACTCAGGAAAAATTGCCTTTGGCTTGAAATGTAAGCAGCACTTCTTGCTTAATAGACTAAGGAGCTTCTAATAGATTTTTAAGAAACATTGCTTTATTTGTTCATTTTACATAGACATTTATATTATTACACAAATATACAGTATCTACTTACAGCAAGAAGAACCATGAAACAATCACTCAATAAATAATAAATGTAACATTATATAAATGTTACATTCATAGTGATTTTGCTATTTGTATTTGGCAACCTTGAAGAGACATCTTTCCTATCTCAGTGAGTCTAAAATTCTGAATATACACCTAGTGGCACTCAGAAGAAGGACAGCAGGTCACTGAGAAGAGACTTGATACCCTATGAGCATATACAGGGGGAGGTAATCCCCCTCAGGAACAGTCATAGGGGAGGGGAATAAGGGGAAAATGGGAGGGAGGGGAGAATGGGAGGTTACAAGGGATGGGATAACCATAGAGATGTAACAAGAATAAATTAATTAAAAAAATAAAAATTAAAAAAATAAAATAAAATAAAATAAAATTCTGAATATAAATTAATATTTATCATATCTCATCTCTATCAACTTAAAACATCTATCAAGACCTAAAAACATCTTAACTCCTAAACAACCAAGCTTAATTGTAAAACTAAACTACCTGGTCTTCAACCCTATCAGAGACTTGAGAAGGAAAAAAATTAATTATGTGAGTAGACAGGAAGTACAGGTAAACAGCTCTCAAAATGAGAAGAGGACAGGGACAGTTTGATGCCTGAACAGTCACCCAAAACTCTCTACAATGTTGGAGCATCATCTTTAGCCTTCTGGCCCAATATATCTGACAGACATATCGTGAAGCAGGAACTATTGAGGACTTGCTTACCCTGTCTACGCAGAGTTTGGCCACCAACTCTGCCTGCATCCAACCTTCCCATTTTTAGGCAGAACTTTGTGGCAGAAATGAGGACACTTTTCCCAGTGGCTGGTTTGTCAAAGTTGATGCCATCTCCATAAGGAGGTTCATTGATGCTCTTAATCTTCTTTGAGGGTAGGCTCACACACCTTATATATTTATAATTTTAGGACTGTATACTGCTTGTGAGAAATTATGTTTTCAGAAAAAAATGAACCACACACTGACACTGGGTAAGACCTGACGAGATTCATTCCTCTCAGTACGCTGGACACTGACATTCTGCAACCTTCGTGTTCCAGCACCAAGTGCTTGAGTTTCAGTCCCTCATCAGAAGAGGACAGCTCCCAGGACAGCTTCGAAGAAAGCTTCTGATACCAATTGCTGCAGCAATTCAGACTGCCCCACATAGAACTTTAATTAAGCCTGGAATTTCTCAACATTTAGAAACTGGACCACAAATGCTATTTCTAGCTTATTTAACTATTTTCCCCAACTTTATCTGGGCTGCTACAAAAGTATTATTTGTCTCAAATCAGCCAGAATAAACCCTATTTCCCATAAGGGGGTTGTGTAGGTTTTTGGTTGCTTTCTTGGGCAATAGAGGTCTGTTTTCACTTGGAGTTGATTATAAGTTATTAATGGTCTTATTCAGAAGGAACACAAGGTTAGACTCAGGGATGTTTCTCTTTTCCCTTATCTATCTTTCTTTCTTAGGTTTGGAGATAGGGTTTGAAGAGCTAGAAGGGGAAATACAGAAATATATAGGGATGATAGGACAAAAAGTATATTATTGAACCTATTCCTCAACTTAATGTCTCAATTGTTACTCACAAGGTTATTTTTAATTCACTGGCCCAATAGATTTTTTAAAGAACTTATTTTGTGCTGGATAATTTTCAAAGTACTATGTATGAACTAACTACCTTTACTCACTGGTTGCAGCCCAAGTCTCAGTGCAAAGTCCAAAGAGGAACAAAGTCAAGACTGAATGACCATTTGAAAGAGAGGAAACACTCTCTTCTTTTGCCCTCTTTGCTTTGGTCAGGCTTTCACAGAATCCTCCATGTGTAAACTGCTTTGCTCAGTTTACTAAATCCAATGTTATCGCTTATTTATTTAACCAAATAGCTGAGTACATGAGAGCCCACCAAGTTGACATAGTATCAGCTATCACACCCATGGAGTGTGGGAAGGAGAACCTCAGAGTCTCTTGGAGTCATTAATAATTCATTGACATTAAACAGAAAGAATGAGTTAGAAGGAGCTTTCCAATTCCTGAAATCAGGGGAAGGCTTAGGTAAGTGGTAGGAATTGTTTATAAATACATAGTTAATCAGACTCTGTTAATAATTTGTATATCCTTGGTTTTCTCATTAAAAATATTTTATCCTCATATACTATATTTAAAACTCATGTGGAAGAGCTGAAAATCAGAAGTTCCCAACCCACCCACCAAGCTTATATGAATGCAAGCAGAGCTTGAGGTTTCAGTTGGGAGTGGGGGAGGGGAGATAAACTTCTCTGTGCTGCCTCAGTGGGGGAAAGTTTAGGTGCAATTTTACTTTAATCTGAAAGTGATTTCTATGCTCTGGGAGAGGCCAAGGATAAGCTTGAGATGCAGTCTCTGTGAGAGGGGAAATAACTCGCCTTACCCAGGCTCTCTAAGGAGACTGATTAGGTCTCTTGTCTTATTTAAGAGGAAAAAGGAGAGCAGAGAAGTGTTTGAAGCAGAACTTGAGCAGCACCTCTCTGGGGTTGAAAATGCTTCTATCAGTCTATTCTGGCTCTTGAGGTCAAGTTCAAAACAGCTTCCTGATAGAAGCCTGAGTCAAGGAGACTCCTCTCCCCTGTGTCCTGCAGAGAAGCCAACCAGCCTGCAGCTTCCTTGTTTCATGGAATAAATAAATATACCCTCTGTACTAATGTACGGATAAAAACTAAGAATCAAGGGCACCGCTGCTCTCTAAACTCAAGGAGTCTGAGAAGGGCATCAGATATAAATATTTTAGTCCCAGATCATAGTCACTTGCTCTGCAGCTTTAAGGGCAAAGCTGTTACCTCTGACATGGGCTCTCTAGTCTTAGCATGGCAGTGTCTGTTGGCTTACTTGTTTTGTCCCATTGTATGCTTGTTAAGAGTCTGTGCTTACCTTGGTTTGTTAATTGCAATATAGGGTTGGCAAAAATGTTGTTTCTCAGTCCAGCATACAAAAGTTTCATGGAAGCCTGAAGATTTGGAATGATTTTACACTATTACCATAGCAACTTATCTGAATGCACAGACACTAAGAATATAAGTTCATGACAAAATTGTTAGGAATGAATATTTTTTTTCTAAGCAAAACAAAAAATAATAACAAAAAAACCCACATATCTATTTAGAATTAGATAAAAAAAAGTGAATTGTGTTTTAGAAGAATGATGGAGAATATGTGTTAAAAATAAATCTTATTTTTTAAATGTGAGAAACCCTAAGGGGAATTCAATGAAATATGACAGGTGTATAATAATATCCAGAAATAAATAGCATTAGTGCAGCAAATATGTAGCAGGGGATGGCAGAAATAGTGCATGTCAGAAGCAGGATGCAAGCACACCAAGTTCAGTAGGTGAACAACTTAGAGGATTGATGAAAATCATCAGTAACTGAACTGTAGAGTTGTTCCCTTACCTACTTCAGTATTGGAAGGTGGAAAGCTAAGGGAAATAAAGATTATTAGCCAGAAATGATTTTAGGGGGTCATTTAGAATACTCTATTCTTTTTCACAACCTTTCCAGAAAATGAAGATGTTGGTACTATCAGTGGCCTACTCTGGCTGTTTTGATTGCCTAGCTCCTATTTGTTACTTATATGGTAATATATACTGTTGGAAACAAGTAAAAGAAACCTGTTCTAAGTACTGGGCATTTTGTTTTCAGACTCCATTTTAATCATAAAGTGAAACTAAGTTCTAGTTCCCAGGTTCCAGTGGAGCGGGGGACTCTCCAATAACTGGCCAGCTTCTGTTGTTCATCTTTTGTTCCACAAAACATAATGACTGCTATAAAACATAATGAGTGTTTCTAACCACAGCTTCCATTATTCATCCTCTGTTCCCCCAAAACATAATGACTTTTCCTGAACAGATACTAAACGGATTTGATTTTTTTGGACTGTAAAAACCTACATTCTGTATTAGTTGACATAGATCAGCCACATAAGGAAAGCCCTTATCCCTAAATCCTGATTCATTGGAAAATGTAACATGTAACAGTAAATTGGAACATATGTTTGTGGTTTTCAAGCTTACAAGTTCTGTAACAGTCTGGCTCAGGGAAGAGAGGTTCATAGTTCAGCTCCTGAGTGTGTTCTGTGGCCCTGATATATCAGTAGTGGCTTGATTAAAATACGATTTTGTTATCTACGTTGACCTGATGTTTGGATTGTGTTAAATATAAGTAGGCCTCATAACAACACTGTGATTTACCTATGGAAAGTCACCATTTATCTTTATTTTATCTGTTATTATATTTGTGGGTTATGATGTGTACATGTGTGAGGGTGCAAGGATGGTGCTTTCTAACTTGGTTAGATGTTTTTCTCTTGCTCTTCCTACAGATCATTGATTAGCCTAGGCTGGACAAACAAAGAGCTCCAGGGATTTGCCTGTTTCTTTACCCAGGGATTACAGATGCCCCCTGAGGATTAACACTTAGGTCCTCATGTACTTTACCAACTGAACCCTCTCGCCAGCCCAACCATTTTCTCTTTATAACCTTGGGAAAATGGGCTGACTTCAATGCTACTTCATCCTCTCAGAATATTTTCATGACCTAGGACAGCATCCCTATAGACATATACAGGAGCTTTTCTGAGATGCATTTCTGGAAATTTACTTCTCTGGATTTTCTCAAGTAGCAGGAGATAAAATGACAGAAGCAGGTAGCCAGTCACATTGGCACACACAGGATTGAACATTCCATAGAGCAAAAGCAGAAATGTGACTGACAATCTCCCTGAGGCTTTGAAATATCAGACAGCTCTAACATATTTCCTTGGCCAATCCGTTCTTTTGTTCTCTGAGAAATCCACCTCTCCCCTCCCCCTTCAAGATTCCAATGTTTCTTTCCCTAGTCAATTACATTCAATGACCTGAATTGTATTTCACTCTGAATATATAAGCAACAGAACTTCCCACTCCTCAGTCTACCATCCTTTCAACTTCCATGGAGCTGTATTTTTGTTTCCATAACTACAGCAGCTATCTGCTCATACTCTTGTCACAGGCCTTACCTTTCAGTTTACTCCTGAGTTTAGCCCTTTATCACCATCAGTATCATGCTTCCTATGTTATTCCCTGTGCTCTTTGTTAACTTATAACACAAGCAAAACAGAGAAACATTCTTTTTTTTTTTAAACAAAGATAAAATCAGTTTACTATTATGGTAGAGTAAAACATTTGGAAAACACAAATAATAAAGAAAAGAAATATTTCTATAATAGTCTGCTGCCTGAGGATAACCACTACTAATTCTTTTTTTTTATTAATTTATTCATATTACATCTCAATGGTTATCCCCTCCCTTGTATCCTCCCATTCCTCCTTCCCTCCCGTATTCCCCTTACTCCCCTCCCCTATGACTGTGTCTGAGGGGGCCTTCCTTCCCCTGTATATACTACTCAGCTATTAAAAACAAGTAATTCCCGAAATTTGTGGACAAATGGATTTAATTAGAAATGATCATAATGAGTGAGTTAACCCAGAAACAGAAAGAGTCAAATGGTATGTACTCACTTATATCTGCATACTAGACCAAGGGGCATGTCCCATGAAAGTCTTCACTAACCAGGAAACTGGGATAGAGGGGAGGACATCCTATTGGGACTCTAGATGAGAGAAGCATGGGAGAATGGCAAAGTTGAAGGATCCAGAGGATCCTAGAAACCTAGAAGAAGAACATTATGATAGGCAGATTTGGGCCCAGGGGTCCCACTTAAACTATGGCATCAACCATGGACAATACAGCTTCAAACCCCTACCCAGATCTAGGCAATGGACAGGACATTCTCCACAGTTGAGTGGAGAGTGGGGTCTGACTTTCACACGGACTCTGGTACCTCATATGTAACCACGTCCCCTGAATGGGGAGACCTGGTATCACTCAGAGGAAGGATAGCAGGCTACCAAGAAGAGACTTGATACCAGAGAAACATTCTTTAACTCACATCTTCCTTTAAGTTTTCTGTCTCCCTTCAAAGTATTTTCTGTTCCTTGTTTCCTCCTCCTGCTATCCCATTACCTCTTTAACTCTTACCTTCAGAACTATGACCCTGTCATGATACTCTGATCATTCTCGCCATGTTCTCATTTTATCCAGTGTCACAGCAACCTTTGGCCCTGACCATCATTTCTACCTATCTGACATTTTGACTTCAGATGACTCTCTTTATAATTGTCCTTTATTTTTCTCCTTCTCCTTCTCCTTCCCCTCCTCTTCCTCCTCCTCATCCTCTCCTCTTTCTCTCCTCCTCCTTTTCCTCCTCCTCCTCCTTCTCCTCCTATTCCTCTTTTCCAAAGAGCCACCCTTTCTTATTTATATTCTATTCCCATGGCTTTCATGATGGTATTTCCACTTGTGAATAATTGATGTTTTTATTATCAGCCTGTATATCTTCCCAAAGATGGTCTTTTATGTTATTTGTGAATCTCAAAATATGCACAGATGAATATTTGTTTCTGCTTAGTTCACAGAATTTCAAATATGACTTTCCTCTTTTTCTTCAACATATGTCTTGTGCATCATTAAATCTCCTCAGTCAAAAGCTCAACCACCTCTCCTTGATTTATAACTTTATCTGGTTCAAACCACTTTCATTCTTCAATTAAATTATATCTATCATCTCTGATTTTCATGCACACATGATCACCACACACACTGTGTGGTAGATGAGCTCTTTTGTAACATAATTCAAATATAGTACTTCATTGTTCAAGACCTCCAATGGTTTTGCATCCATTTTGAAAAAGAACCAAAGTTACTTGCCTTGACTATAGAGTATACCTGTTAGGTCTCCTTTCCTTTTCAATCCCCTTTTCCCCCAATGTCCCACTCACTTGGTTGTCCCCATATAGGTTTTGATCCTTAAAATGCAAATATGCTCCAGTCCCAATACCTGTCTCCTGCTGATCCCTTTAGGGACTGCATTCCTCAGGATATTGTTGCAGCTCACCTCCTGTTTGCAGATCTAGATCTGTTTTAGCCTATTATAAAGTACCCACATGACTCCTTCCCCTCACTATCTTGTTTTCCAGTTATGGTCCTTGTTATGACTTGTGATTACTACTATACTATATTTTCACAAATATAGAACTACACATATTTTAATCAGCACTCATGATAGTGCCTGACACAAAATAAGTTTACAAGAATGATTTCTGAGTGAACAATGAAACAAACAATAAAAGCAAACATTTTTTTTATGATTGTAAGGAAAACAGTTGAGCTTATTACAATGTATATAACAAAGAAATAGCATAACTTCATAAAGTGTTAAAAGCAAATTTTTTAAAAACAACAGTTGAGCAAATGAATCTTGTGGTGCTGGGATGTGCTCTTTTCAATTTCTCAATTATAGGAACAAGTAAGTTCTCTCTCTCTCTCTCTCTCTCTCTCTCTCTCTCTCTCTCTCTCTCTCTCTCTTTCTCTCAAACTCAGCATTGTGGCCTGCTCCTGAAATCTCAGCACTCTTTGAGCTGAGGCTAAAGGGTTTAGAGTTAAGACTAGCTCAGACTACTTAATAAGATTCTGTTTCAGACTTGTATTTAAGTCTAATTCCTTATCAATTATAATCAATTTTTGATCACATGCAATGCTATGGTAGCACTGGATCATACCAGCTTATGCGAATAGTCAGTTCTTTTCTTCAAACTATACTTTCAATAGTGTTAAAGTTGGGCTTTAATGGGAATATTTACTATAAGAAAATTAGCAACTAACACAGCCTATTTTTAAGTTTTTTTTTAAAGAAAGAGTATAATTTTTGGAAGTTTAAAGACTATCATTTTGGTCTTTTGTGGGTTGTGCCTTGTCCAGATGACACATGAACAGGGAGAGAAAGTGGAAATCTTCTAAACTGAAATACAGTTGATAGTGGTGACACCATTTGACTTGTATATTTTGACAGCTGAGCCTAGAGGAATTAAGATTGTAATGGTGAAAACCTTGAGAAATTAAAAATGAGCATTTGGTTGAAGATATCCCCTGGCACATGGGTTGTGGTGACATTTACCAAGGTGAAGAAAGAGGAAGTAAAAACAATTCAAGGAGGGGAAGTGGGTGGCCTCAAATCATTTCAGAAAGCTGTGATGGACGGTCAATGGGAGTCCTCCAAATATCACAACAGATTTTTACCTTTAGCTTATTTTATAGTTTGAATGATCCCAGACTTCCTCACAGTCCTTTCAAAGGAGGCTTGATTTCTTTATTTGTTATGGAAACATACCACTGAGGGGTTATTTCTAAGGATTCCCCAGACTTTTTTCTCTGATTTCATCTACAGTATTTTCATCTACACAGTATAGTACTTACAAGTTTTGTTTCTCAGTGGAAGTCCTTATGGCTAAAGCTGTAGCTAAGTGTTCCTTTCTTTGTCCCTCTATTTAAATCACCATTTTATATTTACACGTTTTCTCCAAGAAACCCTCAGAGACAGTGAAGTACATTTAATTTCTAGCTTTTCAAGAAATATGAGTTCTTGTACGAACTGTCTGAACTAGTTTTCTCTAATCATATTGAATCTATAACTGGACAGGCACATTGCAAGTGTATATGCATCCTTTTCTATATATTAATTATATGTAAATTAGAGAATCATATGTACTTCTTATTATGGGTTCTTTTCTAGCTAAGGATATTTTCTGGTAGGTACATTAATCCAAATGACTTTCCATTCTAGAAATGATGCTTGGAGAAGTATTTATAAAGAAGGAGAGAAAAGGTAAACAAAGTAAGAAAGATTAATGCATCCACCTTTGGAGTAAAGTGCTGCCTGTATGAAAAAGAGCCCAGTGCTGTTGTTTCTAATAATGCTTCCATTAATCAAAACCTTGAAGCAACCGCATAACAAGGCAAAGCAGCTAATGTGCATTAGTGTATTGCTGCATTTTCTCCTTTGCTGGCACACATGAATGTCAAGCTCGGAGTCTGTTTTAGGATCTTTCTTTCTCTCTCCAAATATTACAGTCATGAAGGAAGAAACAAAAAGTATAATTGCAAAGAGTTTTCTTTAAACCATTGTCACTAATAAAAATGGACTGCAAAAGAAACAGCATTTCTACATTAGCACTATAGATAAGTTTGCATACCTTAAACTCCTGTTTAGGATTTGTAAGAGGAAAGATTTTAGAGAGCTCATGGTAAAGAACCCAACTTCACTTTTATTACAAAGTTCGTCTGATTACTAATATGTCACCATCCCAGAATGCAATTCGGAAGAGACAGAGACCATTTTCACAGCATCTACAACTCTATTCATTAAGTTCCAAATATAAACTAGCTACAATTGTCTAACTTGGGCTATGCAAGCTTGACAGAATTTTGTTTTTATATGAAGGAAAACTTGTGTCAAGTTGGTCTGGAAGAATATTCACTTAATTTGAGTTATAGTCAGACTACCAGTTGCTTGATGGTGATGGGGATTATTTGTTTTATTGAAAACGATGTATGAAGTTATGTTCTGAAGTGGCTTAACTGGTCATCATTTGAGTTCTCACTGCTAAGAGAGGGTTTTAGACTTATTTAAAAGTGTAACTTTGAGAAAATACCACTTATTTATTTCCAAAGTTTAAAGCCAGAATTAACTTACACCTGCTAAAACACAAGGTTTTGGAATTTTCTTTGGTCTTAATTATTATGAAGTGTTTACTCAGTCTAGAAAGAACAGTCATTTTAAAGATTTATTTTCATTATTTTTATTTATATGAATGCTTGAGTGCATCAGTGTGTTTGTGTGTGTGTTTGTATGTATGTGTGTTTGTGTGTGTGTGTTTGTATGTATGTGTGTTTGTATGTGTGTTTGTGTGTGTGTGTTTGTATGTATGTGTGTTTGTATGTGTGTTTGTGTGTGTGTATGTGTATCTATGAGTCCAGGTGCTTGCAGAAGTCAAAGGTGTCAGATTATCTGGACCTGGAGATATGGGCAGTTTTGTAATATCAGGATATGAGTCCTGGGAAATGGACTTGTGTTTTCTGTAACACTAGTTCTATCTTAACTGCTGAGCTATCTCTCCAGTCCCAATTGCAGCCTTTTGAAAGTTTCTAGCTGACTTTCTTGGAAAATCTTAGAGCAGTTTTTAAAAAATTATTTGTTTAAATCAGGAAGGAATCTGGCCACCACCTCTGAGGTGAAGACAAGGCTCATCTGCCCACAATACCTGTGGAAACTGTTAACACCAGCTCAACAACTTTGTTGAGCTGGTTCAGCTGGGATGTGTAGGGAGCTGGTTTATTTGTTTGGCTTTCAGTGAGTTTCTTAGATGGGAAGGGATGGAAACAAACTTTCCTCTTGGAGAAGCCACTAAAATTCTCAGATGAAATGGTCCTGCATGCTCTGTGGATGCAGCTTGTTTAATAAACTACTTGCCTAGTGTGCACAAAGCCTTGGCTTCAGTCTCTAGCCCTACACAAATCTGGGAACGATGGCTCACTCGTAATCCCAGAATTGAAGGGTAGAGACAGGAGGATCAGGAGTTCTAGGCCAGCCAGCCTGCCCCACAGGAGACACTGCCACCACAACCAAAGAATGGTTCTATAATGTCTTATAAAAATTGGGACAATGGTTATTCCTCATGGAGAAAGGAAAGTCAAATCTAGTGAGGAAAGAAACCTCTCTGCCTTCCCTTTCTTCCCTTTATTTTTCTTTATTTTGCCCTATTACCCTGGCTAGCACTCCAGTATGATGTTGAATAAAAGTGATAACATCAGACACCCTTCTCTTATTCTGGATCTTACTGTAATATTGGCTGTGGGTTTGTCATATATAGTCGTTATTGTGCTCCTGTATGAATCTTCAATAGCTAAATCATTCAGTGTTTCTCGATGTGAAGGAAGGTTAAATTCTACTGAATGTTTTCGTCCATCTGTTTAGATGACCACATGGCTTTGTTTTCATCCTCTTGTTCTCATGTAGCACATCTGGTGGTTAGTGGACAGTGAGCCAAATCATGGTCCTTGGGACAAACCTCTTGTGAACATGCTATGTCATATATGCTATGTGGTGTTGGATTTGGTTTGCTAAAATGTTGTTGAAAATGGCTTCACTGGGGCTGGAATGATAGTTTAGCAGGTAAGAGCAGCATTTTGGTCTTTAGGAGAAGATCCAGGTTTGGATCCAAGCACCCATTTCAAGTGACTCAGAACCTGTAACTCTGGCTTCAGGGGATATGATGTCTTCCTCTGGCCTCTGTGGATACTGCACATAGTAGCACATACACATAACTTTAAATAAATAAAAATAATCTTTGAAAGGGCTAATATTCACATTTGTGTTCAATCAGAGATATGTGTGTATGTGTATGTGTGTCTCCAACCAGTCCCAATTTTGTATGTGTTTTTAATTTAATTTTTTTATTGAATAGATTGTCTCCTATCATGTGGGTTCTTGGATTAGACTTAGGTCATTAGGTTTTGTGGGAAATGCCTCCAACTACTGAACTATCTTGCTGGCCACTTTCTGGATTTTTATTACAGTCTTCACTTGTTATAGAATAATACATTATTATAAGCAAAATTGCTTATTTACTCACAAAAAATATTGATGCTCTCTATGATGAGAATGATGTTCTATGATGAGAAATCTTTTGGTGAATTATTCATTCTCATTCATTTTTTAAATTAACATTCCTACGTAGTAATAAAAACTCTGATAACAATGGTGTTGAGATTCTATTGGCAATATAGCAACTCTTAGTCATTAAACATTGTATATCAAAGAAATGAGCTAGGAACTTCATATGCAATATTTATATCTTAATAGCTTTATTTGTCTATCTATCTATCTATCTATCTATCTATCTATCTATCTATCTATCATCTATTATCTACTTACTTATATGTTCAGGAATAGCTGGCTAAGAAAAAATGGACTCTGTTTTTGTTTTATTTTCTTTTGCTTTTGTATGCTTTGTCTTAATTAAAAAAATATTTACTTTGGCTTTTTGTTTTTGCTTTTACTTTTTGTCTGGGAGGAAGAGAGGGAAGGTGTGTATCTGAATGCTTTTGCCTGGCTTAGGGAGCAGGTGTCATCATCAACTCCAATCTGCACATGGAAAAGATGGTCAGAACTTTCCCAGGTACTGAGTGGAAGGTATGGTTCTTGAGCTGGGTGAACCTCATTATGACTCAACATCTCACTCCTGTGATGTGCCATCCATCCCCTTACTTCCTCTACTTACAGCTAAACTTCATCCTGGTTCAATGTTTTCTACTCACTTTTAGTATTTATGGCTATTGCAAGTTTGATTTCCTTATCGGACTCTATGTTCTAGGACCAAATATGGAATTCTAGTCAATTTTATGCTATTCAGCATCCAAATGTGACCCACAAAGTTATTAGTGTGGGGGCTTTGTCCAGGATAGGTTTACATATGAGCATGCAAGTTATTTTCACTGTATTTATATTGGTTTTGGAGAAAAAATACTCCTCTCTTTTTTACTTGACTTAGAAGAGCAGGAAACATCTTGAAAATACACAAATGCCTTATCCTTTCTGGGCATCTTCAGCTGTTTTGCCGAGTTTGAGGGGTCTAGAAAGTACTCAGACATTCTGTTCATATCTGCTTCCTATCCCCAATATGCTGTTCCAATTGAATGGGAGGTTTCTTTTCCAGTGTCTCTATCACAGTTAAAGGTGTCATCTCTGCCTGGTTTTCAGGATGGCTACACTACCACAACTTGTTTTTCTATATTCCACTGTCCACATATAGTACATGGAGATTTTGGCTTCTATGCAATTCTTGTATTATTGTCTAAATGTTCTTTGCTATCACTCTAGTCTGGCCCACCCATGTATTTTTTCTGTGCCTTTCTCTTTAAAAGTGAAGGTTAAAACCTTCACTGATGCTGGTAATATGTTAATTTGATCCTGTGTTTATTGGCTTAAAATACTGGAGTACTGTTTAAAATGCTGCCTCAGGGCCGGGGAGTGGGGTGGCGGGGGATACACACTACAAACACACATACAAAACTCTAGTTACAAGCCTATATCAGATCACAATTTTAGGTTGGGCACACAAAAGATAGCTTATCTTCATTTTCTGCGGACTACAGCTTTGTCTGAGAAGACTTCGGGCCTGGGAGTACCCAATGAATGAGGTCTGGAGTCATACAGAAGACAAGTTGTTTATGTCGATCTGGTTGTTGATAATGGTTATTGTATGACATCAAACAGTGTCTGTCCAAAATACCTTAGTATTATCTTTTTGTAAGGTGGTTAGATCCAAAAGCAAACACCCTCAGAGGGTAGAGTGCAAGGGCATGGCATGGTAATTGTCTGGTGTCCAAAATTAAAATACAAAACCAGGACTCAAGAGGAGCCAGCATTTGATAGGAGAAATCTGGCATGATGACATTTCAGAAATACATGTACTGGAGAGATACTGTTGTAGTTATCATTTTAGAACCTGATCAAACATGGTGTTTTTACAGCCTGTCAGGATTGGATACCTGTAAACATTTTAAAAACATTTCATCTGTCTACTGTATCTCCTTCTTGCTATGGATCCCTTTAGAGTATAATGGTCTGGCCCATGGCAGAGCTCAAAAATTACGGGTTGAAAGAAAAAGTAACATGCTTTCTCAGCAATCAATAGACGTTTGTTTAGGAAATTCATGGAGTTAGGCAGAGGGCTTATAGATGGCTCCATGACCGAGTGGTGCAATTTGGACTGTTATTAACCAAACACCTCTTCGATGTTTATTGTTTTAGCATCTCGTACCTCCTTGAAATCCATTTTGCCCCCTCCTCTTACTCAGATCAACATTCTGTGCTCAAAGCCTGGAAACTAAATTGGTCATATAAAAACTTGCCAAGTGAAGAACATTCTAAAATCGCTGCCAGAAGCTCTACTAGGGATTAAAAAAAGAAGAAACTACGTGGGCTTTCCTCCTTCAGACAGGGTTGCAGGGCATAGAGAGCTTTTCAGTCCTCCTGTAAACATTGCTATGGTAACTGACAGGTAATTAGCTGTTTATCACATACTCTAAAGCATATTCCGAGTTTCCAGCTAAAGCCCTCTTGCTGTAAGAGCCTGTTAGAATAAAGAAAGAAAATCAATTTTCAGACTGTTTTTAAAATTACATTTTTTTGGAGAGTCTTCCTACTGTGAATCTCCAAGGAAAACAACATATTTATGATATAGACTAGCATAACCAAAATGATTATATTTTCTACTCTGCCTTTACTCCTCTAGTAAGAATAAGGTTTCGGTTGAATGTTTTGTCAAGTTGGAAGGAAGCAGCCGGAAGAAGAGGCTGAGAGGTGGAAGGACAGAATAAAAACAGTAGCATTAAGGGTAAACTCATCTGCCGAGGAAGCGGACAAGAAAAAAAAAACTTCCTTTTAGCTAGAAGGTATCAGGGCTAATTATTTTTTCCCTATTCTGTCCCTATTCTATGCCATATCATAGAAGGAATAGACTATGCATGTACTAAAAGATAAATGGCGTATTTTGGTCCAAATCTGCATTATTTTGTGAGACGAGTGTTCAAGGCACTGTGCAATATAGTTTTTCAACATATTTGTATATAATAACTCTCTACCCATATATTATGCCCTATTTTTGCATAATCAAAAGAGGCAGCTAGAGGAAAATCAAGTTTATAATAAAATTTGTAGTAGAGACAAAGAAGACCCTAATTAACATTTTTATGCATGAACTCTTGCTCAGTGCGTACTTTGTAATTATGCCATTTAAATTACTTGATGCAACTGTGTTTTGAAAAAAAAAAAGACATTTGAAAAGATTATTCATGTGTTTGTTTTTTACTGCTTAAAGGAACATGGTAGCAGGTATATTTACTGAGTACAGATCGAGCCAAGGCATGTGTAATATTTATGCAGTGATAATACACATCATATATCAATTTTAGAAATGGTACTAATGGTCTCTCAGCAAGAAGCTTGTAGTCCTTGATTACAGCTCCCTAGGAAGCCAAGTCTGGTATCACACATTAGCAGCAACTGAGGTAAAGTGAAGTTATCAAAAATAAGCAGGGAAACTGTATGTTCTTGAAGGAGCTGTGCTTGAAAATCTGAATAGATCACTCACCACCCTGGGCTATTACAGTTTGTCCTGAGTGGCATGAAACAGTAAGCAGGACTGACATATGGCTTTAGCCTTATAAGGGGGACAGTTTGGAACTATTGTGATGGTTGAAAGAAGAAATAAGGGCCCAAAACTTTCTTTCATTGCCTAGATCACTAGTCCTGGACCTTGCCTCTGGTGATATGAGCTGCACATTTGGGCTTTCTACATTCGCAAACACCAATGGGACAGAAAATAATGGTACTTTTAGAAACTTTGGTGGCTCATAATTTAATAAGAAGAACTCACACACACACACACACACACACACACACACACACACACACACACACCCTTGTATGTAGATATTAGAGTTTGACTCAATTAGAACTTGATATGATTTTTTCCTGAGAAGATCTGATGTGCACTGTCCAGTACACAACAGTGCTTCTGTTGGCCTCTTCTACGGAGTACAACGTATAGTGGCCCTGGGACAAATGGGGTGAGAAAATTATACCCAACACCTGGAGTCCTTAAGGGATGTGTGTGTATGTATGTATGTATGTATGTATGTATGTATGTATGTATGTATGTATATATATATATGTGTGTATATATATATACACACACACCTCCAGTTCTCTCAGTACAGAGAAATGCCATTTTATATATTGCCTTTCTCTTGGGGAAATCTCACTACTTTCTAACTTAGTAACTGTGTTGGCTATTCTTAGTTGTCAACTTGACTATATCTGGAATGAACTCTAATTCAGAAATGGAGGGAACACCTGTGAGATATTTTCTGTTTGGTTTGAAGTAGGGGAATCCACTTCTAGTCTGGACCTTTGGGGTAGGAAGACATGCACCTTTGATCCTGATCTTGAGGCTGGAAGAGACTGGGCTTTGACCTGGATCTTAGGCTGGAAGATAGGATATGCTTTCAATCTGGGTCACACCTTCTGCTGGAAGCCAATAGAAGGACACGGAAAAGGGGAACTTTTGCTTTTTGCCTGCTTGTCCTTGCCTTGCTAGCACATCCATTCCTTTACTGGCATTGGAGCATATTTATGTGGGATTCCAGAATATACAGAAGACCAAAAGAGACATCTAGCCTTGTGGAACTGAGCAACTACTAGATTCTCGGACTTCTTGTTCACAGCTAGCCACTGTTGAATTACTGGGCTGCAGCCTATAAGTCATTCCAATAAATCTGATGTATGTATTCATTCCAAAAGTTCTGTGACTCTAGAGGATCCTGACATATATAGAAGCATCATTGTTATCTTTCTTTATAATTCTCACTTTATGAGATTTATTAATATCATTCTTTCAGATGAACCATCTAAGCAATTTAATCATTAATTAAGATTGCAAGTAAATTCTAGATTTGGACTTATGTCTTGCTGATCTCAAATCTTGGGCCCATGATTCCAACTCAGTAAGTAACTTCATTCCACAAGATGACATTATTTTATGTTTACTTAATATGACACATATAACATACTATATACATATATGCACATAATGTACAATATATATGTACATATGTGTATCGTGTGTACACACATACACACACACACAGCCAGTTATACTGACAATGCTCCCTCTAGGAGCTACAGACTAGCCAATAAAATTTTAGGTCCAGGCATGGAAAAACTTTGAGTAGTTTAAAGACTCTCAGTGGCTATTGCCGTTGCCTTTGGTTGAGTCCCAGAAAACGAAGGCCAGGCATTACTACTGAAGATACCAAAAGCACTGGAAACAAGGTTTGAAGGAACTGAACCAGAAGTTTATTGAAAATATGTGATTAATATGATAAATAAAGCATGAGCTAAAAAATTAGCTTAGTAAGATACTCCAATAGACCGTATAATTTAATTTTTAACAAACATCATTTATCTATGTAAATGTTCTCTAGTTGGGAAGAAAAGTTTTATATTCTTCAGTTGATTTACTGAAATTCATTTTTCATTTTTATTAAATTTGTACTTTAACAGGTATATGATGCATTTTAATTATTCTCACCTCTACATTCTTCCATTTCCCTTTATCCTTGTTAACCCTCAAAGTACCTTTCATTTTTGCTTCGTTTTATGACCCACTCAGTTCATTCAGAGTCTTCTTTGTGACCACAGGGCTCATCAGTGGGTACACAACTAAGGATAGTGACTGTTCCTTTTCCAGAATCTGTCAGTAGCCAATGACATAATCAGATACATACATACATACATACATACATACATACATACATACATACATATATACGTACATACATATATACATACATACACACATGCGTACTACAGTTTATATAAGAGAGTAGGATAAAAATTTAACGATCAGATTTGTGTTTTATTCAAAGTAAGGAAAAGACTTGAAGACAAAATTCTATTTTCAAAAGCTAGCACATGACGATGGTAATACCTGACTCAGGGCTGGAGAGGGCTCAGCAGTAAGAGCACTTACTACTCTTTCAGTGGATCTGGACTCAGGTCCCAGAACTTGCATAGTAGCTTACAAGCATCTATAACTCCAGTTCCAGAGAATCCAGTGCCTCTTCTGGCCTCTGAGGGTACCAGTCATGCATGGGGTACACATAGAATTATGTAATTACTTACATGCACACACTTAAAAAGAAAAATAAGCAAAACTTAGAAACTAACTGGGCTACAAGACAATTTTGAGGCTCATGTGTGTGCTATATGTATCATGTAAGCCTAAGTCAAGTGGGAGGAAAAGAAAGGGAGTGAGAGGAGGAGAAGGAGAGGGAAATGAAAAAGGGGGAAGAGGCGTGGACAGGCACGGAGGCGAGGGAAGGGGGAGGAAAGAAAAGGAGAGCAGATACTGGGTGAGAAATAGGTATTAAGCTTATACATATGCTTTTCTTGTGGTTTTTAAAAATAGTTTCTACTCTCTTATGTAGTTAAATTGTTATGAAAATATACAGTAATTTTTACTAAAATTTTTCTATCAAGCTCTATGTGTTTAATACTTTGTTAGGTGTTTCATTCTTTCAATAACTTTGTGAGCTAATTATAACCACCCATCCTTTTTTTTTAACAGAGGCCTGAGAGTTTTCAGAGGAGTCTACAGCAGAGTCGTACTTTATTTCCAAGCATTCTTTCTCCACAGACCACACAGGGATCTCCTGTAACAGACTGTTTATTTAAATGGACAAATCAAACAAAACAGAAGGGTCCAAGATATTGAAGTTTAGAGATCTGAGATATGGAAATGGAGAAGAATAGGGTACAGGTTAGCTAAGACCTGGTCAAAAACCCTGAAAAGCTGAGCACAAATTACTCCTGGTCCAAAAGAGGTGAGAGAAAGTGTTGTTCTGTGGTAGTACTGTTTCTAAACTTAATGTACTATACTAAATTAACCACCAGTTCTAACATGAGTAGTTTCATATCCTCATGTCCTCAGCTACAGAAATCACATTTTATGCTTTATTTCACTCAAAGTATCTCATTACAAATTGCAAGATAAATGTCAATAATGTGCATGTCTTTGCCTTTCAATTAGTATCCACATGTAGCAAGTTATGTTGCAGGTAATCCTATGCAGCTAGAACAACAGCCATTCAGTACTATAGTGTCTGGAAATTAACAGAGGCAAGCACTAAATCCCCGAAGGAAAGTAACCCGGGTCTTTTATAGTAGCCCATTACCCAGTGTAAAAGTGTGATTTGTTATACTCACTGTAAATAGCTACAACAATTCAAGTCAAGCTACAAGAGCAAATACCCACCTATGATGTGTGCTAATCTTTTCAGCCAGAGTAATGGGTTTAGCTCACCTGAGAAGAGCCTTGGGAAACATTAGGAAAACTCATCACTTGCAAGCACAGCAAAGCAAACACCCTTCTGAGACCCACAACCTTTCAACCATCCATCCATTAATCCATCTATCTAGTCTCTATTTTTCCTATCTTATCAAGTTTCGTATTGACCTAGTGATTATTTCCTGAGCACCCAGAGTTAGCATGTAGATCTATGGATGAGGAAACACACTGGACTTGGGCAAAAGAATTGGAATGAATGGTTGGCCTTTTCATGAGAGTATTTTAAACTGTGTTTGCTTTGTATATTTATGGTGATTACTGTTTGTGATGATAACAACACTTTTCACAGCGATATCCCAAATTTCTTCCATTCAGATAGTTTTAATGTACCATGTGTGGTGGTCTGAATGAGAATGGTCCCCAAAGGTGCATATATTTGAATTCTTGGTCCTTGGTGAACTGTTTGGGAAAGATGAGGAGATATGGCCCTCTTGGAGTATGCGTGGCCTTGATGGAGTATGCGTGGCCTTGTAGAAGGAGGCCTGTAACTGGGGCTTGCGCTTTAAACTGTCAAAAGCCCACACCAAGCCCAGGGCCCTGCTCTCTGCCTGCTGCCTGCACATTAGGATAAAAAGCTCTCAGCTACTGCTCCAGCACCATGCTTGCCTGCTTTCTGCCATGATGATCATGAACTAACCCTATAAAACTGTAAGCAAGGCCCCCAGTTAAATGCTTTCTTTTATAAGATTGTGGTGTCATGGTCAAATATGAGGCACCAGAGTACCTGTGAAAGTTAGACCCCACTCTCCACTCAACTGTGGAGAATATTCTGTCAATTGGCTAGATCTGTGTAGGAGTTTGAAGTTTACCGCCTGTATTGTCCTTGGCTGGTGCCTTAGTTTGAGCGGGACCCCTGTGCCCAAATCTGCCTATCATAATGTTGTACTTGTAGGTTTCTAGGACCCTCTGGATCCTTCTACTTTGCTATTCTCCCATGCTTCTCTCATCTAGAGTCCCAATAGGATGTCTTCCCCTCTGTCCCAGTTTCCTGGTAAGTGAAGGCGTTCGTGGGACATGCCCCTTGGGCTAGGATGCAGATATAAGTGAGTGGCACTCAGAGGAAGGATAGCAGGTTACAAAGAAGAGACTTGATACCCTATGAGCATATACAGAGGGAGGTAATCCCCCTCAGGAACAGTCATAGGGGAGGGGAATAAGAGGAAAATGGGAGGGTGGGAAGAATGGGAGGATACAAGGGATGGGATAACCATTGAGATTTAACAAGAATAAATTAATAAAAAAATTTAAAAAAAGATTGTAGTGTCTCTTCATAGCAATAGAACAGTAACTGGAGCACCAAGTAAAGTAGCTGGGGACTCCTCAAAAGTAGATCTCCTCCTCCCTCCCCCCTCTCTCTGCGGTGTGTGTGTGTGTGTTTCGGGGAGGTATAGTCCATAACCTTAGAGTTGAACTTCCTGTTTTGAGACTACAGTGAGAAACAGATGAGCATGGAGGGGGAAGTGGAGAAAGCAAGCAATATCCACAAACCCTAATTCTGGTTTCAGGCACGGGTTGGCTCCGAGGAATATTTGGAAGACAAAATGGGAAATGTTCCTTCAGACATCACCAAGTTACCATAACCTGAATAGTAGTGTCAAGGTACAAGACCAGGTGCTCTGAACTCAGTCCACTGTTCCTTCTACTACCATCTTGATGCCATCAGCAAAAGATGGCTAAGATAAAGACACTCTGTCTAAGGCTGTTTCTCACCCAAAGAGGGACTCTATCCAAAAGGGTTGGTACCATTTAAAACTTATTATCTATTGTCCTTATTGATGTTAATGTCAAAGTTGATGACAAACAATTCAGACAATGTAACAGCATCTAAATGTAACATCAATCAACTTAATACATTTAAATCCACTTTTGTGCTTTTTGTCTCTGCCTCTCACCCTCCCCAATTGTACTGGGGAGTGGCACAAAGAAGAGGAATATACACAAAATGAAAATGTTAACACTTGCAGTTTTACCCTCATCCCCAGATGTCTTTGTTACTTGGCAGACACAGGGATTCTTCTCTGCAGGTAAAATGTTTGGCAAAGGTTGCATTGTGTGGCGTGGATGAGAGATGCTTGTGCTAGATGCCAATTCCATGTCAGATAGAGAAGCTTTTATAAGCACTGCTCATTTTATCTTTCAAGCAGCACACTATGGCAACTTGCATCTTGCATAGCACACGGCTGGAGTCATGAAACAGAAGGGCCTTTACTGGCATCCCCTTGGGTTTGGTCTTTCAAGGCATATTTGTATACAGAATCTCTTTTAATTCAGTCATTCTCCAGATGAATAATGGTCTTACTGACAAGGACTCTTTTGTTAATGACTCTGTCTCCTCTTCTCTGTAGGTTTGGTGGGACATCCATCAGGAGGCTCCTAAGCTGCTGCATTCCCTCCATAACATTGGAAGACATTAGTATCAGGGTTCTCAGGCAATCACATCTCCTCGATTCCTTTGATTTTGATAGAAGAACTAGGGAGATCGTGGAGGGATCTTTTATCTTTTTGGGTAGCAAGTCATAAATCAAGACGCTTTGGGACCATACATGGCCATATTTGCTATTATAGCGCATCACTAAGAGAGGGTGTATACTTTTTAAAAGTTAGTTGGGTTAGGTTAAAATGGAGAAGGGCTGTAGAGGGAACTTAGGTTTCTGGACTGAGAAGCCCTAGGGCATGGTACTATCTAAATCTTCGCTCCCTCTGAGCTTCAATTATGTAAGCCTGTGACTTTCTCTGCCCGTCTCCTTATGCTACCTCAATTTGGGCTTCAGTAATGTCTAAGTTAAGTAATGGCAAACATACCTACAGGACAAGGCCCAGGTCCTAGGATCAACTTTTCCCCTGGTAACTAGTCTAGTGCTATTCCTTACAAAGCACAATCTATAGAAAAATCTATTGTTAGTGAAATGACCCAGATGTAGGAGTAGGCACAGAAATATTTGGCTGACTAAGGAAAAAGGAGGAACCCAGAGTACAATTTATGGTTCAGAAATGAGAGGCGAAAATGTAAAGGCAATTAAGGAATTAGTCTGAGTGTATACCTTTCTTAATTTTTGATAATAGTTATGCCTAAAGATTATAGTCAGCTGCCACCCACTACTAACTCTAAGGCAATGGTCCTTGTCAAGAAATTTACAGCTTCATTACCTAAGCATGGCAACTAAAATGGGCATTCTTTCACTCTTTTTCTATCTTTATCACTGTTTTTTTTTAAACTGGGGACTTCTGACCTGCTTAGAATATGTTAATTTACAGAATGTAGTCATTTTCCTTATCAGCCCCTCCAGGCAGTTGGCAAGAAGTATTTTCAGCTACAGACCTTGTAATCATCCACTCAGACCTGCTGGCTTCCTGTGCCCTGACAGATAGAGCTAATTAGCACTCAGAAGCTTTTATGTATTATCTCTGACTCCAGAACATTCCCATAAATGAGGGGCAGGTTTGCCTCAGTCCCTGAGGACAAGAAGAAAACCTGAGAGATTTGGAGGTTAAATAACTTTCTAAAAGTTGCTATATCTGTTTCAATTCTTCTTTTCTTTTGGTGATCAGCTCAATGCCTTGTTTTCTGAGCACCATAGGATACTAGATCACAATTGTGTCGTTTTTTTCTTTTATATCTTTGTGCTATAGATAGTTGCATAATTTTCTGAGTATATCCTAACCATATATAGTGCAAAAACTGGTGGCATAGACTACATTTTTGGTCAAATCATCCATCCATCCCTCCATCCATCCATCCATTCATCCATGCATCGTACTTAGTGAATGTCTATTGTATTTAATCAGAGATTGCAATTCTCAGAAATATGCAGAAAAGAACTTAGGTTTACACTAATAAGCAGAAATAGGTGATAGATAAGAAACTAGTGACATATTTCATGACGTGAGTTTTGAGGATAATAAATTAAAATTACAGGGCATAATGAGGTCAGGTTGAGCATCTGTAATTGAATGGACATCTTTCTTCAAGGTGCCAAATACAAATATCCAAAACACTAGAAATGTGACATTAATCTAATCCCTGATTGTTTTGTGTTTCTTATTTTTATGTGCAGTTTATTTTATGTATGTGTAATAATATATGTAAAAAATAAAATATATATAAAAAAGAAAGAAGTTTGGTTGTGAGCCTAGCCTTTAATGGCTGAGCCATCTCTCCAGTCCGTGGCATCTTTGAAAGAGTAATATGTAAGCTAGGTTGAGAGTTAACCAGATAGGCATAGTGATGCCCCTCCCCCTTGATGGTGCATGAATCTTCAGGGAATAATAAAAAATAACTCTTGATGACTGCTTCTCTAGAGCATAAGAAACACAATACAATTCTCCCAGCAACTGATTCAGAAACAATGTTCTATTTTGCTTTTAACCTTGATTTATAAATTAGGAATGTGAATTAGGCACTTGATTGTTCAAATATTACTGTTTTCCAAAGCAAATGAATGTGTTATGAAAGTGCCTACAAGACTATAAGAACATATGCTTAAATGTTTCTTTTTTGTTTTTATTTCTTTTTTCTTTTTTCTTTTTTATTTTTATTAATTTATTCTTGTTACATCTCAATGGTTATCCCATCCCTTGTATCCTCCCATTCCTCCCTCCCTCCCATTTTCCCCTTACTCCCCTCCCCTATGGCTTCCTCTCCCTTTATATGCTAATAGGGTATCAAGTCTCTTCTTGGTAGCCTGCTATCCTTCCTCTGAGTGCTACCAGGTCTCCCCCTCCAGGGAACATGGTCAAATATGAGGCACCAGAGTACCTGTGAAAGTCATACCCCACTCTCCACTCAACTGTGGAGAATGTGCTGTCCATTGGCTAGATCTGGGTAGGGGTTTGAAGGTTACAGCCTGTATTGTCTTTGTCTGGTGCCATAGTTTGAGCAGGACCCCTGGACCCAAATCTGCCTATCATAATGTTCTACTTGTAGGTTTCTGGGACCCTCTGGATCCTTCTACTTTGCTATTCTCCCATGCTTCTCTCATCTAGAGTCCCAGTAGGATGTCCTGATTGCTGGTGGGAATGCAAACTAGTACAGCCACTTTGTAAATCTATCTGGGCCTATCTCAGAAAAACTGGAAATAGGGCTTCCTCAAGACCCAGCTATTCCACTCCTTGGAATATACCCAGAAGATGCACCAGCACACAACAAGAAACTTTGCTCAACCATGTTCATATCAGCCTTATTCATAATAGCCAGAACATGGAAACAGTCTAGAAGAATGGATAAAGAATGGATAAAGAAACTGTGGTACATATACACTATAGAATACTACTCAGCTATTAAAAACAAGGAATTCCCGAAATTTGTGGACACATGAATTGAGCTAGAAATGATCATAATGAGTGAGTTAACCCAGAAGCAGAAAGACTCAAATGGTATATACTCATTTATATCTGCATACTACCCCAAGGGACATGCCCCAAGGAATTCTTCACTTAAATGTTTCTTAACAAATATTTATAGTATAACTTTACATGAAGGCTCCAGCATGTTTATCATCAGCCTTTTTCTGTGAGACTACTAAATCGCATTTGTCTATATTTTAGAAGCAAAGGTATCAATTTAAATTCAGAATTAAATAACTAAAGATTACATGATGAAAATAAAATAAATTTTTGATTATTTTTAAATGTGACACTTATGATTATCTCTAAAATGTTATCCAGGTTTTGGAGGATTCAAAATACTGGAGAGATTTTATTTTTAAAGAGAAAGGTTGAAAGACTATACAGACCATTAGGTTGAGTGAAATACTTTTCCTGGACTTCTACAGAAAATAGAATTCTTAGTGAATTGATGAAACTCAGTTCCCTCCATATTTGGAAAAACTAGCTCATTGCTGTGTAAACTTCAAATCTATGTTAACCCTCCTCCCCCATACATCCCTCTTGAATTTAGTCTTTACCCTTAATAGACTCACAGATAATCAGTGTTATTATTTACATATCATAGGGAATTAGTAACTTCCCATCTAAAGAAGACAAATCCAAAAGACCCATAATCTGCAGCAGCTTTGTGAGCTTATATATTGCAGACTTTCAGAGGCCACAGAAGCCAGCCCAGACTACTATGTACAGCAGAGCTTTCAATCACCATAGATGAAGAAAGCAAGATATTACATGACAAAACTAAATTCCATTAACCCAGCCCTACAGAGTATAATAGAAGGAAATTCCAACACAAGGAGGTTAACTACACCCAAGAGAACACAGGAAATAAATAACTTCACACAAGCAAAACCAAAAGAAGGGACACACACACACACACACACACACACACACACACACACACACACACA
>OU015755.1:74068084-74079181 GCA_907169655.1 Acomys percivali | reverse complement strand
GTGTGTGTGTGTGTGTGTGTGTGTGTGTGTGTAAGGTATGTGTCTGGGCATACATGTGTATTTGGGTGTATATTCTGTATGTGCCTGTGCCTATCGAGCTAAGATGGCATCTCTCGGCTTCACTCTCCAGGTGCTGCCTGCCCTTTTCTTCTGCTTACTTAGTAGTCTCACTGGCCACTGAGCTGCAGCGATCACCTTATCTCTTTGACCTCGTCATGTGCCACCAAGCCTGGCCTTGTTTTCTTTGTTTTTTGTTTTCATGAAGTTTGGGGATCAGAATCATGTCCTTGTTCTTGCAAGAGCATCAGTTTATTGACTGAGCCATCACCTCAGCCCCGGTTCCCAGTCTTAAATGTTATGTTAATTAAGGTCGATGACTTTCAACTATACTGTATTAACTGGGTTATTTCTAGCTATGTGCAGATAAAATAGATAATTTTGAATTTATGGATCCATGCTGGGCACATATAAATACCTATTTAGTTTTTATTTCATGAAATTGCTCAAAGTCTTCCACTTAATCTTCATTGGAAAAGTGACTGTTAACAAAGATTTGCATTGAAAAGTAATATGGATATAGGAAGATAAATGGATTCTCAATTTCCAAATGTAAATTTTGCTGATTTTTTGTCTCTATTAATATATTAGATATCACAGCATTGTCTGTTTCATGAGTGTTTGTGTGCACATGTGTGTACATATGCATATATAACTCACATATACATATGCATAAAATATACTAGTGAAAACTGAAAAAAATATTTTGTTGTATAAACTTCTAAGCCAATGGCTAACAATTTCCAGTCTATGACATAAAACTGGTTTGCTGCCTGCTTGTGTAGTCCTCATGTTTGGAAAGATTTTTTTTCTAATTATTGTATTAAAACATTTAAGGGAAAATTATCTCTTGGAAATTTCACGAGATCCCCATTACAGGCTCCACAGGTGTGAAATCTAATGTCAGTGCAGCTTGCTCATTTGTTCACTTGTAGCCCCAGCTGCTTCTGTACTGCAATAGTAGGTTTGAGGAGTTGTCACCGGGGCCTCATGAATCATCACTGACATCTAAAATACTCACTTTCTCTCTCTTTACAGAATATGTTTGTTTTGCTCTGAGAATCTAAACTGTAAAGCAGAATGCTGCAATATTTCTTGCTCCAAGAAATCAGTGAGGTTGACCTTCCATTTCTCAGTATCCATCTGTGAAAACTGAAGGCAGAGGTACCAACAGAGGCCAGAACTGTACACGTTTTCTAGGACTCACAGCAATACTTAAGAGTGGAAATTGTGGATTAGAAATAACAACCTCATCTAGTTCTTGGAGACTGGACTGGCACTGCTGTGTACTAAGTAGTGTCCAGAACACCCTGAAGTGTTTCACAAGGAACCTTCCTTGAAGAAGCTCAAAAGAACAAATTGATATTACTTGCAGTGTTCAAAAGCTTCAAGCTACAATTTTATTTTAAGTTTGTCCCAGAGCATCCCTAGGTAATAATGACTCAATACATGTACTGTTAATGCTCTCACCCCTATTTTCACTATTTTGCTTTGTTATCTCTTGAAAATAGATAGAAGGTCTAATGCTGGGGGATTTGGTTCTGGACAATTCAGTGTATATACCTCTCATGGGACATTTCTTTACCCTTTCAATGGCTCAGTGCAGACATCGCATATATGGTCAGGTATCCATTTACAGGAACATTGTTCATAGTGGCAGATGCTCTCCTGCCATTTGATTTATGTCCCGTTGATTGAAGTCAAGCTAATCCTTCTTCCCATGACTCTCCACCAGGGATCACACACTTAAACAACCAGCAAACAGGATCAGATGCATGGGCTGATGAGACCAGCAGACAGGAGTTCCGTGGATTCACAGTAAGGAATATAAGTGATAGTTTCGGTCCTTTCCAGACTTGAGGGTTAGTAGGGCAAGCCACGAGGGTTGTGTGAGTTGTTCTATAGAGTCAGGGTCCAGCTGGATGCAGGTATATAAGGCAGAGGTTATGATCTACTGAACTGATGAAATAGTGAGGTGCAGAGTTTGATTCTACATCAAGGGCAACTTTCACTTAGTGTAGAAGCTGAGACAAAATTACCAAAACTCTTTAACTACTCTGGAAATCCTTTATGTCTTCATTTCATGAATATATAAAAAAAAAAGTGGAATTCAGAAAGTTGGTTTCTGTTAAGTTTGTACATTAGCTTTGCATTTTCTGTCTTATAACTTCCTTTTGTTTCTATTTAGTTTTCACTTGATTTTATTTTAATTTATTTTTTTATTAATTTATTTTTGTTACATCTCTATGGTTATCCCATCCCTTGTATCCTCCCATTCTCCCCTCCCTCCCATTTTCCCCTTATTCCCCTCCCCTATGACTGTTTCTCAGAGGGATTACCTCCCCCTGTATATGCTCATAGGGTATCAAGTCTCTTCTCGATGACCTGCTGTCCTTCCTCTGAGTGCCACTAGGTCTCCCCCGCCAGGGGACATAGTCAAATGTGAGGCACCAGAGTACATGAGAAAGTCAAATCCCTCTCTCCACTCAAGTGTGGAGACTGCCCTATCCATGGGCTAGATCAGGGTAGGGGTTTAAATTTTACTGCCTGTATTGTCCTTGGCTAGGGCCTTAGTTTGAGCGGGACCCCTTGACCCAAATCTGCCTATCATAATGTTCTACTTGTAGGTTTCTAGGACCCACTGGATCCTTCTACTTTGCTATTCTCCCATGGTTCTCTCATCTAGAGTCCCAATAGGATGTCCTCCCCTCTGTCCCAGTTTCCTGGTAAGGGAAGGCTTTCGTGGGACATGCCCATTGGGCTAGTATGCAGATATAAGTGAGTATATACCATTTGAGTCTTTCTGCGTCTGGGTTAACTCACTCATTATGATCATCTCTAGCTCAATCCATTTGTCCACAAATTTCGGGAATTCCTTGTTTTTAATAGCTGAGTAGTATTCCATAGTGTATATGTACCACAGTTTCTTTATCCATTCTTCTACTGAGGGACATTTAGGCTGTTTCCATGTTCTGGCTATTATGAATAAGGCTGCTATGAACATGGTTGAGCAAATTTTCTTGTTGTGTGCTGGTGCATCTTCTGGGTATATTCCAAGGAGTGGAATAGCTGGATCTTGAGGAAGCCTTATTCCTAGTTTTCTGAGATAGCACCAGATAGATTTCCAAAGTGGTTGTACTAGTTTGCATTCCCACCAGCAATGAAGGAGTGTTCCTCTCTCCCCACATCCTCTCCAGCATGTGGTGTTGCTTGAGTTTTTGATCTTAGCCATTCTGATGGGTGTAAGATGGAATCTCAGAGTTGTTTTGATTTGCATTTCCCTGATGACTAAGGAGGTTGATTTAAAATGTTTAAGAAGTCCCTCTTAAAACTATGTTATAAATTCTCTCAATGCAGCTTTAATTCAAAATCAAATTTTAAATTACAATTTACAATTTTTATGTTGAACCAATTTTCAGGTTACAGAGAGCTCTTCTTTTCTAACCCATCAGTTCAAGTGCTAGATTCATGCACTGGAGTATGGTCACCTCCTAAGGGTGAATGCCCTTAAAGGAAACTCACTCTATCTATACTCCCCAGAAGTCATGAATTGTTAATTGCTCCTCAGCCAGGCATGGAGATGTTGAGCTTCCCTCATTTCCATGCTGAGTGTTGACTGGCTTGATCTCGTGCAGGCAGCCAGAGCTGATGTGAGTTAATGAGTGCAGTGATCTTGACATGTCCAGACAGAATTAGGGGATGAATGGAGGGTAAACATAACCAAAATATGTTGTACGTATGTTTGAAATTTTGAAAGAACAAAAATGTTAGATTCAAACATTAATTTAAAAAAAATCAGTCGGGAGAGTTAAAAATGTGTCTTTCCCCAAACTTTCCCCAATTTTATTGACATGCCCTAGCCAAGTACCAAAAGTAGACAGTAGACATTGGCACATTGTCTATTAGCCCGTATTTTTCAAATTTTCTTGCTTTATTTTTCATTGTTACTCAGAACTATAATTTTTAACTATTTTTGTGATTGTAACATTTTTGAATAGTTGCCAACTGCTGTATAAAATATCCTTCACTGTGGATTTCTCTAATACAATGATGAAGTTTTGCAAGAATACTATATGAATTATATAACTTAGAGTGTGTATATAAGTATGTCTCCCCTGGGCCCCGATCCACCCATCATGATGTCTTCTTGTAGGTTTCTAGGACATTCTGGGTTCTTCTATTTCCCCATCTCCTATATTTCTCTTACCTAGAGTCTCAGTAGGATGTTCTCACATCTACTGGTAAGTGAAGACTTTTGTGGGACATGCCTTTTGGGCTAGTGCCCAATTATAAGTGAGTATATACCATGTAAATCTTTCTGCTTCTGGGTTAACTCAATCATTATGATCATTTCTAGTGTCATCCAGTTGTCCACAAATTTCGGGATTTCCTTGTTTTTAATAGCTGAGTAGTATTCCATGGTGTAAATGTACCACAGTTTCTTTATCCATTCTTCAACTGAGGGACATTTAAGCTGTTTCCAGGTTCTGGGTATTATGAATAAGGCTGCTATGAACATGGTTGAGCATATGTCCTTGATGTGTTGTGGAGCCATCTTCTGGGTATATTCCAAGGAGTGGAATAGCTGGGTCTTGAGGAAGTCCTATTCCCAGTTTTCTGAGAAAGCTGAATAGATTTCCAAAGTGGTTGTACAAGTTTGCATTCCTACCAGCAATGAAGGAGTGTTCCTCTTTCTCCACATCCTTGCCAGCATGATAGCCTATGACCATGCAGTGGGACAGGAGGTTGCCCTCGGTCATAGACCTATGGGAAGGGAATAAGGTGAAAGCAGGAGGGAAGGAGGAATGGGAGGATACAAGTGATGGGATAACAATTTAGTTGTAATCTGAATAAATTAATAAAATAAAATTAAATTAAAAAACAGTCATTTGTGTAAGCCAGATTAACATTATCCAAAATAAATAGCAATGTCGGGTTATAAAGCACTCTGCCTAGGGCTCAAGGAACAAAAAAATAAAAAATAAAAAATAAGTATGTCTCATATTTTATTTATCCTTGATCAACTCCCCAGTATTTTACATATCCTTCATCTTACAGATGGAAACATTTTCCAGCTACTTTTTATCGATATAAGCCATATAATATTCAGGAATGTGGTTCGTTTCACTTATAACCATTTGGTATTTGTAAATGTGCCTTTAGTGACTTCTGAGTTCATTTATTTGATTAGAGATATACTTAATCAGGCTTAATATGTTGAAATCAACTAAAATCATTTTCAGTCTAGCATTTGGACTCTCTTAGTGAAGAACCCATGTTCACTTGGAAAGACAGTTGTGTGAAGCTCAGGCCATCAGAATCTCCAGCTGGGAGTAGGGGTTTTCCTTTTCCTAGCTTTGCATTCTTTGCTTGTATATTTTAAAGTGTTGCTATTAGACTTATGCACACTTATTTTTGCTTTATTATTTTTAACGACTTGCTTATTGATCACATGAAATACTCCTCTTGAATCTTCTGTGATGTCACCTTTTTCCAGATAGATTTGTCTGTGTCAATCCAGCCTCCAGATTTCTATCAACTTTTTACCAGATACTTCTTTTTCTGACCTAGTTATGTTGTAGTCAAACATTTTATATATAATATGTAATGAGAAATTTTATTAAATATAGTTGAATGGCCCTTGTCCTTCAGTTGGTGTTAGTCTATTAAAATTTAACAAATACTATGGTTAATTTTAATTACTATTTTTAATATAAAAACAAAGTGGTTAATGCTTTTTAATTTTGCAGTTTTCCTCCTCTCTTTATGAAAGTTAGCATATTTCTTTTCTCTTAATTCCTCTTGGTATTTTAGCTAAAACTGCTAACACTATTTTAGTGACTGTGATAAAATGTATATTCATTACTCTCAAATTATTATGGTATTTTTCAGCTTAATATGTATTAGATTTAGGAAAAAATTAAATGTGACAACACTATTTAATTTCTGGCCTCTGTACTGTTGTTAATCAATATGTCACATAGTCATATAATAACAAGCCCTATAATGGATGCTATCATTTTTCATTGAATAGTCGTGGATATTAAAAAATGTGAATAGAGGACAAAACTCCAGATATTTGCAATATTCTATGTTCTTTCTTCTCTAGGTGCAAGTTCCTGTTTGTTATTATCTTTCATTTCATTCTAGCCGAGAGTTGCATTTAGTACTCTTTGTAATATTGGTTAAATGATGACTGACTTACTTTTTTGTCATTGGGTTTTCTATTGGTCAATCTAAGGTCCATTCTACCTGCATAAGCATCATTTGAAATATAATTTATAGTCTAGAATTTTTTGGGAGGGCTGTTGTTTCCATGACCCCATTATGACTTCCCTTTCTCTTGATCCCAGGGTATTTCTGACTTACAGAGAGTTCATTGATTAACAGCATTGGTTGCTCTTACAGAGAGAGGAACCAGTTTCAATTTCCAGCACCTGTAGGGTGACTTAAAACTATCTCTAATCCCAGTTCCAGGGACCCCAATGTCCTCTTTTGACTCCCACAGGCACTGTCCGCACACAGTACACAGACATACATACAAGCATAACACCCATGCCAATAAAATAAAAAGAAATAAATATTTTTAAAAAGAAGAAAAGGTACACTTCTCTTTAAGTCCTTGGTATTTGAAATAAGGTTAAAAACTGCCCCAGGCTTTCTCATGGTGGGCGATAGCTGAAGGAACTCAGCACCCTTCTTTCTACCTTCCAACTGTGATTTCCCAGCAGAAGCTTAAGACTCTGGTTCTAAACGTTATAAACGTCACTGAAGGATTGAGACAGACTTTATTAAAACATACTGGGGCCCAGACATATAGTTCTTCCTGTCTTCCACTCAAAAAGAAAGTTAAAAAGAAAGAAAGAAAGAAAGAAAGAAAGAAAGAAAGAAAGAAAAGAAAAAAAGAAAAGAAACATAACCATCCTCTCCTAGTTCAGTGGCTTTGCTGTGTTTCATGTCATGTCCTTAAGCTGCTGAGGGCTGAGGCTCACCACCCTGCTCAGATCTGGACTCCTTTACACCTCTTTTGTCTTATGGTAGTTTGATTCAGGCTTTCATCTGTCGCAACTGAGGAGTGTCTGAAGAATATGAAACTTTCTGCTAATTAGCAGACTTGCTGGCGAAGCTGAATTTTGTTCATCAAGGAAGTCGTGGACTCCATTTTTTTCCCTTGTTCAAGTTAAATTCAAACCGGCTAGAAAATGAGTTGCATCTGTGCTTTATCTGAGCAAAGTTGAAACTACGGTTCTGTGTGGGTTGGCCTCAACCTATGTTCCTCCTGCTCTGACCTCCATGGTTCTGGTATTGCAGGCATGAGCCTCGCACTAAGGCTGGCTGGCTGCTCAGTAGCTGGACTTCTTTTTGGGCTGTGAAACATCTTCTGTGCCACAGCATCTCCAGTTCATGGAATGGAGTGATCAGCAACGACCTGCTGAATGGGTGAATTTTGGATTGGAAATAGCCATTTGAATTGCACTTTAGTCTTAATGAGGCAGTTGTTGAGGCAGGCTTTTATTGATTTATTCATTCTTGCATACTAAAGTCCCAATAAACGATTATAGGATTGAAACAACTTCTGTTCAGACTATGGACTACCCCACAATGGCTCCCACCTGCACTCCGCATAAAACATAGACTTCTTTTCTAAGTTTATACAGGGATCTGCATCTTGGCCCTTTCTTATATCACTCATCTAAGTTCTGAACACTCTTAATGTTTCTTTATGTTCCAGCTCATTGGCCTTTGCTTCAACGATATGTTTTCTGTAAGTTATTTCTTAACCACAGCATTTTAGTTATAGTCTAATCTGTCTGCAATGTTCCCCATGGCCGGTTTCTCATTATTTAGATCCGAAGAGCTAGGCTTGTCTTGAAACCTTTCCCTGATTCGCTAACACATGAGTCACACATGCATGGGCACTCTCTGGCCATACCATACTCTTTTAGCATGTTCTTTTACCCTTGCTGTTTATAGCATCATTGCTTTATGAAGTAACCTGAAGTGTTGTTTGTACCTTGATGGGCCATATGGTATAATGATAATCTCTATAGAGGCAGGAATCTACCTTGCCCCTCTATTATCAATGCCTACATTAGTGCTCAATGCTTCTTAGACAATAGAAAAGACTAAAAATATTGGATGAATAAATTTAATTACCATGAAATAAAGAGATTATAAATGATACTTAAAAAATATCAACTCATCACAAAAAAGATCGAGCCAGTTATGTGGAATCATGAGATGTCACTACTTTTATTCTGGTTCTGCATGGCCCAGAATAACAGCTGCAATGTAAGAGGGTTGACTACAGCAGAGCAAAGACAGCAATGGACTTGCTTACAATATTGATCTCTTTCGGTTTTTGAAATAGAATTTATACATAAAGTGAGAACCATTAAATGTAATGTTTTTGTACACTCTGACCATATTGATTTCTTTCCACAATTGATCTTATTTTGTGTGGAACATTTACTATTTATTCGATATTTATTTGGAGGCAACATAGACTTCTGCATTCATTGTGATCATTTCTGTTCTTTTATTTTGTGTTCCAACCATTTCTACATAAAAGCATTTAGTAACTTTCACTGTGCAACCTGAAATTTTCTCTAATGGAGATCGCTTTTCAGTGCATTTATTTTTGAACAGATCCACTTGTGTGTAGCTTTCATTGAAAATTTCTGCTAGGTTCTGTGCAGTTGTGTGTGGAGAAAGAATGGTAAGACATTGAAGTTCATGGTATTAAGCAGGAATTGAGAATATCATTACATACAAGGTCCTATTTCTACTTGTTTTTCAGGACTTCCGGGCATTCAAAGGCATTCTGGGCTTCCACAAGCCTCAGAGGTGAGTTGTGAAATTTCAGTCAATTATCCTATAAGGGCACCAAGTTTTCTCCCCTTGCTTTGGCTCCCTTCTATGGTTTACCATATTTCTGAATCTTAAAAGCTTCTGGGCACCATGGCTGTTTCCATGTGACCTTCTATTTCACCCCTGAGCACTGCTTGAATACTCTGGATATACGCATTGTCATATTTGGTGGTTGGCAGTTTCCAAAATGACAAAGTCTTGGAAATTTTATTATTAATATTAAATTTACTTATTTTCAATTTATGTACTTTACATCCCGGTTGTAGCCCCCTGCCTTGTCTCCTACCAGCCCTGCCATCTTTACCTCTTCCCCTATCCCCTAGTCCTCAGAAAGGGGGCGCCTTCTCCCCTATCATCTGACCCCTGACTATCAAGTCTCATCTGGACTGCCTGTATCCTTTTCCTCTGTGGCCTGGCAAGGTGGACCTGCCAAGGGCAAGAGATGAATGAGTGGGCACCAGAGTCCATTTCAAAGGCAGCCTTTACTTCCCATATTATGGGCCCCACAAGGAGTCTGTGCTGCCTATCGACTGCATCTGAGCAGTATGTCTAGGTCCTCACCACGCATAGTCCTTGGTTGGTGAATCAGTTTCTGCAGGTCCCCTGGGCCCAGATTTGTTGGCTCTGTTGGTCTCCTTGTGGAGCTCCCATCCCCTCTGGGTCCTTCTATGCACCAACTCTTCCATAAGACTTCTAGTGCTCCGCTCCGAAGTTAGGCTGAGTCTCACTCAGCATCTGCTTGGATTACCAGCTGGGTAGAGTCTTTCCAAGGACCTCTATGGGGGGCTCCTGTTCCCTCTCCTCAGCCTGTGCCAGTGTCTGTTCTATTTGCCATTCTAAATGAGAATTAAGCATCTTCCCTAGGGTCCTCCTTGTTATTTAGGTTCTTAGGGTCTGTGGATTGTAGTGTAGTTATCCTGTATTATAAGGCTAATATTCACTTGAAATTTTAGGAATACAAAAGAATCGATATCTTTCCTGGCTTGTTTATCTGCGTAGCCTTCAATAAAGTCAATACTTCCTTGTAAATCACTCCTTTTTTATTCAAGGCTCCTGATGCTTACCTTGCTAGTAGTTTTGTACCAATGCACTATAAGGAATACATGCAGGAAACAAGTCCATAGAAATTGTACTTCTCTGCTGATGTGTGCTGTTTGCTTGACTTGATTAACTGCTACTGAGCTTCACAGAGTACTCTCATGTGCTTGCCACTGAGATAAGTGCTGTGTGTTTTTAATATCAGCTAAAGCCTCCTAGAATTAACTCTTTCACAACCAACAGAATGATGCCCACACACTGAAGGAAAAGCAAGTTACCTAACTTGGCCTTAAATCTTTTCCATTAGTGAGACTTTTTACCCTAGACATTTTTATGTGACCAGAGACATATAAATATGTAGACCAGGTACACAAATCAAACATTTATTATTAATAAATGATTAAAATGTCTTATTTTATGTTTTAATATATAGTCTATTTTTATTTGTGTGCATGAGTGTCTGTGTGTACATACACATGCATGCAGACATCTCTACAGGCCAGAAGGGGGCTTCATATTCCCTAGAGCTTCAGTAATAGATGATTGTCAACTTTCAGACATGAGTTCTGCTACTAAACTTGCACCCTCTTCAAGAGCAGCTCAGTAGCAGAGTCATCTCTCCCTCCATCAATAGCTTATCTTACATTATTTTACCATAAATTACATTAGCAAACATTATATGTGCATGAGTGTGTCTTTGTTGGAGTTATATGCCAGTATGTGTGCTTGTGGAGACCAAAGGACACTGCCCACTATTGTTTCTCAGGTGCTGTCTACTTTGTTTTTGAGTCAGGGTCTGTCACTAACCTGGATTCTCCATATAGGCTAGACTGTCTGACCACTGAGCCCCAGAGACCCTCTTGTCTCTATCCCCAGCAGTGGGATTACAGACATGAACCACCATGTTTACTTTGACTCTGGTTACTGGAATCAGTTCTTCAGTCTTGCAAGGCACGCAGTGTACCAACTGAACTATCTCCCCAATGTACCATTTACTGTAAAACAAAACAACAACAAAACCCCAGTACATTTACAATCTTATGAAATGGGGTGTGCTTGTTTATTATTTACTCTTTTATTTATATATCTCATGATGTGTCTCAAGATGGAGCAGAAATTGAAGGAATAGCC
>OU015755.1:74055755-74067684 GCA_907169655.1 Acomys percivali | reverse complement strand
AGCAGAAATTGAAGGAATAGCCAACAAATGACTGGCCCAGCTTGAGATCCATACCTTGAGAGAGAGAGCCAATCCCTAACACTATTAATGTTATTCTCCTATATTTGAAGCTAGGAGCCTAACATAACTGTCATATAAGAGGCCTCATGCAGCAACTGATGGAAACAGATGTGGAGACCCACAACCTAACATTATGCAGAATTTGGGGAAGAGCGGTATGAAGGATTGATGGAACCAGAGAAGTTCCACAGGGTACTATATGAAAACATACCAGGATCAACTAACCTGGTCACATAGGAGCCCACAGAGACTGAACCACCAAACATACTGCATACATGGCATGGCTCTAGGCCCTCAGCACATAAGTAATAGTTCAGTTTTCATGTATAACTCATGTATAACTTCATGTATAACAGCAGGGGCAGGGGCTGTATCTGACTCACTTGCCTGCCTTTGGATCCCTTTACCCTAACTGGGCTGTCTCACTTGGCCATAATAAGGGAAGATGTGCCTGGCCATACTGCAACTTGATGTGACAAGGCAGGTTGATATCCAAGGAAGCCTCCTTTTCTCTGAGCCTTTTCTGAGGAGAAATGAAGAATAGGAGGATGGGTGGAATGTGAGGAGAGAAAGAGAGGAGAGAGAGAGAGAGACTGGGAAGAGTGGAGGGATGGGAAGCTACAATAGGGATATAAGGTAAATAAATCAATTAATAAAAATATTTACCTCAAATGAGACTGTATATTTGAAACATAACATAATATGAAATATAAGACTAAACACAAATCTGGTAAAGATTTCCTTTATAACTGTTAACTTAAGATAAATGTACTTTGTATAATTTCATAGTCACTGAATATCCTCATCTTTCATTTTAGATAAATAAAGCATTTTTATGATGAAAACATGGCCATCTTGCCAAAAGCAATCTACAGATTCAATACAATCCTGATCAAAATTCTAACACAATTCTTTACAGACCTTAAAAATGACAATTCTCTACTTTATATGGAAAAACAAAAAAACAAAAAACAAAAACCAGCATAGCTAAAACAATCCTGAACAATAAAAGAACTGCTGGAAGTTTTGCCAGTCCTGATTTCAAGTTGTACTATGTAATTAATAATAATAATAATAATAATAATAATAATAATAATAATAATAATAATATTGCAAAAAGAAACAGATACATTGATCAATGGACTTAAATTGATGATGAAGACATAAATTCACATACCTTAGACACCTGATTTTTTATAAAGAAGCCAGAAGCACACACTGGACAAAATACAGTATATTCAACAAATGGTGCTGGTCTAACTCCAATGTCTGCATGTAGAAGAATGCAACTCATAATTACCATCTTGCACAAATTTCAATAATACCAAGTGGATCAAAGACTTTAAGACAAAACATAAAATAGCCTTGAACTCATTGGCACAGGAGACAATTTTCTGAACAGAACACCATTAGCAAAGGTACTAAGATCAACAATTAATGAGACTTCATGAAACTGAAAAGCTTCTGTAAGGCAAAGGACAAGATCAATTGGAAAAAGAGGCAGCCTACAGAATGGGAAACATTTTTTTTTCCCAACTCTATATCTGATAGGTGTTTAATATTTAAAATACATTTTAAGAATACTCAATAAACTATATACCAGAAAAACAAATAATCCAATTAAAAATGGGATACAGATTTAAACAGATATTGTTGAGAAATCTCAAATGGCTGGGAAATACTTAAAGAAATGTTCAATCTCCTTAGCCATCAGGGAAGTGCAAATCAAAACTACTTTGAGATTCCATCTTATACTCGTCAGAATGGCCCAGGTCAAAAACAAGTGACCACCCATATTGCTGAGGATGTGGGACAAGAGGAATATTCCTCCATTGCTATTGGGAATGCAAACTTGTACATCCACTTTTTAAATCAATATGGTCATTTCTCAGAATATTGGAAATTGATCTACTTCAAGATCCAGCTATACTACTCTTGGGCACATATGCAAAGGATAGGTCATCTTACCAAAGCACACAGGTACTTTATCATGACTATTCATAATAGTCAGAAACTGAAAACAATATACATATCTCTGAGCTTAAGAATTTATAAAGAAAATGTAGTACATTTACACAATGGAGTATTACTCAGCTGTTTAAAAAAATGACATAATGAATTTTGAAGGAAAATCTATCCAATCACAAGAAAAATCATCCTGAGTGAGGCAACTCAGAACCAGAAAGACAAATATGGTATGTATTCACCTATATGTGGATAAGAGCTATAAAGTAAATAATAAAGCTACAATCTACAGACCAAGAGAGGTTAGGTAAAGAGGAGGTCTCTAGGGGGATGTACGGCTCTCCCTGTGTAGGGGAAATTGAATAGATTTTGCAAGTGAACAGGAAGCAAGTAAAGACAGGAATGGGAGGGATCAAATATGTGTAGCAGGGAGGAATAAAGTCAGAGAGTATGGGAGACACAGCTAGAATCATGGGAGCATCTGAGGAGTGGTATGGAATACCTACTACAGTGAAAACTTCCTGGAATCTATGATGGTGACCATAGTGAAGACTCCTAGTAATGAGAGATATGGAGTCTGAATTAGCCATCTCTTATAGCCAGGCAAGGCTTCTACTGGTGAGACTGGGTTGCATTTGGTTGAATTTTGGCTGAGGGGGTCCAGTGGAGATCCCTTAACAATCCAGGCTGATGCTAAGACAGAATGTCACTCTCTGAGAACTGACTGTGGGGCCACATTGCACAGGAAAACATCCACATAGCTCGATGAATGTGAGAGGTCAAGGTGGAGGCATTATGGAGCCTTCACCCTATTCTTTGGTGAAAGAAGGTACTTTGTAGGTTACAGAAAGGAGAACGTGGACACCAACACAACCACAAAACCTTCAACCTGCAATTTGTCCTACTTGTAAGATGTGCTGGGGCAGTTATGGCACAGAACTTGTGAAGATGGGCAAGCAATGTTTTGTTGAACTTGAGGACCATTCCATGAGCAGAAGTCCATCCTCTACCCTGCCTGGATGGCCAGAACAAAGTGACTGGCTATCCCAGAGACCTAAAGTAGAAGGAAACACAACAGAGAAACAAATCTTTGACTACTTCCCCTTGGTGGGGAGGCCTAGTGATACTCAAGGAAAGATTAAGCAGGCTTCCAAGATGAGACTTGATAGCCTATGACCATATGGTGGGGGAGGAGGCCCCCCTCAGTCATAGACATAGGGGAGGGGAATAGGGTGAAAGAGGGAGGGAGGGAGGATACAAGTGATGCGATAACAATTGAGATGTAATCTGAATAAATTAATTAAAAAATCTATGAAGTGATTCCTAATGATATTCTGCTATACTGATAGTTCAGTGCCTTGTCTAGTTATCATCAAATAGTCTTCCTCTGGCAGATGGGAGATTGATGTAGAAAACCACAGCTAGACATGTAGAGAGAGAGTCTAACTTGGGAGTCTCCATACATTTCCTCCCGTTGGAGTTTAGGGAACCTCTCAGAAGAGAGGGAGAAAAGATTCTGGGAAGCAGAGGGGATGAAGGACAACAGGAGAACATGGCCCACTGAATCAACTAGAGGCTGATATGGGTTCAAGAATATTGAAGTGGTAAACAGAGGGCATGCCAGGGTTTGCACCAAGTATCCTCTGCCTGTATGTTATAGCTCTTAGGTTGGTGTTTTTATGGGACTCCTAACAATTGGACTTAGTGTGTCTCTGACTCCTTTGCCTGCTCTTGGGACTCTTTTCTTCCTATTAAGTTAACTTATCCATCCATGTCTTATTGTATTTAGCTTTGTCTTGTTTGGCTATGGTGTCTTGGAGGCATGTTCATTTTTGAAGAGGAAACAGAGAGAGGGGGAGAGGGGATCTCTGAGGAGTGGATAGAAGAGAAACTGGTCAGGATATATTGCATAAAAGAAGAATTTGTTTTCAATAAAAAGGTAAATAAAAATACATTTTCAATAAATAAAAGAATGAACAAATTTCCTCTCAAATTGCCACATATTCAAGTATCCACCTTATCAATGACAGAATGAAATCATAGAGTTGGATGCAGGTAAAAATGTGGTACACCATTAGATCACCAACATAGCAAAAAAGAAGAGGAAACACATTAGAGAAAGTACCCCTTTGGATCTTGTCAGAGCAATGAACATTCAAATTTCCAAACATCCAGTCCATGTTTATTATAAAAGAAAATATATACAGCTAAAACTTCCTTGAAGCTTTATATATTTATTATTTGTCTTCAAATACCTTCACATGTGCAATTTAATAAGTTTTAACAATCAACTTAGAGAGCTGGAAGGACTATATCCTGTCAAATCGTGGAGATTGAAACATAAAGGCTGAGAATAATATTAAAAACCTAATTTGAATCTGGCAGTCAGAAACCTCTCCAAGTTATTAAGTCAGCTCAACTTTCTTAATCCCACTCAGCTCTGGCTTCCTTAATTGTTGAAAGAAGATATTTCCTACATGCCTACCTTTCATCAAGAGCAATGAGGTATGAGTTATGAGATGCTTATATATAAAAATGGCACCCGTTGTGTCACTTGGAATTGGATTTTTCAAGGTTATGAAGCTAACCACCAAAGTAGGCCTGAGACATCAATTCTCACTAAGAAGTATATAGTCAGGGTATTGAAAATTGAGTGGAATATTATATGTTCATTACCCTTGACAACTTCCTACATTTGCTGTCAGTGATTTGCAGAACCAGGATGATGCTATAACTGACAATTTAAATTTCCATTGCACTTAATATTTTCAGAGAGTTTTTCTCAAATCCCCCAAATCATCTTTCATATTGCTTTCCCATTTTTCAGAAAATTTAGGAAATTATAGTTCACGTATACATTTACCCAGAACTCTGTCCATGGTACTCAATATCTCAGTAATGAGACTGAATAATAATCTGCTCAAATTAAAGTATAGAGTGAAATGCATACACCTGCCCTATCTTCCTCTTCTATACAGTTTTTTAGATTCCTATAACTATACTACACCAGGTTAGACTGTGGAATAAACTGTGGTTCTCATCTACTATGTCTGCAATAGTCATATGATGGTTATTCTACATTGTCAATCAGAATGAAAATCTATGTTTATGAGTGTGTTTCTAAAAAGGTCTAACTGATGACAAAAAACTTTCTATGGTATAGGTAGCATGATACTATAGGCTAGGGTTCTGTATCAAATTAAAATTTATGTTCTCACTTCTAAATTTGTGCCCCAGGGACACCAGGTTTCAGCCTCTGGACCACAGCTTTACCCACATCTGAAGGAGGGCTCCAGGGCTCCAGGGCCCCAAGAACATCCAGCTTCTAGCCCACAGCTCTACTCTGCCTTCTTGAGAAGACCTTCCTGGGATCCAGGAATATTTATTTAGTCTTCATCCCATGGTCCTACTCATCTCTTCAGGGCTCCCAGGGCCCAAGAACATTCAGCTTCTGGCCCATGACTCTATCCACGTTCTCAAGGAGGCCTCCAGGACCACAGTGACACCCTGTTCCATGCTCTAGCCTAGAGCTTTACATACCCCTTAAGGAGAATTTGTGGGTCCCAGAATCTTCCAGGTTATACACTCCCCAAATTACCTACCTGAGGGTACAACGGGGACACCGCAGAGGAGAGCATCAACTCAGCAGGAAAGATAGACATTATTTCAGAGTAAAGAGCTAGGAAAAGTTTTTTTTCTAATCAAACAGACCCAAGAAGCGAGCTAGAGTAGTGCTTCTAATATTTAATAAAATATACTTTCACCCAAAATTCATAAAAAGATATGGGGAAGACATTTCATACTCATCAAAGGAAAAATACACCAAGATGACTTCTGAACAGCTATGCCCCAAATACAAGGGCACCTACATTTGTGACAGAAAAATCACTAAAGCTTAAATCACATATCAATCCCCACACATTAATAGTGGGAGACTTCAACACCCAGTGCTCACTAATGGACAGATAATCAAGACAAAAACTAAACAGAGAAAGAATAAAACTAACAGACGTCATGAATCGAATGGACCTAACAGATGTCTACAGAAATTTTTGCCAAAACACAAAAGAATACACATTCTTCGCAGGAGCTCATACAACCTTCTCCAACATTGACCTTACAGTCAGTCACAAAAAAGCCTCAACTTATATAAGAAAATTAAAATAAACCCCTGTATCTTATCAGATCACCATGGATTATAAAGCTGAACAACAACAAGAGAAACATCAGAAAGCCTAGAAACTCATGGAAGCTGAACAACTCTATATTCAATGACCATTGGGTCAGGGAAAAAAAAATAAAGAAACAAATTAAAGACTTCCTAAAAATTCAATGAAACTGAAGGCATAACATACCCAAACTAATGGAATACAATGAAAGCAATGATAAAAGGAAAGTTCATAGCAACAAATGCCTTCATAATGAGATAGGAAGGTTATCATACTAGCAATTTAAGAGCATATCTGAATGCTCTAGAATAAAAAGAAGCAAACACTTCTAAGGGGAGTACATGACTGGAAATCACCAAACTGAGGGCTGAAATCAATAAATGAGAAACAAAGAGAACAATACAAAACAAAACCAAGAGCTGGTACTTTTAGAAAATCAAAAATATAGACAAACCCTTAGCTAAAATAACTATAAGGCAGAGAGACAGTATCCAAATTAACAAAATCAGAAATGAAAACGGGGTCATAGCAATCATTAGTCTTACTTCAAAAACCTGTTTCCACAACATTGAAAATCTAAATGAAATGAATGATTTTCTTGACTGATTCTACTTAGCAAAGTTAAATCAAGATCAGATAAACAATTAAATATTCCTATAACCCATAAGAAAATAAAAACAGTCATTAAAAGTCATTTTTTTAAAAAGCCCTGGGCTAGAAGGTTTTGGTCCAGAATTCTACCAGACTTTCAAAGAAGAGCTAATACTAACACTCCTCAAACTATTCCATAAAAGAGACACAAAAGAAACATTGCCAACCTCATTCTAAGAGGCCACAGTCACTCTGATACCTAAAGCACACAAGGTCCCAACAGAGAAAGAATTTCAGACCAATTTCCCAATGAACATTGATGCAAAAATACTCAATAAAATGTTCTCAAACTGAATCTAAGAACATATAAAAATATCATCTACCATGATTAAATGGGCTTCATCCCAGGGAAGCAGGAGTGGTTCAACATACAAAAATCCACCAGTGCAATCCACCATATAAATAAGCTGAAAGTAAATAATAACAATAAAAACATATGTTCATCTCACTAGATACTGAAAATTGTTGGACAAAATCTAACACCCCTTTACGTTAAAAATCCTAGAGAGATCAGGTATACAAGGCACATACCTAAACACAATTAAGTGCATTATACAACAATAGCCAATATCAAAATAAATGGAGAGAAATTTGGAGCATTTCCATTAAAATCATAGACAAGACAAGGCTGCCCACTCTCTCCATATTTCTTTAGTATAGTATTTGAAATCTTAGTTAGAGAAGTAAGACAATTAAATGAGATCAAGGGGTTACAAATTAGAAAGGTAGAAGTTGAAATACCCTTTACTTACAGATGATATGATAGTATACATAATTGACCCTAAAAATTATAGCAGAGAACTCCTACAGCTGATAAGCTCCTTCAGCAAGGTGCCTGGATAAAAAATTAACTCAAAAAATCAATAGCCTTCTGAACTCAAATGATAAAGGGGCTGAAAAATAAATTAGGGAAACAACACCCTTCAAAATAGCCACAAATAATATAACATTTCTTGGAGTAACTCTAATCAAGCAAGTAAAAGACTCATATGACAAGAGCTGGGACATGCAGTAAGACTCTGGGAAGAGCACTGAGAGTAGTCAGGAAGAGTGAGGGGACGGTAGGATCCAGACGGATCAGAAGCTCCACTGGGAGACCATCAAGGCAAGTAGATCTGGGCCCAGGCAGCCTGCACAAACCAATGCACCAACCAAGGACAATGCATGCAGAGAACCTAGAATCCCTGTTCAGTCTAGCCGATGGACAGCTCATTCTCCATGGTTGGGAGGGGGGAAGCTGGGACCACCTTTTCTTCACATTCTCACCATCCCACCCTCTGCTGCCCTATTCCTCTCCCCTAGACCTCTGATGGGGGTAGGGTTCCTCCCCTACCATCCGACCACAGCCTAACAGGTCTCATCTGGATAGCTTACATCCCCTTCCTCTGTGTGCCAGCAGGGCCTCTCCATTAAGGGGAAGTGATCAAATCGCAGGCATAAGAGATCATGTCAGAGGCAGTTCCAGAGGTAAGAGCCTTCCCTCCCAGTCAGAGGTCTAGGGGAGGGGAATAGGGCAGAAGAGAGGGGTGGTGGGAATGGGAAGATAAGCATGAGGGAATAATAATTGGGATGTAATATGAATAAATTACAATAAAAAACCAAACTCCTGGAGGCATCACCATATCTGATTTCAAACTGTACTACAGAGCAATAATAATAAAAACAGCATGGTATTGGCATAAAAACCGACAGGATGAACAATGAAATTGAATTGAAGATCTAGAAATAAACCCATATATCGATGGACACCTGATTTTTGAAAAAGAATCCAAAACCATACAATGGAAAAAAGGAAGCATCTTCAGCAAATGGTACTGGCCTAACTGGATATCTTCATGTATAATAATGCTAATAAATTCATATTTATCATCCTTTGAAAAACCCAAGCCCAAGTTGAACAATAACCTCAACATAAAACCAGACATGTTAAATATAATAGAAGAGAAAGTGAGAAATATCCTTGAACTCATTGGCACAGGAGACAACTTCCTGAGCAGAATACCAATAGCCCAGTCAGTCCCTAAGGTCAACAGTTAATAAATGGGACTTTATGAAACTTAAAAGCTTCTGTAAGGCAAAGGACACTCACAATAGGATGAAATAGTAGCTTAAAGAATGAGAAGAGATCCTCATCCAACAGAGGGCTATTATTCAATTTATATAAAGAACTCAAGAAATTAGACACCAACAAACCAAACAAACCAATGGAAAAAAATACGGTATAAAGCTAAGCAGAAAATTCTCAACAAAGGAGCTTTAAATGGATGAGAAGCACTTAAAGAAATGCCCAACATCCTTAGTAATCAAGGAAATGCAAACCAAAGCAACCCTGAATGTCATCTTCCTCTTGTCAGAATGGCTAAGATCAAAAGCTCAAGTGACAGCACATGCTACCAATAATTGGAGAAAGGGGAACATTCTTCCTTTGCTGATGAGAGTGCAAACTTGTACAACCACTTTGGAAATTAGTCTTGAAGTTTCTTAGAAATTTGTGAATTTCTCACCTCACCTCAAGACTCATTTATACCACTCCTGCGCATATACCCATAAGATGCCCACCATACCACAAGGACATTTGCTCAACTACGTTCAAAGCAGCTTTATTCATAATAGCCAGAAACTGGAAACAACCTAGATATTCCTCAAATGAAGAGGAACTGGGAACCACTTAGCTAGTGTAACATTTTCTTTAGAAGACCTTCTTTTTTTGTAATATTTTTAAGGCAGAACTGATTTATAACTATAGTATTGTAAGTCAGTATTAGACTATCCAGATCATCACACTTTAGCTCAGGAATGACTGTAGAGTGGGAGCTGAGCCATTGAGCCATTACCTTCCAACCTATGAATTTGTCTTGGTGGTCCAAGAAATGAACTGCTTGACAAGGTAATTCTAGATGCTGCTAGGAGTGGGCAAAGTTTAGAACTATTAGGGCATGAGATAATACCTCTATCCAAATTAACTGCTTCCCCTTTTCCTTGTAACCTGATCTGCTTTGCATTCATACATCACCTTATAAAAATGAAGTTTCTATACATAATTTACTCATATATGTGTATATATTTCAATGCAAAGGAAAATTCTTCTCAAAAGATGATTGAAAAAATATGTTTTAAATAAAAAAATTGAGGCAAGTATTTCTCAATGGTGATCTGTTATTTTTTCATCTCAAGAAACCAAATATAATATGGTGATTTTCAGTTCATACAGCTGAAAAGAAATTTTCTTGGTGATGTTTAAAAACTTCTACTGCTCAGGCTATATCCTAGATTAATTAAGGCTGAATCTCTTCAAGTTGTATTCAGGCATGATGATATGACTAAAATAACAAAACCTTGTCAAGACTTTCATAATAATAAGTAAACTAGATCTCTGACCTTTTGTCTTATTAGTGACTTGTGGTTTTAGAGAAAATGTGAAAATGGCAACAAAACTGAGAAATAGCGTTTTAACTGTCTTAAAAGCAAGAGAAAATTTCCAAAGACTGTCTCTTAAATTGAAAATGTGGCAATTTTCTTTTGACAGTAGAAGACTCTGTAACGTATTAATTTTTGAATAAAGAAGGCACCCACCAAACTCAGTAGTTTATTTTATAACAAGAGTTAACTATTCACCTCTTTCTTGAAGGCTACATTGTCTCTCACATGTGACAATATAGGACTAGTTCAGGACTGCACCTGATGCCATTGTCATATACACAGAAATAATTGACTAATCCTATTGAAAACCAGAAGTGTGTTTCTAGCCTGTGGACCATCACCTTCAGATATGACTTAGCAAACACGTGTCAGTTAGACTAAGGAGGGCAAAAAAAAAAAAAAAAAAATCACAGCATTTTATCAAACTGTTTCTTTCTATTCTGGTCCAAAGGCAATCATCTATGAAGCTACAGGGAAGATACAAATATGAAAAAGCTCACAAAGCAATAAGCAGGATGCTTGTGAATTTTATGGTCACTCAATATCACATTTGCTATCATTCTTGTAACTATGTTGATTCTCTTGTTAATATCAACAATTTTTAACCAAAAGGACAGACAGTACCTTTTAGTACACCCAGATTCCTCTAGCTTATTAACAACTATAGTGTAGTGTAGATGCATGCTTGATAAATGATATCACATGCTCAATACTTATTAAGTGGGTAGATGCTAAGAAGAAAACCAGATCCAGGAATTCTGCTTGTTAATTAGTTGAAATACTGATTGGTTCTGACCTTTGCCGTGTTATTAAGAGAAAGTACGAAAACTTTAATATACACTATTTCCCCTCCTGTTAGAATTACAAAATTCTTGTCAGCTCTCCTGATAAAGTCAAAGATTCTATCAAAGTCAAAAGTACAGGGATAAAGTGTACTTCATAAATATGAGATATAGGGAAGATATAAGGTATAAGGGCATATAAATAATATATTTATAGGCTTTTTTAGAATGTTATCTGTAGCAGGAACGCAATGGTTAAGTTGATTAATAGCATTTAACTACTCTTTAACTATAAGTAAATATATGAAAATTAAAACTAGACATTTGAGTGTCTAAAGAACAAGAGAAATTGTATCTAACCAATGTATTAGTAAAAAGCAACAACTTAGTTATGTCACTATCCATGATGGAGAACCAGAAAAAAGACAACTGAATCAGGAAGATGCTTTACTAAAATTGGAGTATATTGAATCCATGTTATCATATGAGGGAATTTGCATATTAAATTCATCATGCAGTGTTTTTAGAAATTTTATTTATTTTATTATTTTTATGTGAATATGTGTTCTGTCTGTATGCATGTCTGCTCACATGTACATGCCTGGTGCCCATGGGGGCCAGAACAGGGCACAGGATCCACTGGAGGTGGAATTACAGTTGAGAGCCACTATGTGGGTGCTGAGAATTGAACCTGGGTCCTATTAAAGAGCAACTAGTGCTCTTAAGGGCTGAATCAGGTCAACAAGATTAGGATTTTAAACTATAGCACTGAGTTTCCTAGGTTTGATAGAAAACCGACTTTCATTACTCGGGTGTATAAAGAACCAAAACATCTTCTTTCTTTCTTTCTTTCTTTCTTTCTTTCTTTCTTTCTTTCTTTCT
>OU015755.1:74037954-74055745 GCA_907169655.1 Acomys percivali | reverse complement strand
TCTTTCTTTCTTTCTTTCTTTCTTTCTTTCTTTCTTTCTTTCTTTCTTTCTATTTATTTTGACACCAGTATACACCTAAGGATCAAAGGACATGCTCTGCCTGGTCCCAAAGATGCCTTTAATTGGCTCTTTATTTATATACATTTCCCTTAAAGTTACCTTACAGCTTTGCCATGTCACTCCTGGGTGAAAGTAGATACTTTACTCGAGCCAGGTCAGAGTTCTATTCATATGAATGTGGGATTAGAAATGAAAAAGGAAGAATAGAAAGAAAGGTGGAGAGAGATATACAGAAAGTATGATGGTTCTTTGTTATCATTTTGGTCTCTGCTTAACCATATCTCTTCTCTTTTTTTTTCTTTTTTTAAAAATGTTTTATTAATTTATTCTTGTTACATCTCAATGGTTATCCCATCCATATCTCTTCTCTTTAAGACGTTCCCTGACTCAAACCAAAATAGTGCTCCTAAGAAGCTTTCAATATCCTATTTTCTTCTGACTTCCTCTGTACATCCATTATAGTATAGAATAGTCTTGCTTGTTCTATGTTCATGGTGGTCTTCTTTAAATATATATATATGAAATGTATATGCATTTTGAGTCCAGATTCATGCGTAAGATATAGGTTCATAGGCTGAGTTCCCTTGCCCCCTAAGCTGAGAACTGAACCCAGGGGCTTCTGCTTTCTAAGCAAATGTCCTATTATTTCCCTAAATTGTTTCCCTCTTTGAGTTTAGTCTGTTAGTGAAAGGAAGCTCTCAGAAGAATGGATGGCCTTCTCCAATCACTTAGCCCAAGCCTCAAACAACTGCAAGCATCTCTCTCTTTTACTCCCATCCCCCCCAACTCCAAATCTTATTGTCAAGAGGAAACATCATTTAATTCTTGGGAAGGAGAATAGCTTGGAAAAGAAAATGAAATCAAATACCCCACCTTTTTTACAGATCTGTCATCCTTTTCCAGATACGTTTGAGCCCTAAAATAGTTTGAGCACTCCTATAAGTGGTAGCCAACTCATTGGGAAAATAGTATTTCAGTAACTAGACCTAATTTAATATATGGTTTATGTCATGCTGGGAACCATTCCAAATAGGATATAAAACAACCAGAAAGCCCAAAGGCATATATTTACTTCAATTGCTTATAATGTTTTCATGTCTTCTAAGTAGGCATGAAGCAAGCTCACAAAGAACAAAGGGTTAATGTATAATAAATACACAGCACATTAAAGAAGTTTTAGAAATTCATAAGCATATGGCTTTTTGTTGTTGTTTTGGAGGTGATATGTACATCTTTGTACAATTAATGCATCTTTCTATGATATTCTATTCTTTGAGATAGAATAAATTTATTTAAGTGGGGGCTGACACATAAAACAATAATTACAGATTGTGCTCATGTTAGGATATAAAGAAGTAGAGTAGTGTGAGAGAATTATCTTTGAGGGTGTGATTTCAATGCAAAGAAGAGGCCAAAGGGTCTTGGAAGTTTCCTAAGAAAATGTCAGCTATGTCTAAACCCAAAGAAAAGGAAAATATCAGTCTAGAAGGGGGAAAGGAAATACATAGGTAGGACACACATGAGGAACTTAAGGAAGGAATCCCTTTGGCATGCTAGTGGAAACAAGACTATATCATACTGCTGGAAGAAAGTATTTGAGAAGCATAATAATTACCTGTATCGGGCACTGAACATAGTTTTGTTTAGTTGGAGAAAAACTAAAATTAAATGGGCAGCTCATTGTTCCTTATATAGAGATTAGTCAACCATTACTGACTAGGCACAGTGCTAGGCACCGGTCAGAGGATCTCTGTGAGATACTGGTGAAATGGACCAGGATAATGCTGCCTGGCTGAGAGTAGGATTTTTTTTGTTTTTCCAGACAGGGTTTCTCTGTGTAGGTTTGGCTGTCCTTGACTTGCTTTGTAGATCAGGCTGGCCTGGAACTCACAGTGATCCACCTGTGTCTGCCTCCCAAGGGCTGGGATTAAAGGCATGCGCCACCACGCCCGGTTTAGGATATGTTTTCATGACCAAATGCTTACCCTGACTTTCACTAAAATGATTCAGTGATGTAAATAGCCATACCTATCCTCTGCTCCTTATTATTAAGAGGAAATTACAATGGGGGAAATACCTTTATGAGAAAAACCTTCTTCAATCTAGTTATAGTTAGATAATGTTTCACATTTGCTTCTGAGCATCCCAAAGGAGAGTTTATTATTAGCATTCCTGGGGTTCTGTGGTTTTCTTTCTGCCAAATGCTTTGGAAAAATCCCACTGACAGCCATGGCTGTGGTGATGTTCAAAAATTACACATGCTGATAAGATGTCAGGAGTCCCACCTGCTCCAACAAGTTGGCAGAGGCTAAAATAGAACCTTGAAGGTAATAAGTGTGAAGAACATGGAGTGGTTTTTTCCCTCTTGTTGCTCATGAGAGGAGGAAGAAACACTGAATGTTTCTCCAACAACTCGTTTCCTCTTTCCTTATAGAATTACAGCTGAAAGAGTTGGTGCTGTACAATGTGATTGAGAGTTTCTCCTGCCTGTTTCCATGTGCGTGTCATTTACCCAGGATTCTTTCCAAGATGTAGATTATGGTCCAGATAGTTATGAGTAAGGACTAACTGTCTTTCTGCCTTTCTAATAAACTCTCCAGGGGTTCAGAAGTACTGAATAATATACAGGAGAGATACAATTTGCCTTCGAAGTAGAGTGTTTCCAAACTGTTGAAAAGACATATTTGTCAATAATGTTCCTACTGCTGGGCGTGGTGGCGCACGCCTTTAATCCCAGCACTCAGGAGGCAGAGGCAGGTGGATCACCATGAGTTCGAGGCCAGCCTGGTCTACAAAGTGAGTCCAGGACAGCCAAGGATACACAGAGAAACCCTGTCTTAAAAAAAAAAACAAAAAACAAAAACACTAATATTCCTCCTTAGAAGTCTTTATATCTGGAATGACTTTAATAAACAATTTCCACTTTTATTTAACAATATATTCTAAATGTATACTTTGGCAATTTTATATATTTTTAAAATATAGTTTAGACATATCCCTTCCTTCAATTCCGCTGAGACTCTACACATCTCCTTTTCATCTTCATGTCTAATTTTTCACCTATTCTCTCTTATAAAATGCAAATACTTCATGGGCTAAAATAATTAAATGTTACCAAATGCCACTCTGCCATAGTTTTTAAAAAAGTTTTCCTGCCTTATGATCCTCCCACATTGTCCCCCAACAGCATCTTAAGCACACATCTTCCATTTTGTCTTCCTTACAGCTCTCCGTAAAGAATGCAAATTCTACATTATGGCTCACCTTAAGTCTTTTTCAATGACTGCACTGTCTTTAGAATGAAATTCAACGGGATCATGGTGGGTATTGCTGCTATTTTAAAATTTAAGTTCACCCAAGAGTTGAGGATAAAAAGACATTTAGATGTTTACATCTTAAACTCAAACGGCTTCTAGGCAAAGCTTAACGAGATATATAGAAAAGTGATTTTCTCTGTGTCCCATGGGAAGAAAGGGCTACTGGAAAGTAGAGGAAGGTAACAGTACGCTGTAAGTTTTTCAGTTTATCCCGTCTCTCACTTTGATGGTGTGAGGGTCCAGTAGAAGCAAGGGTCTTACGATATAAAACTAAAGTCAAGTTGAGGCACCAGAGTAAATCTCCCTCAGGAACAGTCATAGGGGAGGGGAATAAGGGGAAACTGGGAGGGAGGGAAGAATGAGAGGATACAAGGGATGGGATAACCATTGAGATGTAACAAGAATAAATTAATAAAATAAAAATGTTAAAAAAAAAGTCAAGTTGAACGACAAGGAAGCATAAAGTAGAGAAATTTCACATCTAGGCTTGTTTCACTGAGACGGGGACCAGCAAGTGTGAGCAGAGTAGTGGCTGCAGGTTTACTTTCTTCCTTCAACCTACCTGACTAACAGTCATTGTCCCTATTATACGTGCCAACTAGAGACACCCAGCAGTTAATGCTGGAAAACAGAGTTCTGTATAAGTAGGATATTATAGGAGGATCAATGTTGGACTCTTTTATTAAGAAAGGACTTACTGGACAAATTTCCTGCAGAATATTAATCTTAAAAATTTAGTAATAAAAAGCTCATGAGAGTTACTTATTGATAGACAGTAGTAAGTAAAAATTACAAGGGGTTTGACAAAACTTTTGAGTATACACTCAAAAGCATGAGTATACAGATATACTCATTTTAGATTTACTTTTAGCATACTATAAACATTATTTCTAATTTTTCCTTTCCTAGGTATCCAGAAACTACATATCAACACCCTAAAATTGTTCAGCTCTTCTGAGCCACATTACTTTATGCAGTATTCCTATAAACTATAGGTGTTATCAAATATTCCTTTATGTATTTGATTATCACTAGGATTTCTTTTGTGCTGAAGGTCCATGCATATTTAAATTATAAACTATTGTATAACTGTGCATTGTGAAAATTAGGTCAACTTAATACTTAATTAGTGAAAAAATGCCTATTGGCCCAAACCCTCACTATTAGTACACTGCTTTTTAAAATTTATCTTCACTAATACATCTGAAAATAGTTTTCATTTGAATTGGTTCTTTGATAAAGAAAATCACATTTCTTTCCTGTGAACTATATTCATGTCACATATTTATTTTTCTCCTGAGACTTTTGTTTTCCCTATTGAGTTAGAGATAATTTTATATATTAGGAAAATTAGTCTTTTTGTCATACTTAAGAAAATTAAACATGATATTTCAATGTACCAAGGAGTATGTATGCGTGCATGTGTGTGTGTGTGTGTGTGTGTTTGTGTGTGTGTGTGTGTGTGTGTTTGTGTGTGTGGTGTAAGTGAGTAGGAGTAGCTAGGTGTGTAAAAACCACGTGGTTAAATTTTTCAAACACTTTTTAGCTTTTAAGCTATATTTAGGTTTGCTACTCCGACATTGCTTAAATTTTTTCCTGTTTATAGAATTCCTTGATCTTTAGAATTTTCAATGTCATTGAACAGTTATGGGTAACTTTATTTTTCATACCAACAGTACCTATGGATTAGGAAGCTGAAATATGGTCACACCATTGTCATTGTCATTTGAGTAGTTTTTTAAATCATGAAACTAATAAAGTACACACTTAATAAAATGTTTAGGCATTGGGGATACAGAGAAGCCTTGTCTTCCAAAGTTAGTAGTCTACATTATCACTTAGAAGTAAGGCTCGGCTACACCTATAATATTTCAAGTTCCCACCTTCTATGATTCTTTTATTTCGTTTAATTTTTTTTCATGTAATATATTTTTATTATGTTTTGCCTTCCCTCAGCTCCTTCCAGAACCTCCTAACTTCCCCACCCAATTTCAGGTTCTCCGTGTCTCTCTCTCCTTCTCCACCTCAAAAGACAAAATGAAACACCAAAGCTCAAAACAAATTTTCTGGGAGCCTAGCATAACTACCTTCTGAGAGGCTTTATCCAGCAGTGATAGAAACAGATGCAGAGAGGCACAGCCAAGCAAGCAAAACTCAGGGCATTTTGTGGAAGAGTAGGAAGAAGGCTAAAAAGGAGCCAGAGGGGTCAAGGACAGCACAGAAAGACCTACAGAACAAAATAACCCAGGCCATGGGGAATCACAGAGAGTGTGATTCCAAAGAGCATGCATGGACTGGACCTAGACCCCCAACACTTATATAGCTGATGTGCAGCATGGTCATCTTGTGGGTCCCCTAACAGTAGGAGTGGGGGCTATCTCCAACTCTGTTGCCTGCCTTTAGATCCCTTTCATCTAGCTGGGCCACCTTGTCTGGCTTCAGTGGGTGAGGATTCTTTTAGTTCCAATGTGTTTGAGATGCTAGGGTGGGTTGGTACAGCTTATGGACCTCGCTTTCTTTAAGAAGGAGGAAATGGGGAAAGGCAGGGACATGAAGGTGAGACTGGGAAGAGAAGAGGGAGGGGGCTGGGATCTGGCTGTAAAATGATTAAATAAAGAAAGAAGATAAAATCTTTTTTTATCTTTTGTTGTTTAAACACCTATTTCTCCAGATCGTCCCAATTGTCTCTACATTATAGTGAGTTAAACTTTTTCGTAAGTCCCAAAATTGTTTCTTCCCCAACATGGACACACTCACACACATACAAAGAATTCCTTCTTTGTTGACAATGATTCCTGTTCATTTCTCTTGCATTTTTTGGGTCTGTTTTAGAGTCATATTAGCACCTAGATTTCAATCAGTACTGATTACGTAGTGTACTTACATTTCCTTCTCAGATAGCCTAGATTTACCTATTTATTCATATTTTTCATGATTCGTCCTCATATGGCAACATATGATTTGTCCCACATAACATTTATCTCCATAATTCTTATACTAATACTGCAGAACAAAGACATAAAATTCCCTGGGCTGGATATCCCACGGAGGGTATTATAATCAGGTGTTTCTCCTTCACAACACTGGGTACTGGATCTGAAACCTACTACTACATAGAAATATAATACTATGCATTTATGTTATATTTTATGTTATTCATATTTTAACCCATGTCTTGACATATAGCAACTGCACATATTTAAATTATGCAGTTTGGGACTTACTCAAGCCTGATGTTCTCTAAGAAGGCTTATGTTAAAGGTGCTCTCGGTTTTTTCATGCCACTGGGCTTTCATGCTGTGTTTAGGTTTAGGATTCTCCTTGTGTTCAGTTTAAGCCTCTGGATTAGGCTAAACCATGCTGTGTACTTGGAGTCTCCTTTGCTGTAGGTACTGTGCATCTGCTGAATCAATATAAACTCTCTTTGCTCCAAAGCTTACCCTGACCATTGATATTTTCCTGTTCACTTTTCTTGGTACAAATCTATTGGTTTAATTTGTTTTTATTTTAAGGTCCCTATATGAGGTGAGGCTTTAGTGGTGAGGAAATTCTTGTATTCTGGCTGTATTTTCACATTCAGTCTCCTTATCTGAATATGAGCTGGTGTCAAACAAACAAAATCTGGGACATTGCCCACTTTTTTTTACACACAGATATTACAATTCTCACATTAGGAAATAAGAGAGGTTTCAAATCAGTGTCTAACCCAAATGCAGTGTCTAACCTAAGATTTAACCCAAGAAAAAAATGGATTAAACCAAAAATAAATGGTAGGAAAAATGTCACTTAACTCTGAATAGTTGAAGCTAGGAAGTTCAGAGACAAATGACATAATCAAACATGTGAAGAACAACTAATTTGTAAATGAATCCATAGCAATGCTAATCCTGAAAGGTATATGGAATGCATAAACTATCAATTGAAAGCTTCTGTCACAGAAGATATTTATGGTATAACAATGTGCTACGGATACATTTTCTAATGACACAAACTATTGAATATTGCTTAAAAAGACACTGCACTAACTCATAAAGACACTGCACTAACTAGGGAAGTATCTGAAGTTTAAAATTCTCCCAAAGAAAACTACAAGCCAAGAGGCATTCACTTGTGAATTTGGTTAAATATTTTAGAAAGAAATAATTTTCATTCATCGTCATATCACTCAGAAAATTTGAGAGGAAAGAAGGCTACCCAATTCATTTCGATTAGCTACTAAACTCAAGACTCTAAAGATAAAGATATTTTTAGTACAATATCACTAAAAACTATACATGCTAGCTGGCATCGGGGCAGATGCCTTTAATCCCAGCACTTGGGGAGGCAAAAGGCAGGATGATTGCTATGTGTTTGAGGCCAGCATGATCTACAAAGTGAGCCCAGGACAGCCAAGGATATACAGAGAAACCCAGTCTAGATAAAAAGAAAAAGAAGAAGAAGAAAAAACCACATGCTAACTAACACTTTAATGAATCTTAGAACAGTGAATCTAATAGTACCAAAGTATATTACATTGTGAGTTCATCCTAGGAGCACAAGGTAGGCATAATGCACAGATCAGCTGACACAACTCATTATAAAAAGATGAAGCAGAAATTCAACAGCAGCTTTGATAGATAGAGAAAAAGCACTCAATAGACTCCATCTTTTAGTCCTGATACTTGGGGCAAAATGAGAATTCCAAGAGAACTTTCTCAGTGTGATGAAGGACATATGCAAAACCCTCAAGATAAGCTTCGTATGTTGTAGAGAGACTAATGCCCCTAAGACCAGCTGCAATGGAAAGACGCTTGCTCTAAATAGTTCTATTAGATGCTGTGCTTCTTTTGAGCGTGATAAGGGAGTGAAGGGGAGACGTGGAAAGAAGAAAGAAGCATCCATATTGGAAGTGAAAGTTGGGAAAGAAAGCTGTCTTTAGTTGCATCTGAAAAGAGTCAGTTGATTCCATTAGACGTAAACTAGACACTGAGACAAATTTTATTTCTGTATATAGTCAGTGAACGATCAGATATCGAAAACAAAACACATTGCTCATTAAGGTAATAGAGATATTAACTGAGAACCGGAAATAAAAAATATTTAGAATTAACACTACAAAAGTTTTAAGGTCATGAGGAAGCAATAAAAATCAAAGACTGTGGAATTTGACACAAAGTTATACTATACATAAAAATTAAACAAATAATAGGTAAAATAAAGATTTCAAAAAATAATATATGGATTGACAAACAACAAACTTATTCGAATCATGCAGAAGAAATTTAGCAGAGAAATTACTGAATTTTGTTTCATACGCTGTGACTGAATTATTAGAATGCTATGTGAGAAAAAAAAATCAAGGACTCACATTACACCACGTATAGATTGTTGACTGTGGACCATTCAGTTAAACAAAAAGCATAAAGCAGTCCTTTTTAAATTTCACATCATGCACTCCAATCCCTCTTATCTTCTCTTCTTCTCATACCTGCTCTCCATGCTTGCAACCTCCCGCCCAACAAAGAAAAAAATATCTCATTGTGAAAGCTGTAGTGCATCACACAGTATACCCCTTTGTCCACTCTTTTTTCCTTGAAAATGTTCATTGCAGTGACTCGTTGTTCAGGTTTGAGGCCTCTGGCTTCTGCTACTCTATCAATACTGGAACATCATGGGGGCTCCTCTCAGATATCCTGTTGTTGCCCTGTGTCATGGAGATCATGTAGGTTTGTATCTGTAGCCTTCATGCACTCCAGCAGCTCATCAATGGGGTAGATGTTGGGATGAGGCAAGTCAAAGGCCTGGATCTGGGCCTGAGAGGTAGCTGAGCTGGTCAGCACTCCAGCTTTACCATTCTCATGGCCTTGGGGCATTTCACCCACATCCCCTGCCACCAGGGCCAGCTATATCCTGCTGCTCAGGTGAGGTATAGGGCCCATTCTCCCAAGTGTTGCCATGGCCAGTTCTCCCACTTCATGACCCTGGGGCCAGATGTCTTGTCTTCATAGAGGGTGAGAGACAAGAGAGGGGAGGAGGGTATCTTTCTCTCATCAGTAGCACTACCTAGCACACCCCAGCAGACGAAAGGCAGGGCCAACTCTCCTGGGCTCAGGTCCTTGGGGCCAACTCACCTGTGACCCCCACATTCAATGCCAGCTCTGCTGTGCTGCCCAGTTGAGGTGCAGGGTCTGCTTTCTTGAGTGCTGCAGCAGGTGATGTGCTGGGTCAGCTCTCTTGTTGTCATGTTCCCAGGGCCATCTCTATTATAATGCACAGATGAGGGGTGGGACAAGATCTGCACAGCCCTCAGACAGAAATATGTCCCTAGGCAGAAACTCAGATGAGGGATATTCTCCTGGCCTTTGGTGGTTAACAGACCCCTGTTGCTGCAGGTCCATGGACCAAGATATTGACCTAGATGGCAGCAGAAGGCAGGAACGTGGTCCCAAATGTCATCATCACATCAGGCTGTTCCTCACTACCCTCAAGTCTCCAGTTCTGCTTCTCTTCCCACATCCTTCTGTTTCTTTCTCTTCCATTTCTCCACCACTTATTTGCTTCTCTTAGTGACACCCAGAGTGTCTGGAGTCATTCCAGGAGTGGTCTCAGGGGTGCTATGTCCTGCTAGGACATTACAGCACCAAGCAAGAGTCATCGTAAGCATGGTCTGCCTTTCCAGGACCATGCAGCACTGGACTTGGTGGTCATCTTAGGCTATCTCTCTTTCAGGGACCCATGGCGCTGGCCTTGTGGTCACCTTGGCCTGCTCCTTCTCTGGCCTGCCAAGATGGCCCCTTACATGGGTTATCTGTCTCAGGCTCACTACCACCTAGGCCTGCAGATTCTTCTAGTCTCTGGTTTGCTCCCTTTCCTGGGAGTTTGTCAGGGCCTGCCTGGTGCCAGACTGGTGGTCATCTCTAGCTAGCTCCATATCTAGGCCCTCCACTGCTGGACTGGTTTAATTTTTTTCAGGTAATGTTAAGCTTCTGATCATTTAGCTGTTCAAAGGTCAGAACACTGAGCATAGACATAGCCTCTCTCCTCTCTACTACCTACTGGAGCAAGTGTGACAAGGCAGCCACACCTGCAGCACCTCTAGGGCCAGGATAAAGTAGGTCTTAAAATTTAGAAGGAAGAATCTAAAAGGATTTTAAATCTTGAGTGAAGCAGCCATTTTGGAAATATGACAATGAAAGTATATGTACAAAAGGCTAAACTTAAAATTTTTAAATTAATTTATTCATATTACATCTCAATTGTTAGCCCATCCCTTGTATCCTCCCTTTCTTTCCTCCCTCCCGCTTTCCCCCCTACTCCCCTCCCCTATGTCTGTGACTGAGGGGGACCTCCATTCCCTGTATATGCTCCTAGGGTATTGAGTCTCTTCTTGGTGACCTATTATCTTTCCTCTGAGTGCCACCAGGCCTCCCCATCCAAGGGACATGGTCCAATATGGGGCACCAGAGTTTGTGTGAAAGTCAGATCCCCTTCTCCACTTAACGGTGGAGAATGTCCTGTCCATCGGCTAGACTGGGTAGGGGTTTGAAGTTTACTGCCTATATTTTCCTTGGCTGGTGCCATAGTTTGAGGAGGACCCCAGGGCCCAGACCTGCCTGTAGTTTTCCAGGACCCTCTGGATCCTTCTATTTCCTCATTCTCCCAGGCTTCTCACCTCTAAAGTCTCAATAGGATGTCCTCCCCTCTGACCCACTTTCCTGGTAGGTAAAGTTTTTCATGGGGGCGTACCCCTTGGACTAGTGTCTTGATATAAGTGAGTATATACCATTTGACTCTTTTTGCTTCTGGGTGAACTCACTCATTATGATAATTTCTAGTTCAATCCATTTTAAACTTAAATTTTATCAGAATTAAAAATATTTTTTCTTCAAAAGTATGTTAAGACGTGTCAAGAAAAAGCACTGTAAGAAAATATTTTTAATATGTGATCTAATAAATGCTTATGTCAAAAAGATCCAGATGTAGGTCTTTAAAATAGTAATAAGAAAACATAAAAGTAGGGTTTTTAAATTAATTAATTAATTCACTTTACATTTCGGTCCTTGCACCCTCTTCCTCTCCTCCCAGTCACACTCTTTTTCCCCTATCCCTCCTCCCCTATTCCTCAGGAAAGGGGAGGCCCCTACCCACCCACCCTAGCTCATCAAGTCCCATCAAGACTGATTTGGTCCTCTTGCCCTGTGGCCTAGTGAGGCAGTCCCACTAGGAAGGAGTGATCAAAAAGCAGGCAACAGAGTCCATGTCAGAGCCTACCCCTGCTCCCTTTACTAGAGGATCCACATGAAGGCTGAGCTGTCCATTGGCTACATCTGTGTAGAGGACCTAGGTCCAGTCCATGCGTGGTGCTTGGTTGGTGTTCACAGGCCCCTCTGTGTCCTGGTTAGTTCAATCTGTTGGTCTTCTTGTAGAGCTCTTGTCATCTCTAGGTCATTTTATCCCTCCCCACTTTTCCACTAGGCTGCCTATGTCTCACCCAGTGTTTGTCTGTGAGTCTCAGCAACTGTTTTGACCCAAAGTAGGCTTTTTTAATGGGCAAAAATTTTGAATCAATAAAGATACAAGAAGACTCTTGCACTCAGTTGTCCTCAAGAACGGCAAATTAAATGTACAATAGGAAACATTATATAGCTTTCAAAATAAGTAAAATTTGGAAGATTGACCATAACAAATATTGGCAATAATTAAATATATGAAACTCATATATACTAACTTTGTAAAAGGATACAATCACTTTAGGGCTAAAAGGTCAATTTCTTAGGAAGTAAGATATAGTTGGGAATATTATAAACTATAATACCAACCTTCCAGTCAAAAGGGGTCCTACTGTGTGTAACAGTGGCACAATTGCTAAGGAAATAACGAATCACTTTGATTTAATTTGAAGCCTCTGCAACAAGAGGAAATTCATTCCTGGTACTGTAAACTTAGTCTAAAACCCATGCCTGAGCAGTTCTTACTGTCTATAGATCAACTTATTACTATTTGGCTAAGCTATCATTACACCAAACTAACTTCTTATTATTATCATATAAACGCTACTCTTAACATAATTACAGAAACTTCTGTTTGCAATGAACAGTGGTCAATACTGAGATTCATGGCTACTCAGGATGGTGAGAATAAGTGATGACTAAATGCTTAGCCCAAGATAAAACATTTAACATCTTATCAAAGGCCCAGAGATCATCATAGAACTAGCACCACACAGAATACAAGATCCAGAAGATACTGAGACATATGGTCCTGGATCCTGGTTACCCTCAGTAGGTCTCAAAACAAACAAACAAACAAACATTTTGTAGGGAGGGAGTGTAGGGCAGAGGAGGGATGAGAAGGGTGAAGGGTAATAGAGAGGGTGGAGAGTTAATACTAGTTGGAATATACTTTATACATGTTTGAAATGGTCACTAACAGAATAAATAAATTAAAAACAAAGCAGGACTGCTAACATAATCTAGCCATTCCTTCTCTAGGTATTTACCCAGAAGAAAGAAAACATACATTCCAATAAAAATTTGTACAATGCTGTTCGTTTTAGTTTTATTATTGTTTTGCATTGAAGCGGGGTTTCATTATGTAGCTCCAACTGTCGTAGAACTCACTATGTAGACCAGGCTGAACTCAAACTCACAGGAACTTTCCTGCCTCTGTCTCCCAAGTGCTGGGTTTAAAAGGGTGCACCACTATGCTAGGCTTCGATTATTTGTAATAATTAAAATACCTGATAAAAGCAGAATTAACAGACAAATTGCAGACCATGCCAGCAATCAGTGTCACCCACTGCTGAAAGGGAATGCCTCACACCGGCAAAACTAGGAATGAATCTCAAAATAATGAATCTTTAATGAATGTTGACAAGAGAGTGCATGTGTGTTAAAGTTTTCTATCATGTAACAATTTTGAAAAGGTAAACTGATATATAATGAGAAAATACATTAGCTGTTGCATGGGTGGAAAGGGCCTGGTGTTAGAAATGAGATTCCAAAGGGTCACGAGAATTTTTTTGCGACAATAGCTATGATCATTACTTTGATTGCAGATAGTCATGGGTGAGCAAATCATACACTTTAAATTTAAGCAATGTATTGTAAGATAATTATACGTCTAATAACATTCTAAAAAAATCAACCTTACCCTTCTAGGTGTCGTGATTCTGACTCTGGTATTTTGTTCTCTCATAAAACTGTTAAATTAACATTATAACTGACACTAAGTGGAACAGAAGATCTCAAAACACTCATGACACCTCGTCATCAGCTGTCTATAGAATCCAATAAGGTGGAGCCCACAAGTACAGCTAGTGCCTGCTAGAAGTATGATTTTTTTTTTTTTTTTGGTACTAAGTTAAATGATTTCTCTTTCTCCACTGAACTGAATGAAAACTTCCAGGGATTTGAAATATTGTTAAGCACTTTCCTCAAAATCCACTTTCAGTATTCATGATGGAATGAATAAACAATTCACCACCAAATTTTGAAAGATACTTACCCTATTCTAAGATTCCAGAATTTTAATGCTTGGTACACTAAAGATTAATATTATAGTAGTGGAAACATGATTAAGTACTTATTAGGTGACTTATAATTATATGTAGTTAAATTGTGATCATTTCCTATTACTAAACCATGTGCAAAGTGTCATATAGTCAAAGAAAAAGCAGCAAAGCTAAGACTAAGCAGAGAGACTGTTTTCTTCAATGGCATGTGTTCAGCAAGGAGATGAACTGCTTGTATCCTGAATAAAGGGCTGTGATGAAGCCATTAGTCAATGTGCTGGCCTTTCGGCTGATCAATGTTTATTACTTCCTTACCTGGTCACAGTGATTTATTGTACAATTCTCACTTTTTATTATCTTTTCTCATGAATTTTTCAATAAGGACTGACCATAATTCCTTAAAGTTGTGCTAACAATAAAACAAGGCTATTACGATGGTTTTCTCCAGAGACCATTTAAAGTTCATAATATGTGAATAATTTAAATGATTTGTGGACTGTCAGTGACAGAGGAAACCCCACAAATAAAATCCCAATAGGAAGTTTCATCTTTGAGTGAGAGATCCTTAATGCTTCATGGTAACCTCTGTGAATTTACTGATGCTTGGAAACTTAGCAAAAATATGTTGAAACAAGAAAGCCTCTATTTTATAATTGCACCCATGACACAGTTCAGCTTTACTCACATATATATTTTTTAGAGGTTAAATAATAAAAGTCCTTCACAGGTATAATTTTCAGGCAATATATGTATTAGTTAGCAAATATTTACCATGGGACTATATAATGTAAAAGTAGGGATAATAGCAATGAGAATATTAGATAACGTCCCTAAATAGAAATGGCTGGTACATTCTAGAGGCCAAACCCTTCAGATATTTCTGTCTTGGGGATAACTATATACCTCTCAGTCCAACCATTCATCAATCTCTGACACAGAGGAGGTCTCTTTTCTACTCAAATTTAGAATAAAATACAATTATTTTCTTTAATACATTAATGTACTTTACTTTTTGGAATAGAATCAAAGTAAAGTCACGACAGCAGATCAGGAGTCTTGATGCACAGTACTAAAAAGGCTTCTTAGGGACAATACAGGTGGTAAACTTTAAACCCCTACCCAGATCTAGCCAATGGACAGAATATTTTCCACACTTGAGTGGAGAGTGGGATATGACTTTCTCACGTACTCTGGTGCCTCACATTTGACCATGTCCCCTGGAAGGGGAGACCTGGTGGCACTCAGAGGAAGAACAGCAGGTTACCAAGAAGAGACTTGATACCCTATGAGCATATACAGGGGGAGGTAATCCCCCTCAGGAACAGTCATAGGGGAGGGGAATAAGGGGAAAATGGGAGGGAGGGAAGAATGGGAGGATACAAGGGATGGGATAACCATTGAGATGTAACAAGAATAAATTAATAAAAAAGGCTTCTTTATAGGGAGAAATCAGTGTTCAAGAAAAATCTTTGCTATACACAGAAAAAAGACTATTGACATAATTTTGAGCAATGTCAGCATTGTCTGAACTTGAGATAATGAAGTGAAAGACAGTATTCACTTTTCAGACATGACATGGCCACTGCACACATGAACCCATAGCTGTACACACAAGACTCTCACCAATTAAGTCAGCCATATTCAGCAAGGATGGGAGAGAGGCTCACATGGTGACAACTGCTGTTGTCAGGAACTGATGGCTGCTGTACAAGACAGTTTTCTCCAGATGTTTGGACCTTAGAAGACTATCCCTGTACCAGTAGATGCCTTTATACTCATATGTAGGTTCAATTTTCTTAACCAATATGTTTTACTAACAACTTAATAACTGAGCATACGTCACTTATAACCAGACCAACCAAAACCATATGGAAAATAGGATTAAGGAACACAATAACAAAACTGTAAGGATATCAGTTCAGATGAACGATTCTCCTGGCATAATCAGCAGGATGTCTTCTCTTGGAACCTGGAGTAACCAGAACCCGGAATCTCAGCAGGAGCCAGAGCCCTAAAGCCTTCCCTGGAGTGGTTCTCTCTAGGAGCGTCTCGGAGTGGAGTGATGAACAGCCAAAACTATCCAAAGTATCCAAAAGCCCCACCTCTAGTTTTCGGCTCATTTATATATCTCCTCCCAGAGTTTGTTCATGGGATCTTTTCAGCTGGCAACACTCAAGCTCCCGCATGAGGTGGTTGGTCTTGTAGTGGATTAACCTCACCTGTTCTCTCACAAGACTGTTCCGATCCCAGACTTGGGATCATAACGAAAACAGGTTTATTGCTCCTTCACTCATATACACACTGGTCTCTTAGACATGTTTGTCTACTTCTAAATCTAACATTAATATTTATTGATTAAGTTTAAAGACCTTTAAATCTTATCAATATACAATTAATGTGTTGGGTTTAAACTAAGGTAAAACTAGGTTTAAGCTAAACTGTTATTATATGAATTTAATTTTAACTTTTGGAATTATTTTACCTTTGGCATGTTGTCTCAATTTATACATTTGGAAATTATATAAAGGCTTATAAATGCAGCCTATCCCAGGGTAACAGTATCTAGTTCAACAAACAGGTATTTTTAGTCCTTGAAATGATTAGGTGTGACAGGGATCATCTCTACAAGTGACAGTAGAAAGGGACACTGACTTTATTTCACTTCCTTCTAGCATGTTCCTTCTAATGATAATAATAGGCAAAGAAGACTAACTGAATTTGTATTATTCCAAGGATAAATAGCTCAATAATATTTTTAATTTCTTGTTTTTAAAATAAATACCATTATGTTTGTCTCTTTTAAAAATTCCGCCTAAATGTAACATTTATATAATTCCTGATTCTGTCATGGTTCTTCTTGCCATAGGTAATCTATTGTATATATGTGTAATAATATGAATGTATATGTACAAAAATAAAATAAATTTTTAAAATTGCTTTTAAATACACAAGGTATTTTTTTCTGGCTGCCGAAGTGATTTGTGGGAGAGACCAAAAATCCCTGCCTGGTGTTAGAAGAAAGAAACACCGCATTCAAATATAATATGCTTCTGGATGAGATGCGTGCTCAATAAGTAATAGTGAAAAGTCTAAGAATAACCAACAAGGCTGATGCCTTCTATATTGAGAAAACAGCCATTTTTGTTAAAAAGGCGATAGTAAAAACCCATCCACAAATTCACTAGTGACCTTACATGAGACAAAATAGATATATTTTTATCTTCTAAATCCTCACTGAGCAGTATATGCCTAGCACTGGTTTAATAATGGGAAATTTGACAGTGGTCAGCACACAGGGACATGTTTTTGATGCCTGTGTGTCAGTGATCTTAGGTGGCAAGATAAACTATAAACATACCGCAAATAAAAATATAGGTGCACACATTAAGTCAAGTTTAAGTGTAATCACATAGCGGAGTAAAATAGTGTGGGAAATGTGAGGCAGCAGGTATGACATGCTTCTCGCATGGGCTTAGTGATAACCCTAGGTACATCTCCAACATCAGAGGCATCAAGCAAAAGAAATTCTGCAGTCCTGGGTGGAGAAGACGGCTTGACATTTATGGAACAAGAAGAAATTCCAACTGGTCAGACAAACTGAAATGTATCGAATTGAATGGAATGGTTTAAAAAAGAAGTTGGGAGAGTCTGGGATAGGCGTCAAGTTGGTTCTAAAGCTCTGCAACTGTTATAAGGATTTTGACAGACTACTTCTAAATGCTATTTAAATATGACAATGCTTTTGATAAGCAAAAATAGTGTGGAATTATCAATAAATAAAGGAAGGAAGAAGAAAGAAAGCCCACCATAATCATTTACTTTATCTAAAATTTAAAATTTAATGTTTATTTTTTTTAGAAAACAGAGAGAGTGAGTGACAGAGAGAGAGAGAGAGAGAGAGAGAGAGAGAGAGAGAGAGAGA
>OU015755.1:74020701-74037854 GCA_907169655.1 Acomys percivali | reverse complement strand
CAATTGTTAGCCCATCCCTTGTATCCTCCCTTTCTTTCCTCCCTCCCGCTTCCCCCCCTACTCCCTTCCCCTATGTCTGTGACTGAGGGGGACCTCCTCCCCCTGTATATGCTCCTAGGGTATCGAGTCTCTTCTTGGTGACTTATTATCTTTCCTCTGAGTGCCACCAGGCCTCCTCATCCAAGGGACACGGTCCAATATGGGGCACCAGAGTTTGTGTGAAAGTCAGATCTCCTTCTCCACTTAACGGTAGAGAATGTCCTGTCCATTGGCTAGTCTGGGTAGGGGTTCGAAGTTTACTGCTTATATTTTCCTTGGCTGGTGCCATGGTTTGAGGAGGACCCCAGGGCCCAGACCCGCCTGTAGTTTTCCAGGACCCTCTGGATCCTTCTATTTCCTCATTCTCCCAGGCTTCTCACCCCTAAAGTCTCAATAGGATTTTCTCCCCTCTGACAGGATCATATTATTATTTGATTCGGTTTATCATTTCAACAAGTTTTGAATGGGAGCCTTTTAGGACCATGAGTCCATTGGGTTTGTAATCCCAGAATGACATCATTCATGGTGGGCTGGGTATCCCTACATTAATTTATCAAGAAGATGTCCTATAGGTCAACCTGGGGGTATTCTCAATTCCAATTCCTTCTTCCCAGGGGACCCTGGTTCATGTCAAGAAGACAAAGCAAATAAGGCCCTAGCCAAGGACAATACAGGCGGTAAAATTTAAACCCCTACCCTGATCTAGCCCATGGACAGAACAGTCTCCACACTTGAGTGGAGAGAGGGATTTGACTTTCTCAAGTACTCTGGTGCCTCACATTTGACTATGTCCCCTGGTGGGGGAGACCTAGTGGCACTCAGAGGAAGGACAGCAGGTCACTGAGAAGAGACTTGATACCCTATGAGCATATACAGAGGGAGGTAATCCCTCTGAGGAACAGTCATAGGGGAGGGGAATAAGGGGAAAATGAGAGGGAGGGGAGAATGGGAGGATACAAGGGATGGGATAACCATAGAGATGTAACAAGAATAAATTATTTAAAAAAATATAAAAAAAAAATAAATAAATAAAGACTAGCCAGAGCAGCAACCATTGAAATACTGTGTGAACTCCTTCTCTGGGAGGAAAGTATCATAGTTAATCTTTGCCTAGTTTCCCATGTTCTACACGTAGTTGCAAAGATATAAACTCCATAACCAAGGTGTTCACTTAATCTATTATGTTAAGTCCGCTTACCTATATGCTGCTTATGCCGTGTGAACTGAATCTGTTCTCCCAAACTCTTCTGTTGAAGCTGTACTCTAACAAATACATAAGTGGTGGGCCTTGTAGGCGAATATTTTTTGGCAAGGATTCATGGTGGAGGAGTCCTCACCATGGGATTGGTGTCTTTAGAAGGACAAGACACATGAGCACCCTCTCTCCAGTTTATGAAGACACAGGGAAAAGATGCAGTTTTCTGCAAGTCAGGAAATGGGCCCTTAGCAGAGACAGAAACTGACAGCACGTTGATCTTAAACCAGCTTCTAGATTTATGACAAATAATGTCTATTTTTGGGGTACCAAATGTATCATTTTATAGTAGCCTGAACTAAGATAAAGTCTTCAATGTTTTCAGTGATTTTTTTTTCATTCAACTCAGGCACCTTGTACTAGTGACTTTATTAACCTATGATAAGTGTGTCTCGTTTATTTCTCTTCATGCTGTCTGTAGTTTCCTACTGAAAAGTTGTGCTTGGGTTATTTGGGGAACATGTAATAAGAATAATCATATTTTTTCTGTGGAGTGATTATACTTATGGTCAGAATTTGTTTCTTACTTGAGAGTAACTCCTGATTTCTTTTATTACTTTTCATAATATTCACAGAGGTCCTTTTGTTGATACCTTTTGGAGTTTCCTTTGTTATAATTTACCATCTTGCTTTCAATATCAAGGTGCATTATTTGTTAGTAAGTTAAAAGTAATTATATTACAGAAATGGAATATTATTTATTATAACGTTATTAAATAATATTTTATATTGGTTCTGACGTTTCATTAGGAATTTATTTGCAATATATATGAAATCTTTCACTCTGGCCAATTTACCTTTAAAAATAATTTTTAATATTTGAGAAATTTTACTGTTAATATTTTCAATTTCCTATTTAAGGTAATAATCTGTCCAGTTTTATATTATTTGAAATAATTTAAATACATTAATTAACACATCTGTCTTTGAGAGCTAAAGATGGGATAATATCAGTAGTAAAATCTATATTTAAATATCTATATATTTATATCTATCGATATCTATTATTTATCAAATATATATTAAATACATCTCTATATATACATATATATATAAAATAGGTAGATAGGTAGAAAAATAGAAATAGAAAGATCTAGTGATTATTAGATAGATATATATAGTGATTGAACTCATTTTTGTGAACTCTTTAGCAGTTACCAGGATCTCCAAAATGCAAGAAAATCTTGAAAAGCCTAAGTGCCAACTTTTGTAATAGAAAATGAAAAGGAAAGACAACCAAAGAAGAAATGTAAAAATTAACTAAAATAAGGAAACATGTCAACCAATTATTATTGCCCGATTTATATTTCAACTCAAACTAAAAACCATAAGCACACAGATATATATTCATCAAAGAATTAGGCATATATGCATAATAATCTGTTACCTGACAACTTGTAGAAATTAACTTTGTGTCCAATAATAGCAGTAAACATTATTTTATTATAATGTTTTTATAATATATTTTATTAATCTATTCATATTACATCTCAATTGTTATGCCATCCCTTGTATCCTCCCCTTCCTCCCTCTGTCCGATTTTCCCCTTACTCCCCTCCCATATGACCGTGACTGAGAGGGACCTCCTCCCCCTGTATATGCTCATAGGGTATCAAGTGTCTTCTTGGTAGCCTGCTATCCTTCTTCTGAGTGCCACCAGGCCTCCCCATCCAGGGGACATGGTCAAATATGGGGCACCAGAGTTCATGTGAAAGTCAGTCCCCAATTTGCACTCAATTGTGGAGAATGTCCTGTCCATTGGGTAGGGGTTCAAAGATTACTGCACGTATTGTCCTTGGCTGGTACCATAGTTTGAGCAGGACCCCTGGGCCCAGATCTGCCAATCATAATGTTCTTCTTGTAGGTTTCTAGGACCCTCTGGATCCTTCTATTTCCCCATTCTCCCTTGCTTCTTTCACCTAGAGTCCCAAAAGAAACAGTCTAATTGTCCCTCAATAGAAGAACGGATAAAGAAACTGTGGTACATTTACACTATGGAATACTACTCAGCTATTAATAACAAGGATTTCCCGAAATTTGTGGACAAATGGATTGAACTAGAAATGATCATAATGAGTGAGTTAACCCAGAAGCAGAAAGAGTCAAATAGTATATACTCACATATATCTGGACACTAGGCCAAGGGGCATGTCACATGAAAGTCTTCACTATAATGTTTTTTTATTAATTTATTTAGATTACATCTCAATTGTTATCCCATCACTTATATCCTCTCATTCCTCCCTCCTTCCCGCTTTCACCCGATTCCTCTCCACTAGGTCTATTACCGAGGAGGACCTCCTCTCCCACTATATCGTCATAGGTTATCAAGTCTCATCTTGGTAGCCTGCTTATTCTTTGAGTGCCACCAGGCCTCCCCACAAGGGGAAGTGGTCAAATATGGGGCACCAGAGTTCATGTCAGAGTCAGTCTCTGCTCTCCACATAATTGTGGAGAATGTCCTGTCCATTGGCTAGATCAGAGTAGGGGTTTAATGTTTACTACTTGTATTGTCCTTGGATAGTGCAATAGTTTGAGCAGACCCCCTTGGGCCCTGATTCACCCATCACGATGTTCTTCTTGTAGGTTTCTAGGACCCTCAGGATCCTTCTATTTCCCCATTCTCCTATATTTCTTTTACCTAGAGTCCCAGTAGAATGTCCTCACATCTATCCCAATCTCCTGGTAAGTGAAGACTTTCATGGGACATGCCTTTTGGGCTAATGCCCAATTATAGGTGAGTATATACCATGTGAGTCTTTCTGCTTCTAGGTTAACTCACTTGTTATGATAATTTCTAGTTCCATCCATTTGTCTGCAAATTTCAGGATTTCCTATTTTAGTATTTTTGAAATATTTGTTTTTTTTTTTTGTGTGTGTGTGTGTATGGTTCTTTCCCTGAATGCATATCTGTGTACTGTATGCATGCCTGGCACCCACAGAGGCCCAAAGAAGATACTGATCCCTTAGAACTGCAGTTACAAAGAGTTGTGAGTTACCACATGGGTACACTGGAGATCAAATTTAAAACTTCTGGAAGAATGGCAAATGCTATTAACTGCTGAGACATCATTCCAAAGCCATTATTATTATTTTTTATGAATTACTTTTTGCATGCTGTGTGTGTACATACATGCATGTGTGCAAATGTGATTGCATACATATATGCATGGAGTGTGTGCACATGTGTGTGCTGGAAGGTGTTACTCATCTGCAGGCTGAACCTGTTTAAACTAGTCTTGCAACCAGAAAGCCCTAGATATACACCTTTTTCCATACTCCTCTTTGATGTGGCTAAAGGTGTGCATGGTACAGAGCCTAACTTTTACACAGTTGCTGAGATCTGGTCTCAGATCCCTGTGTTTGCATATCAAGAGCTCTTCCCCACTCTGTCAGCTCTGCTGCTTCCATGACTCTCTATAAACCGTGAATAGAAAATAGTGCAGACTAATATTACCTCTAATTTGTTTCTAAATAATATGGATTGGATAGGCAGAATAGGGAGCACAGGACAAAAATTGGCTGATATTAATCTTGAAACTAGGGATTGATAAGTAGACTCACTGTTTATTGTATTAGCAATAATTGTTACTATTTGAAGTTTCTAGCATTAGCTATCTTCTATTTTAGGTGGAAATGGGATAGGGCTCGCACTTATTGAAAGAGAGTAACATGGAGGCTGGGGATCTGGCTCAGGGGTAATGTACTTGCAACATGAGCATGACTACCTGAGTTAGGATGCTCATCTCATATATGTAAAACTCCAGACACGATAGCACATATCTGTAACTCTAGCAATGTGTGCGGGGAGTAGCAGAGGCAGGTAGGTTTCCAGCACTCCCTAATCAACCAGTCTAGCAAAAGCCTTACAATGTCCAAGTTTAGCAAAAGACTCTTTCTAAAAACACAAACAAACAAAACAATAAAGGTGATGAGTGATAGAAAAATATACCTAAGGTTGACCCTCTGGCCTTCAAACACATACATGTACAGGAACATCCACAGCTGTATACACATAATATAATGCATACATAAACACACACAGAGATACACATAAGAAAACTCCATATTCATAAGGAAACAGACTCTGTCACCCAGAAAACCCTGCAGAGACAATATTTGCATTCTTGGTAAGCATTGAATACGCTAGGATACTAACCATTACTGAGAATGATGATCACTAAAAGGCAATAAATAAGGATCCTTTTTCTGCCATATGCACTTGACCTCAGAGGGATTCAGTAACCCAGATGAATAAGGGCAGTTATTTTATGAGGAATTCCAGCTAATGATTGCAAAACTAATGGCATAATTAAGACAGCCACCATTTTACAACCCAATATAAAACAGTTGGCTTGAGTAAAAGGGCCTCAAATACTGACAACTATTAAATGAAAGATTAATGATGTACTTATAATGAAAACCTCTGGCTCCCTCTACCAATAACTGCTGATCAATTACTATTATTAAAACAGAGACTTAAATACTTCATATGTTGTAATATGTAATATGTTTAATATGTTGAAATTGTGTCCTTATTAAAAGGTTGAACATGGCAATCTAGTTGAGAGAACATAGTTGTGAAATAAAAATTCAACCAGTTGAGTCCTGGTGTGGACGAGCGGTGCTGGTTATTTTGAGTTGGTACAAGGCGAAGCCTGGTTCTTCATGAGATGTGTCTGCTAAACTGCAAGAATTCACAAGAGGCTTGAGAATGTGGTCATGGTTTTTGAGGCCTGGCTGTAGGAGGTAGGCTGGAGACACTCAGTACAGGTCAGTTGTGCATCCACGAAGGCGATCTATTTGGTAGAGTGTTAGAATCCTGGAAGATCCTGTTCTCCTGTACTAAGTGAGGGAATGTCACAAGTAACAGCTACTTACTCTTTTGATGTCCCTACTGACTTTATAAATTGTTCATCTTTGGGTGCTGAAGAAGATACTGGAAATGTAGACTTATGGGTTGATGAAAAGGCCAATGTGGAGAACACGTTTCTTGGGAATGGGAGACGAGAGCCATTTCAGGGCAAAACTTTGTTGAGAAAAGCCAAGCTTCAGCAAGGCTGTGTCACACCTTTGAAGGCAGTTGAGAACACTTGCTAGAAAGAGACAGAAAAGGAAAATATTCAGAAACAATCCATTTCATCAAGTGACTGCTCTTTTCTGAATGCTAAGGGAGCTGTACCAGGAAATACTCCCATCCAGCCTCTGAGATGTCTTAGACTTTTTGCTCAGAAGGAGTTGGAGCAGAAAGAAAAACATCATGTTGCCCTTGTTGAAATGAAAGCAAAGAGATGTGCCACTTCTAATGGTGACTGCCTGCCTAACAAGAGGATGAAGGTTGCTCATAAAATGAAACCGGAGGAAGAGGAAGAAGGCAGTGTTCCAGCTACTTCAAGGAAGGGTGAGGGAGAAGGCCTGGAAAAAGCTAAGGGCAGGCATGCTGAGTCTGCTGTCCCACCTGCAAGGCAGAAGGTTCTATAAAGTACTGAAGAGGAGGAGTTGGAGAAAAGATTGAAAATGCAGGAGGTGGTGGAGATGCGGGAAAAAAATGAAGAATTCAAGAAGCTTGCTCTCACAGGACCAGTGCAACCTGTACCAAATACAAGGGCATCCACATTTGTAAAAGAACTATTAAAAAAGCTTAAACCACCCATCAATCCCCACACATTAATAGTGAGAGACTTCAACACCCCACTTTCACTGAAGGATAGTCACTGAAACATAATCTAAGCCAAGAAATAACATCATTAAGCAACACCATGAGTCAAAGGGATCTAACAGATATTTACAGAACTTTTTACCCAAACACAAAGATTATACTTTCTTCTTTGCACCCCATGGAACCTTCTCCAAAATTGATCAAATAGTAGGTCACAAGGAAAGCCTCAACAGAAACAAGAAGATTGACATAACACCTTATATCATATCAGATCACCATGGTCTAAGGCTGGACTTCAACAAAAAAAGAAATAACAAAAAGCCTACATGCATATGGAAACTAAACAACTCTCTACTTAATGACACCTGGGTCAGGGAAGAAATAAAAAAATAAATTAAGGACTTCCTGAAATTCAATGAAAATGAAGGAAAAGCATACCCAAAATTGTGGGACATTTTGAAAGCGGTGCTAAGAGGAAAATTCATAGCACTAAGTGTCATTATAAAGAATTGGAAACATCCCACATAAGCAACTTAATGACATATCTGGAAGCCCAAGAGAAAAAGAAGCAGGAAACACCCAAGAGGAGTAGACGTCTGGAAATAACCAAACTCAGGGCTGAAATCAATAAACTAGAAACAAAGAGAACAATTCAAAGAAACAACAAAACCAGGAGCTGGTTCTTTGAGAAAATAAAAAAGATAGACAAACCATCAGCCAAACTAACTAAAAGGCAGAGAGACACTATCCAAATCACAGAAATAAAAAGGGAGACATAACAACAGACACTGAAGAAACACAAAGAATTATAAGACTCTACTTTAAAGGTATATATGCCACAAAATTTTAAAATCTAAGGGAAAAGGGCAATTTTCTTGATCGACTCCACTTGCCAAAATTGAATCAAGATCAGATAAACAAATTAAATAGTCCTATTTCTCCTATAGAAACAGAGCAATCATTGATAGTCTCCCAACCAAAAAATGCCCAGGGCCAGATGGTTTCAGTGCAGAATTCTACCAGACCTTCAAAGAAGAGCTAATTCTCATACTCTTCAAGCTACTCCAAAAAATAGAAACAGATGGAACATTACCAAACTCATTCTATGAAGCCAGTCACATTAATACCTAAACCCCACAAAAACCCAACAGAAAAGAGAATTTCAGACCAATTTCTCTTATGAACATTCATGCAAAATTACTCAATAAAATACTTGCAAAATGAATACAAGAACATATCAAAGATATCATTCGCCTTGACCAGGTAGGGTTCATTCCAGGCATGCAGGGATGGTTTAATATATGGAAATCCAACTGAAAGAAAAAAACCATATGATTGTCTCCTTAGATGCAGAAAAAGCATTTGACAAAATCCATCACCCATTCATGTTTAAAGTTTTGGAGAGATTAGGAATGCAAGGCATATACCTAAACATAATAAAGGCTATATACAGCAAGCCAATAGACAACATCAAATTAAATGGAGATATTTTCAAGGAAATTCCTCTAAAATTGGGGACCAGACAAGGCTGCCCACTTTCTCCATATCTCTTCAATAAAGTTCTTAAAGTTCTAGCCAGAGCAATAAGACATCAAAAGGAGATCAAGGAGATCCAAATGGGAAAGGAGGAAGTCAAATTATCCCTATTTGCAGATGATGAGATAGTGTACATAAGTGACCCCCAAAATTCCACTAGAGAACTCCTTTAGCTAATAAACACCTTCAGCAAATTGGCTGGATACAAAATTAACTCTAAAAAGTCAGTAGCCTTCCTATATACAAATGACAAACATGCAGAGGAAGAAATTAGGAATACTACACCCTTCACGATAGCCACAAGTAATGTAAAATATCTAGGAGTAACTCTAACCAAGGAAGTGAAGGCTTGTTTGAAAAAAAAAACTTTAAGTCTCTGAAGAAAGAGATTGAATATGACAGCAGAAGATGGAGGGATATTCCTTGTTCATGGATCGGGAGAATAAACATAGTAAAAATGGCCATCTTACCAAAAGCAATCTACAGATTCAATGCAATCCCTATCAAAATACCTGCAAAATATTTTAAAGACATTGAAAGATCAATTCTCAACTTCATAGGGAAAAACAAAAAACCCAGAATAACAAAAACAATCCTATACATTAAAAGACCCTCTGGAGGAATTTCCATACCTGATCTCCAGCTGTACTATACAGCAACAGTAATTAAAACAGCATGGTAGTGGCACAGCAATAGGCAGGTTGATCAATGGAATCGAATAAAAGACCCAGAAATGAATCCACACACATATAGTCACTTGATTTTTGACAAAGAAGCCAAATCTATTCAATGGAAAAAGGATAGCATCTTCAACAAATGGTGCTGGTCTAACTAGATGTCTACATGTAGAAAAATACAATTGGACCCATATTTGTCTCCATGCACCCAAATCAAGTCTAAGTGGATTAAAGACCTAAACATAAAACCAAAGACACTAAATCAGTTAGAGAAAAAGTGGGCAAGAGTCTGGAACACATTGGCACAGGAGACAACTTACTGAACAGAACACCAACAGCCCAGGTCTTAAGGTCAGCAATTAATAAATGTGACCCCGTGAGGCTGAGAAACTTCTGTATGGCAGGAGACACTGGCAACAGAACAAAGCGATAGCCTACAGACTGGGAAAAGTTCTTTACCAACCCTACATCTGACAAACGTCTAATATCCAAAATATATAAAGAACTCAAGAAATTAAACACTACCAAACCAAATAACCCAATTGAGAAATGGGGCTCAGAGCAAAACAGAGAATTCTCAGCAGAGGAATATCAAATGGCTGAGAAACACTTAAAGAAAGGCCAACATCTTTAGTCATCAGAGAAATGCAAATCAAAACGACTCTGAGATTCCCTCTTGTACCCATCAGAATGGCTAAGATAAAAAATTCAAGTGACACCACATACTGGCGAGGATGTGGAGAAAGAGGAACACTTCTTCATTGCTGGTGGGCATGGAAACTTTTACAACCACTGTGTAAATCAATCTGATGCTTTCTCAGAAAACTGTGAATAGGGCTTCCTCAAGACCAGTTATTCTACTCTGTGGAATATATCCAGAAAATGCTCCACCACACAACAAGGACATATGCTCAACTATGTTCTTAGCAGCCTTATTCATAATAGCCAGATCATGGAAACAGCCTAAGTGTCCCTCAGTAGAAGAATGGATAAAGAAACTGTGGTATATCTACACATGGAATACTATTTAGCTATTAAAAACAAGGAATTCCTGAAATTTATGGACAAATGGATGGAACTATAAATGATTATAACGAGTGAGTTAACCCAGAATCAGAAAGACTCACATGGTATATAATCACTTATAATTGGGCACTAGCCCAAAAGGAATGTCCCACAAAAGTCTTCACTTATCAAGAGATTGGGATAGATGTGAGGACATCCTACTGGGACTCTAGGTAAGAAAAATATAGGAGAATGGGGAAATAGAAGGACCCAGAGGTCCTAGAAACCTACAAGAAGAACATTGTGATGGGTGGATCGGGGCCCAGGGGGGTCTGCTCAAACTATTGCACTATTCAAGGACAATACAAGTAGTAAACATTAAACCCCTACTCTGATCTAGCCAATGGACAGGACATTCTCCACAGTTAGGTGGAGAGCAGGGAATGACTCTGACATGAACTCTGGTGTCCCATATTTGACCACTTCCCCTTGTGTGGAGGCCTGATGGCACTCAAAGAATAAGCAGGCTACCAAAATGAGACTTGATAGCTTATGACCATATAGTGGGGGAGGAGGTCCCCCTTGGTCTTAGACCTAAGAGAGGGGAATAGTGTAAAAGCAGAATGGAGGGAGGAATGAGAGGATACAAGTGATGGGATAACAATTGAAGTGCAATCTGAATAAATTAATAAAATTTAAATAAAAAGAAATAAAAATGCAAAACAACATGAGGAAATAATCTGGCAAATTCAGAATGCGCAGGAATACACAATGACATTTGAAAACAGCAGACAAGGAGAATTATTTTATTCTGAAAGGGACTGACAGTCTCCCCATGCCACCAGCATACCTTATTTAAATACTAATTTGAACAAACTAAGTGGGAGGGAGACATGGCACTATGTAAGAGAGAAACCTGGATCTGGAACTGAAATTAGACAATATTAAGAAATTTGTATGGGGGGCCTGGAGAGATGGCTCAGAGGTTAAGAGAACTGACTGTTCTTCCAGAGGTCATGAGTTCAATTCCCAGCAAGCACATGGTGGCTCACAACCATCTATAATGTGATCTAATGCCCTCTTCTGGTGTGCAGGTGTACACACAGGCAGAGCACTGTATATATATATAAAAATAAATACATATCTAAAAAAAAGAAAAGAGAAATTTGTGTTGGATTTGCTTGAATGAAACAACACTGAGGTTATACGAAAAGTCCTTTTGAGATGTAGATTCAAATATCTTACAGTTAAGGAATATTACATGTGACCTAGCACTAAAATAACTCAGAAATCTCAAAGAATTACATTAAACTAGGACATAAAATATTGCTGGTTGTGTAATTGGGGGTTGGTAGGTGGAGGTGGTTCTAACATGCTATTTGGGATACAATTAGTAATTTCTATGATGAAGTCTACAAAATAACCTTTCTATTACCTGATGTAAGTTACAAACCATAGCAGCTGAGACAAACTAAAGTCAGTCTTTCAACAATTTGCTAATAAAGCCATTAAATCCTCATAAACAACTCCCAGAAAAATAAAAACATATATTAGTCCAGGTCCCTATGTTCTGTTTTTGAGAGACATTTGTCACCAGCATTTTTACCACTTAACAGTAGTTGAGGGAGAAAACAAATCAGAGTTGCCCTGTGGCAAGCAGGTTGAAACTTGACATCTGGTGATAAAAATTTGGTAAAGAGTCAAACTGTATGTGCTAAAGACTTTTGTCCTTTTTTTCCCTGCAAATAAACTCGGCTTTTCCAATCAAAATGAAAAGGGAAATTATTCAATAACCTAAAATGCACAAATGAAAACCAGTGCATGCATTCACAGAGTACTAGGACGCAGGTAATGTTATTGTGAGGCAAGCAATAAATAAATCTACTTGACAAGATTATTTTCTCCATAACAGAAAATTATTTCCGTTTTCCCCAAGTAAATATTTTGAGGCACAGAATACATAGAAACATTTCAGGCTGTGGACTCAGAAATCTACCTTCATAGATTTTACTGTCTCTAACTGAATGTTCCTTAAATACTAAATCTATAAAACATACATGTTTTATGTTTAATAGTTGGTGCTCCATTGCTTTGTGGTAATTGATTAATAATTATAGGTATATTTACTGTGATGTTTAACTCATCAGCCATCTGTGCCAGGGAACACATCTCTGTGTCTTTCAAAGACAGGTTCTGTGACTTCACTTTGCTAAAAACAAATTCTTCCTCTGCCTACATATTTTTATTTTCCTTTAGGAGTGCTCTCAGATAAACGCACGACTTACAGGACTGCCCAGTCATTCAGTATCTTGGCTACAACAGGCCCTCCCATGCTCCACACTACTGTATTCTTTGTTGGAGGGGACTGACATATGCGTTGTAGAATGGATAGCTTTATCCCATCCGCTGCCCCACTAGATGCCATTAGCACACCCAAGTTGAGGCATTGGCAAACATGCATAACTGTACTTTATTGGAATCTACTGGACAACAGTGATTGGCATAAGGACTGAAGATACAACTCGGGTTGTTCCAATTAGTGATTGAGATTTCCGGGGAGCAGATGTGAAATTGCACTGGCTTTGCCCAGCTAGGCAGTTATTAGGTTAGAATTAGAACAGATAAATCTTGTCACCAGCTGCCACAGCTATTCCTGAAATTGCAGGTATTGTCCATAGATGGAAAAAGAGAGAAAACAACCAGTCCTAGTGATCAAGTATAAATGCCTGTAATATCCTTTCTGAAGCAGCATATTCTTGGAGATTTTAATATCAAGAAACATAGACTCCCTTCAATTCCAAATTCCCTCTGGACTGCATTTGAAGCATTCCGGAGGTGGAAAATAACCGTATTGGAATTGCTGGGCTGATGTGGAAAGTCAGTCAGTAATCTGCAAAACAACTTAGGATCAGCAGTTCTTAACATTTTCAACGGCAAAGATCTTTATCACACTTCTTGAGAGAAGTGTAGTCTTTCTCTGAAAACATGCAGATAATAATATCATTTTTTATACTTGATTCCACGAGACTCAAGGTCAGCTTCCCTGAAGCCCTAAAAATGTGGGTCATACATGTGGGACCTAAGATAAGACCACCTGAACCCTCATTTACCATCTTATTTTTCAAGCACTGTTCTGGCCATGAGAAAGGAACTGGGTTGGTAAGCACACAGCTATTGCAAAATGTGTTAGGTAGTCAGGTGCACTTTCAAATATTTTGGATAATAGGTAAGTGTTCAAGAATAGTTTCCCATGCTATATTTTAATACTTAATATATTCTGGGAAGCCGTGACAAAGCTCCTCTCTGGGAAGCAATGGTATTTTAAGATTCTGTTCCTAATATTGTATATGATTAGCAAGCATAAGGAAATTCAATTCAAACAAAGTGCTTTGCATATTAATACCCAGGCCTACACATACAACATGGAAATGAGTTTTAAATGTGATAGTTACCATTGACTAAGTTTGCAAATGAATTATAATCACCAATGTGAAGCTTTTTTAAAGCTTCTCTTTCAAGGCTTCTTGGCGTTAAATGGTTTATTGGGGTGGGAAAAACCTGCTCATGCAACATAGCCGTGACCAAGGGATCTTTTTAACTTTTATTATTTCTAATTTATGAATACATTCACAGAGATAAATTCTGTTGCTAAAGAGGCCCAGAGATAAGTAAAGAAAGGGGGAGAGCATTGTTTATGGAAGGCTACAGCCTCTTTTGTTCGAATATTTTGCTGTCCTTGTGACATTGAACTATTACTGTTGCCTTCTTACTACCAAAGAAAATAAAGCTTTTTTTTTTTTTTTGAGCAAATTTAAATTTTGATCTTTGAATTTCTTGCCTAAGTGGAATTTTGGGATTCTAGCATTATAGTTTTATAAGCCATTTTACATACCAGAAAGAAACTGCAGATTACCTTCCCAAGACGTGTAAAGAAAAACTAGGAACTGTGAACTGTAAATCATCAAAGTCCTATTGAACAGTCTAGGAGTTTCTGGGCTCGACCTAACTTGAAGCATCGCAATCTCAACTTTGAAATGTATCACTTGCAAATTTATAGTCAGTAAAACAACTATGGCACAAAAACAGACATATGGTCAAAAGAATCAAATAGAGAGGCTAGAAGTGAATCCCATTCATACATCAACTGGCTTTAGACAAATGTGCCAAGAACATATAGCAGAGAAAAGACAGCCTCTTCAGAAATGATGCTCACAAGACTGGATATGTGCATTCAATAGGACAAAGCTATATCCTTCCCTCTCACTGTACAAAACAACTCATAGTGAACCAAAAGCCTCCATTTTCACAAATGATGGCTTTTTTTTCGGTAGCATGCAGGCAGAGTCCTGTGTTAAAGATTCTGCAGTGTTCATTATAGACAACACAGGGAATCAGTCCAGATGTTCATCAGTGAATCACTACTACAACCAACAATATTTCAATGACATTTCTTCCATGATAAGGTGATTGTTAACTCCCATCCTGCACCCTTGTTCAAACATAAATCCTAAGTCTCAATTCAAAATGTGTAATTGTAATGAAGGGCTTTTACCTCAACCCTAGCTGGATTTAAAAGTTCAAGGATCTGAAAATGATAAAATAAAAAAGGACATAGACATTATAAAGGTTTAAATAAAATGCAACAGAAAAGAATGGGAAAGGGTACCTACCGTGTTAAGGATGAAGATAGCATGCATAACTTTGTTGGACTTTTCTATTAGCTGCTTACAATAGGAATTGTGAAGGTGTTGCTTAGAGAAAACTAAAGCTTTTCCCGGAATTTCTTTTTTTTCAAGAAAGTGTTTAAATTATAATACTGTATATCTACTTTTTGAGAATTACACATATCCACCCCAACTCCTCATCTCTGCGTTCTCCCAGATCCTGCTCCCCACACCCCCTCTCAACTTCATGTGAGTATGTAGGTGCTGTGCGCTGAGCCACAGTCTCAGTGGGTTCACACACACATCAGCCCAGCCCTACTGTATCTGAAAAATAGTGTTTCCTTCCTGTCATTTATCACCCATGATTCTTGTAATCTTTGCATCTCCTCTGCAGCTCCCTGAGCCCTGAGAGAAGTTGAAGTTTGGTGAAGACATCCCAGTCCTAAATGATCCTTCTGATTTTATCTTTTTTTATTCACCGTAGTTAAGAGCTTTTCTATTTTGTGCATCTTGTCAAAGAATTGGTGTTTTGTTTGACTAAACTCCAGTATTGATTTTTGATTCCCATTTCATTTCTTTCTACTGTGATATTTATTATTTCTCTGTACTAATTTGGTGTTTGATTTTGTTTTAAGTTTTGTGTTTCCTTCAGGTACAACACTAAGCTGAGAACTCTGTGGGGACGAGTTCCTGCTGTGAGTGAGCATCTTTCGCAGGTAACTTCCAGTCCTGTTTTTGATGGCTAGCCCACTACTTGGGTATGTTGTGCTTATAAATTCATTTGTTCTAAGAACGTTAAGGAAATTTCCTTCTTTATTTCTTCTTTGATCCAATAACTGTCCAATGCAAATCATTTACTATCCATGGATATACTTTCCTTTTTCAAATTTTTTTTTATTGAAGATAGATTCTTCTTTCATATAATAAATCTGGCCACAGTGGTTCCTCCATTTTTGTCACTATTCACTTCTCAGTGCTGTACATGTTGTTCACAAAAGATACTTTAAACTATTGCACTTATTAACAAAGTTTGTGGGGCTTTTGCTACATCACATGATACACCCTACAGAACTCAAGTACTGATGCGAAAAAAAGCTCTTGGGTTACTATTGTATAAGATGTTCTGTAATGTCTGCTAGGTTGATGGGTCTCATTTACTTTACATATTTGAGCATTCTACTGTTGGGAGCATAAATACTTAAATATATTTAATTACTCTTTACTTTGCTAACCCCCTATCATTCTGTAATTATTTTCCTTGTGATTGTTTTGCTGCTTTTGATACAAAATCTATTTGTTTGGTTTACATGTGGTATTTTCTGCTTTCTTTTATATTCCATTTTTAGGAAACATCTTTTCCTACCTTCCCAGTTTTATTTTGAGAACTTAGACTGGAAGTAAGGTTTTTTTTGTAAGTGAAAGATAATGTATTAATGCAGTGTTTATGAGTGGTTTCCACCCCACATTTAATATATTGGGACAGTTTATTGTACACAATTACTATTTGTGGTGAGTTTTAAACCCTCCTGTATCCTTGTTATGTCTGAAGAATTCCCTTTACAAGATGAGTTTTCTGAAGGGAATATTCTTAAATCTTATACTTACCCACTTACTGTTCTGTACATCCCCAGGAAATACACTGTGGTATGCTGCCAAGAGTTTAGGGTGGTGTTATCCAATGTCCTTAGCTCCTGTGTTTGTAGTTTGGTAAGTGAACGCTTGTTCAGTTTGGTGCGATGGAACAGTATCTAGAGATCCTTTCTCACCTGCCATAATGTTCCCCTTCTCCTGGGAACCTGAGACTTCCAGTTTTCTTCGTATGAAGTGCTTGAAGTGGCACCCAGAACATTAAACATAAGCACTGTTTCTGAGCTAAAATATACCTTCTCTGCTTCTCAGTTCGTATTTCTGCCATTTCTGCCTTTGAATGAAATAAATATGTGTTTGGTCTTAGTTGCTGACCTTACAGAAAATAAAACACTAGACATATTCATTTTCAAAATGGCAACTGAGTCTAATTTAGTTTAATTGAGCTCTCTTAGAATTTTATCTACAGAAAAATGTTGGAAGTTTACTTAGCTGACACCAGCTTGGTGTTGGAGAGACGGCTAAACAGTTAAGAGTATACAGTAGTCTTGAAGAGGACGTGGATTTGGTTCTTAATGCTCACATTAGGAGGCTTATACTTGCTTCTGTGCAGCTGGAAGGGAAGGGATCTGATGCTCTCTTCTGGCCTCCCTAGGTACCTAAATGCATGAGACATGGCAATGGCACACACACACACACACACACACACACACACACACACACACACACAC
>OU015755.1:74004365-74020691 GCA_907169655.1 Acomys percivali | reverse complement strand
CACACACACACACACACACACACACACACACACACACACACACACACTTTTTTAAATAGACTGATGTGTTTTTAATTCAAACCACTGTTTCAAAAGCTGCTACCAATTTTTTTTAATCAGAAAAGGGTTTAACTATAGGTTCTTGTCTGCTGGGCAGGACTCTGTCACTTGATGGCTGGTGACCTAGCTAAGTGTTCTTTAAAGCAAGCTATCATCCTGCCCCACTTTGGCTTGCCTGCCTTGCGTGATTGGCACTGGTTTCTGGGACAGAAACTTTGGAGGGACTGGCATATTCATGTTCCTGCTATATAATAAGTAACCAAGGCACAGGCCAAGAATATTCAGTGAACTCAGTGGGTTAAAAATGAAAAATGTTGGAACTAAGACCTCTGCCATATAGTTGAGAGGAAGACGTCCAGGCTGGAATGGAGGGACTAAGACAGCTGTTATTACTTGAGAAGTTAAGACCCTGCTAGACATGTAGGATGACCTTGTGTAATTTAACAGCAACCTAAAAAAACTCTGCAAAAGGGCAGGTGGCAAACACCCATAACCCAGCTGTCTTAGTTAGGGTTTCTGTTGCTTGACAAAAACAGCATGACCAAAGGCAAGATTGGGATGAAAGGGGTTATTGAGCTTACCCCCTCCATCAATGGAGGAAATAAGGGCTGAAACCTAGAGGGAGGAACAGGTGCAGAGGCCAAGAAGGAGTGCTGTCTGCTGGCCCGCTTCTTCTGCCTTGCTCATCCTGCTTTCGTACAAAGCTCAGGACTATCAGCCCAGAGATGGCTCCACCCACAATAGGCTAGTCCTGTTGATCAGTAAATGAAAAAATGCCTTACAGCTGGATCTCATGGATGAATTTCCTCAACTCAGGCTCCTTTCTCTCCGAAGACTCTATCTTGGGTCAAAGTTGACACCCAAAACCAGCCAGTACACTAGCACCTGGGAGTCTGAGGCAGAAGGCTATACAATCTGAGTCAAGCTTCGGCTATGTCATGAGGTCTAAACAACCATGGAGTATGTAATGAGACCGTCCCAAAACAACAGAGTGTAAACAATGAAACAGATAAGAAGCTAAGGGCAAATAACCAAGAACTGGACTGGAGGGTGGAGACCTGACTGTGCGGAAGCATGTTAGTGAACCTACCCCTAAAAGGTTAGTGTGGTACTGTATAACATGCCTGCCACTCTTCACCCATACCCTTTTCCTTTCCCTCAAGTGAACTCTGACTTCCTGCCAGTTAGATGGATGGTTGCACATCTTTCTGACACCTTTATTTTCTGTTATTTCTCTAATAATATCCTCAAGACCTCCTTTCTCCCTCGGTCAACTCCTGTTCATGCCTGTGGTATTAAATGCCTTGAAAATTCCTAGGCATTTAAGAGTTAACTCATGTTATTTCATGGGACAATATTTTATGCAGAAATTAGCTTTATTATAGTAATTTCCCTTTATCATTTATTATATCTTAAGTTCCTTTAATTTGGAGACGTAAGCTTGTCATTGTGTCCTCCCAGTATTCTTTAAAAGGCTATGCATACAATAAACATTCAAAAGTGATCGTCAGTAAATGAATCACAAATAAGTATTATCTTATGTACATTACCCTCAGTAGGAAATCGGCTTTGTTTTCCCCTCTAAAAGTGAAGTATATACCAGACTTATCACTCATTTAGCTTGGCTCACTTCAAATTAACCTTGAACTCTTTGGTGATCTGTGTAAAAGTGACAGATAAATTAGTCTAAAGCACCAAGGATTATCTAAAATGGTTTGTTGATTATCTGGCTTGAAGAAATGGTAATGCCTGTGCTGTCCCTTGCTTAGGACAGTATTTTTATCATTCCATATGATATATGTCTCATCTCTCAAACTCTATTCCTTATCCTAGTCATGCACAGTCTAAATAAATTGTGTCTATAAAAATATACCCCAATCTACAGATGAGCGCTGCTGTGTAAATGGAAAAGCCTGAACTGTTATCTTCAGTCACTTTGGGAAGTTTTGCATCTGAGAAACATTGGTTTTCAAATTGAATTATGTTCCACTTTGCATTTCTAGCTTATGATTAAAACAGAATTTTCACCAGCAGGTTTCTACAAACGGAGCACATGATACTAGACGCTGCCTCACCCTCCTGTCTACAGAGTCCTTCGCAGAATGAAAGGTTAATCACTACTGCTTTAACGATTTGTTGGTATTGATTTAAATGCTCCATTTGTTTCAATCACATCTGTATGATTTTATGCTACAAAAGTTTCCATTGACCCTCCAAAAAAAGCTAAGTTCCCTGCCTGCAAACAACACTTACAAAAGTTCTAAGACAAAGGAGAGAGACAAAACAACAGAAAAAAAATCACTTTGAAGAAACCTCCAATAGGAAGTTCATCATGGTTGGTGAAACATCAGCTTCCACATGGGGTGAAAGGAACCAGATTATAGATATTTTGTAACCAGTGGCTTATAGTTTTAAAATCAGCCCATGTACATTATGATACCTACTTTAGAGCTGTGAGATACAGGAAAATGGAAGCCCCATTATGCTCTGAGTATATGCAGCCAAGGAAAGCCAGAAGAATGATAATAATCGAAGTTCCTTAAGAATGTTATATATCTTTTCCCATTTATAGCTTGCAGGCATGCATACACACACACACAGACACACACAGACACACACAGACACAGACACACACACACACACAGACACACACACCCCTATAAGCATTTGGAAAGATTAAATGTTGGGTTTACTTTATATATAAACATTTTATTTACTTAGTATTAAAGTAGATAAAACTGAGGGTCATGATTTGAGGCCTATTTGTACACACGGTGTGTGTATGTGTGGGACGGTGTAAATGCTGGTCTGTGAATGCCATGGTACACAGGTGAAAGCTAGAAGACAAACTCTGGCACCAGCTGGTGCCTTCTATCATGTATGAGGCAGATTCTCTTGTTTACAGCTGCTAAGCCAGGTTCTCTGGCTTGCAAGTATCCTGGCTCTGCCTCCCACCTGGGTGTAGGAACATAAGAGTTGTAGAAATATAGTCCTGCCCTGGCTTTACAAGGGTCCTGGGCATCTGAACTGAGGTTCTCACCCTGAGACAAGGTCTTTACTCACAGAGCAATCTCCATGCTACTTTTTAAATTTTAACTGGAAAAAATATTAGCTAGAAAGGACTCCAGGAAAGCATAGATTATTTGGAAATAGAAACCTTGAAACTTGCCTTGATTTCAGTACTTGGCAGTGAGAGGTAAGTATTTGAGTCACTTTCCTTTTCTTCTGATGACATTTACACCAAGGTTTACCACTGGCAGTGGAAGTGAAACTTATTTAAATGGTCTGGGTTCTGTCTTCACTCCTAACCTTCCACACACTCATATAATTTACAGTAATTTATGGAATAAGGCCTATTTTGAATCTACATAGAAATGTATATTTTGTTAAAGTTTGCCTTCTCTATTGTATACACATTTTAATAGGTTGTTCAAAAATTAAAGTAAAATTTAACAACACTGTGTTCATTAGAGATTTGTAGAAAGGCCCATGATAAATATTGCAGAAACCCCTTTACACAATGTGTAGCCTCCAGTAAACTCTTCTCAAATGGTGCTTGCTACTCATGCCATTTCCAAGTGGGGCCCTCAGAACATCGTGGGGACATGTCTGCATTGCAGTCTTATAATTATTTCAAATCCCCATCAGACGTACTGCATGGATACATTTCTAGGGCAACCATAGCCAGAATTACACTATTTTATGGGTTCTTCTCTTTCCCCCCTTTCATTCTCCTGGCCTCTTCCTTTATCGCAATGTAGGAGAGGTAGAAAGGTGGGGGGGGGGAGAGAGACAGATCTCCGAGTTTAATTTCTTCTTGCTTCTCTGAACACGACTGCTAACAAACAGCAACCACCAACCTCACCTCTTGGGGCTTTAGCATTTATGTACCCTCTGAAAAGTTTCCAGAATTCCAAATATCACACAATCTCAGAAACTGTCTGCACCAGGCAAACCATGCCTCTGTTAGAGCACAAGACAAGTAAATCATAGTCAGCTGCCGGGACGCTGCCCCATAGCCCTATACCTGAGGTTAAACAAAAACGCATTCTTAAAACGTTTCTGGGGTTTTTGTTTGTTTGCTTGCTTTTTAAAGAAACCAAAATTCCATATGCCTCATTACAGGCAACTTAGGGAAATACTGCCTCTATTAATAGATAGCATGCATTGACACCAGGGTGAACCCATCTCACTGATCAAACTCTATTATTGTTCTTTAGAGTGGGATGTAAGGGTTTAGGCCTGAGGGTACATGCATCTTTATTTATCACTCACCACAAACCATTGTATCCTCAGCTGACCATAGAGCCTAAAATAATTTACTTATGTATCTAAAATATTGATGATTAACAATAAAAACAATGAGGAATGGGAGGATACAAGGGATGGGCTAACAACTGAGATGTAATATGAATAAATTAATAATAAAAATTTTAAAAAACAATGAAAACAGTGCTTTTAGTAAGGTATTTTAATTTCTTTATAACTTGAAGCCTGTTTCCTATGCACCTGCTGGCTTTTGTCTGATAATGTAGAGAAACCAATACCAATTCAGTTAGTCCATGCAGATGCCCCTTCCTTCCTAGAGCAATGGAAGCCACCCCTCCGCCAGCCACTTACCTGTACGCAGGGATCCCCGCTTTCAGCTTTATGATTTACTTCCCTAAGAGTCTCTCTTCACTCCCTTATAGGTCTAACTTCTATTTTTCATTTGCCCACATTAAAAAATATTACTCTTGAGGCTGGAGAGCACAGGCTGCTCTTCCAAAGGTCTCGAGTTCAATTCCCAGCAAGCACATGGTGGCTCACAACCACCTGTAATGAGATCTGGTGCCTTCTTGTGGTGGGCAGGCACAGATGTAGGCAGAATACTGTATAAATAATTTTAAAAATCTTTTTAAAATGTTCTAAAAATATTACTCTTTGGGGTTTTCAGATAAGCTCTTGTATAAGAAACCCTAAACTAGTATAAACATTCAGCATAGAATTCTTCAATTTCCAGAAAGGGGGACTTGTTCAAACCGCATAGAGTCTAGATAGCAACTCACCAGAAATCAGACATATACACTAAAATGCCTGTGCTGCCCTATCTGAGAAGGCCAAACATACCCAGGTCCCATCCAGGCTTCAAGACATTAGGCACTCACCTTCACCTGTCTGTCTATGAGTACCCATATTGTCCTTCCTTTCTGCTTGTCTCCTATGATTTTTTTTTCATTATTTTTCTTGGATTTCTGTTCGTTCTCTTATAATTCCTCAGCTTTTGTCTCCTCAACTCAAGAAAAGAAAAAGATGGCTAAAATTATGAAATATCATTTCAAGACCTCTAAGGGAGGAGGTGGAATTAATCTACTTGAGTCAAGCATCTTCATGGTTTGTCTTTTTACATGAGGGGATTTTATATCACAAACAACACTGGTCCCTTTGCCCTCCTCCTCCTTCTTCCCTCTGACCGTCAGGGTAAACAGCACAGTTTTCTTAGCATGTTCACATTTTAATTCAGTTCATTTTGCAAAGATCATTTCAAATCCATATTTTTCCCTAAAAAGATTTTTCCCATTTTTATTACCTCAGGGAGAGTGCAGAAAGGATTCCTCTTGCCAAGCAATGCCAAGCCTATTCATATTTCAAAAGCAAATGAAGACACCATAGCTTAAGCCCTTGGAGGCATTCTGTACAGGTAGGTAGATGATACCCAAGAAATAAATCATTACAACAATTCCACCCAGCCTTATAGACATGCTGAGAAGGCCCTACTTTACTTTTGCTTGCTCAAACATGTGGCCTGTTGCCATGGACAATGTCAAGAACATATTCCAGTCAATGTCAGCCCACAACCCCATAGACAGACAGACAGACACACACACACACACACACACTCACTTTCTGTCTCTCTCTCTCTGTCTCTCTCTCTCTGTCTCTCCCTCTCTTTGTCTCTCTGTCTCTGTCTGCCTCTGTCTGTCTGTCTGTCTGTCTGTCTCTCTCTCTCTCTCTCTCTCTCTCTCTCTCACACACACACACACACACACACACACACACACACACACACACACACACACACACAGACTCACCTCTCAGGAATTGGTACTTTGTTTTTTAGAAGCAGCCAGTATGTTTTTATAATGATTAAATTGAAGTATGCTTTACACTCTACTCTATACTTTTATGTTAATAATTTCCAAGGCTCTGCTAGTTAGTGCTAGACACTGTACTCTGCGTGATAGTTCAGGCGTGGGAACCTGTAACCTCTATATGCTTATAGAGAACATGTCCTAGTAGATGGAAGTATTAGCTAAACAGGTTATTAAGATGAAGATGAGTGTTCAGATGAAACAGAAATTTGGAGCAATGTTTTGTAGGAGAATTCCTGAAGTGTTTGTCAGGTTGAGTAATGGTAAAAGCAACTGATTGAGGGGATAGATTCACTAAGCAAGTACTTCTGTGCCATGTTTGTACTGTACATTGGATACAATGGTAAATAATCCACTGAGTCATTGAGGCTTAGTCTAATGAGGAAGCCCAAGAGAAAATGAACATACCCCTACACTTGCTGGGAGAGAAGAGAGCCAGGGAATGGTGTCAGAGAGGAATCCTTAACAATAGGTCATTCTGTGAGCTCTAACTGTGGGAAATAATTGTAAAGATAACTTTTATCTTTTTCTATTCATGCCAAGCCTTTGCACTGTGATCATGATTCTTTTCACAAGGTAAATGCTTCCGGAAACCAGTATCACATTGTACTCACATTATTCTGATTACACGTTATCCTGCATACCCTTCACCACAACATTCCAGCCGTTACTTTCTTTTTTTCAGCCTGCTCTTGAGGAAGCCAGAGATGTTGCCAAATAGGAACCATTCATTTGAAATAAAAATTTAAGCATTATATTCCATATGACTTATATGGACAGTGAGTTGAGCTTAGGTGGAAGAATTTTTAAAAGAAGTCAAGTCTCACATTTATGAACAGGTTTCAACAGAACCTAGACTACTTGAAAGCATGAAGATCAAATAGGTGAACAAGAAAATGTAGTATTAAAATAATCCCTTTCAACCATTTCTCCCTGGCTTGGTGTTAGGCCATTACACTCAAAGGTCTGTCTCTACTTGGGGGTCTCAAGAAACTGCAAGTTATTTGTTGATACACAGTTATTTATCCCCGTTTGCAGGATGCCATATCATTATGATGCTCATTCTACTTATACTGTTTAAACCAAATGGTGTTATATGCTGATAATTAGATGCACTTACTACGGAGCTATCATAAAGTATGCTTTGCCAAAGCAGATTTTATAGGTATTAAGCTTCTGTTTGTCTGAAGATGCTTCTGGATGAGGCTTTCATTTCTTTGTTCCACAGAGGAAGAAACTAAATACTCTGACTTTTTAATTCAGGGAGTAGTTGGCGCAAATCTTCTCAGTCATTTTTTTTTTTTAATAGTAAAGCAGCACATCATGTAGAAAATAAGTAGATTGTGAAGACAGATACTGTTGAGCCTTGAGTAAGTTATTTGAGCTGTCAGACTATGTTCTTATCCTTTAACATGTTGATATAGTACCCAATTCGTGTCTTAGTTACAACTTATGAACAATGCTTAGCTCACTGGAGACATTTGCAATGTGACGAGACATCAGTTTTACTAATAAGAATTGCTTACCTCTAACACGCCCAGCTCTTTTACATTTCTTCCATTGCTTCTCTCAGCCTCATTTTGCCCATGCAGCTTATCCTCGCTTAAGGCCTCTTTCTGGCTCTGCCCAGGAAAAGACTTCCAGGCTTCACACTACAGGTAGGAAGAGAATTAATGAAAGCTGCTCTAGACTGGCTTCCTTCTGAAGCCAGGAAGACACTGCCACTCCCCTCTCAACCTGCTCCTTTCCTGAAGACTTAGCTCTGAGAGTCCCACCCAGAAAGGGTGAGAAAGATCTCCCAGTGGGTGGATGAGGCTGCATTATCCTCTAGTCTTTGTGCATAAAGGCTTCCTGTTAAGTATTGATTAACAGTATTGACTAATAGAAACAAACTGACATGAAGAAAAAGACAGTGGAGGTGGTAAAGACAATTGATACATATTCTGGGCCCCATCCCCACAGAGTATTCCCTACCATTGCCATACTGCAACCCCCATCATACACTCCCTTGACATCAGAAATTTCACATAGAAACAAACCACACAGGGGCAGGGTGGGCTTGAACCAAGTGCTTGAGACTGTCTGTGACTCCATGTGACAGTGTTTTCGACTTCTAAATGATATTCTCACATAGAATTTAAATCAACTCTTCTTTTTCTTCCGATTTAAACACAGTTAATACCCAATTTCCTGCACTAGTGGAGAGAATAATTTACGGCTGGTGCTTGAATTCAATGTATAACGGGTATTAGTTTTCTCAAGTTCTTCATTTCTAATTATGTTTGGTAGAGGCAGAATTGCAGAATGCAATAGCCAAGGCGTTAGGTCTGATTTATTATTTTACACACACTGTCTATTTCATCTAACATTTGACCTTGAAAAGACAGCTTGTTTCTCTAGGACCCTTTGCTTTGTTTCTTTCCCCTTTGGGATTAGCCACAAACATCTAGGGAAGTCTACGCTCTAAGGAGATAGTGTGAATTAATTTGAGTGTCTTCAGCATGGACCACAGGGTAAGGGACACTAGAGGTGCTTAGTTCCTGATTACTAAAAGATTTGCTTTTGCCTCTGACACAGGCTACTCATACAACGTAAAGAAAGAAAACTTGTTTCTAGATTTCATTTTCTTCCCGCGCCAAACAGGAAGCTTCCTCTAACTGAACCACTAACCAAAGAGCATACACAGGCTAGACCTAGGCCCCCTCACAGATGTAGCAGATGCACAGCTTGTCTTTCATGTGGGTTCCCTAAAAACTGGAGTAGAGCCCTCTCTGACTCTGATACCTGGCTTTGGATGCCGTTTCCTTAATTGTGCTGCTTTTCTGCCCTCAGTGACAGAGGATGAGCCTAGTCCCACTGAGGCTTAATGTGCCAGAAAAGGTGAGAATGGGGGAAGGAGGGCATTTCAGGGGTGACTGTGAGGAGAGGAGAGGAGGGAGAGGAGTGGTATCAGAATGTAAAGTAAATGAATTAATGGAAAGAAAGCTGTGAATAACAACAGCTAAAACATATATGTTACCTCAGGCCTGGGACTATGAAGGTCTCTTTCTCTGTTCTGCTCCCCCAGAACACCTTTGAATAGCAAATATTGGATCAACCCCATTTTAGGTGAGGAAAGAGACCAACATCAGTAGGGCTTAAATAAGTTGGCTCACCTGGATAATGCCCATTCAAGAAAAAAAAAAAAAAAAAAAAAAAAAAAACACCTCACCTGGGAACACAGATTCCTGTTACTCCAGCTTTCAGCTTCTAACATGGTGATGGTTTTGTGAAGTTTTTAGTAACAGAACAGAGAAAGTCATAAATCAAGGCACCTTTCAAATATGTTGGTGGAAATATCATTCACGTAGGTTAAGGTTAAAGCGAAGGGAACAAACCTCTGTTGCAGGCCCCCACACATCATCTGACAATGTTCTTAGCATTGAGGTTGTTAGAAATTAGGCCGTATGACTGTACCTGCTCAATAGACTAACCCAATAGTCACAAAAATAGTAGGTCACACACAGGAAGGGACGACTCTCAAGGGGCCAAGGCAGCCCATGATTACCTCTAGTTAGGCCTGGAACCTACATTCTAATTTCTCTACAAACCCCAAGCTCCAGCCCTCTTTATACACTGCTCAGCACAGGTGTGTCTTCTTCCAGGCAACTTTAGGTCAAGCTACCCATGTTTGAGGAAATATACTGATATTGTGCTCAGTTTTTCAAACCTTACCTGGCTGTTGGGGCCTGGTCATATTATCATACATCCGAATTGAAAGATACTAGTAAAGCAGCTGAGTGCTCACCTCTTTCTTTCTTGACTCTGCCCCAGGCTCTTTAGACGAAAAGTATCTTCAGGAGAGCGTTGTTTAGATATAAATAAGAACTCTACCGTTTCCAGCCTCAGCCACTTGAGATGGGATGAGGTGTTTAAGAATTAGACTCACCTGACATTAGTGATGTTTACTTGACAGAAGGAAATCGAGACAAACCGCCAGGAGGCTAGAGAGCCTGGAAGCAGAAACCACGGAATGTAGTGGCCCAACATGCAACTTGGGGAATGCAGACTCTATCCCGCCTTCCTTAGTCCCTGTCCTCTGTGGTCCCGAATCAGCTCTTGAAGCCCCCTGAACCTTGTTCTTCTCACTGAAACATGGATGATAATAGCAGTGGATGGCAAAGCATGTCCCTGTCCCTCTATGATCATTGTGGGGAGGGCGATGAGATGACGCGGTGGAAACATTTAGCCTGAGCTTAGGTGCTCAGTAAATATTAGCAAATCTGTAGATGGCAAGGTGGGGCCATCTCGCTATGGAGGCACTAGCAGCTTCTCTTAGACATACAGAGTAAAGACACATAACACCTACACCCAACTGTGTCTGCCCTGCTTTGCCTTGGACTCTATTCTTCTATGAATAATATTTGCATCAATTCTCTCTGCTTTTTGGATTATGATTCAACCTAATGTAAATATTACCTTTTGGGTTCACATCACTGATATGTGGCAGTAGGTGGCAATTTATTAGATGATAGTGATATGCTGTCATGACTCCAGTCTGTACTAAGAAAATGAATGCTGCACAGGGTAGCCTGAGCAGCAGTTCACTCTACTGCACTCCCCTACCACCTCTCACCCTCCTCTATTTGTCTTGATTCTCTTCCTACCCACTTTAATCCATAGCCTTCTTTTGTCCTGTGCATTTCATCATAAGAGATTTGACTTGTACCAACTGGATTTTGAGTCTAGTGTGTAATACAGAAACATAGAAATTCTGCTTCTGAGTTTCTATGAGGGAGGAAAGCAGACATACATCATAACAAAGGAATGAAGAACCAGGAAGGACATGTCAAATATCTAATCTAGTGATAGCTGAAGAAAGCCAGTGCTGGTGTGAGAGCAGCCTGAATGTGTTGACACCCATAGCACTAACTGCCCTCTCTCAAGATGTCCCAGACCCTGCTATCCAGATGCAGAAAGTCTATCCCTGTGTCCCATGCAGGCTTGTATGATGCATAGATCTTCTGGGAATGGCAATATATCTGTTTCTGCTCCTGTGCTCTCCTCCTCTGGTCACTGCATCTTCCTGAAAATGATGTTCTCGTTGCCTTATTGCATTTATGAGCCAAATATGGTAATACTGGTAAGCCCAGCTTATGTTCGGTTATAGTATTGAATGTGTACTGCAAATGTAAGTATAAAATATAGGACTGTAAATGCACTGATGTGAAGCTTCAACCTTTATGTCTGGGTATCACATTTTACTATTCCTGGGGTCTACTGAAGTCACCTATGCTTAAGGGATCCCTCTGCTCTGTGCAGGCACAGTTTTGCTGTTATATACTGTGTTAGTTATTAGTTTCATATTACTGTGATAAACTCTCCTGGCAAAAACAACTTAGTGGAGCGCAGGTTTATTGCTTGACCTCAGTTCAGGGTATGGTCCATTACGTTAGGGAAGTCATGGTGGCAGGAGCTTAAGGTCACATGCTGTCCACAGTCAGGAACAGAGTGGTGAGGGATGGGTCTCAGTTCATATTCTCTTTACCATTCAGCCTGTTCTATTTTCATGAGTTTTGTTCATATAATATTTAGAGGAGACGATGAAGGAATAGTCCAAATGCACAAAAGGAATTACTTCCAATAACTGTGGTAATGATGATTTTGAAGATGCTTAGTATACGATGTCACAAAATGAAATTAGTAGCTGGTATGGCTAAAGGTAGTAAAAGGGAAAAATGACGCAAGGCATCTTTCTGAAAGTGACTGCATTGAAGAGTACAGTTGCTGAAAATAGCCAATGAGAAGAGTGTGAAGTGGAAGAATAGAGTACCTTCTACGTAAGTCAATTAGTGCCAGACCTCAAGACATCAAACAGCCTGCACTCTAGGCAGGAAAGTAGCTCCTTCTGAGGCCTAGCACTCTACTGTACACAGGTTATTATGCTATTCGTTTTCTGCTCCCAGATAAACAAGGGAGAAGATGCTCCTGGACCCTGATGAAACCCATTGGTACCCCTTTGCTTGATATCAGGCATTATCCTGAATTCTTTCACTTATTATCTCTAATCTCAATGTCCAAAACTTGCATATGGTCTAAAAACCAGTATGAAGACTGTCAGATGCCCCCATACAGTGATTGGTGGAGCTGGGGGCATGGGGTCATGTTGGAAGGATTCCTTCATGTTTTAACTTATGATAAGTTAGGACGTTCCGTTTATGCAGGTGGCATTAGTCACACAGCTTATCTCTGCTTTACAGAAGACACTGTGGAAAACGTAAAGACGAGGACAGAAGACCTCAGTCAAGTTCAGTTTCTGACACATGATTTAAGAAGGTTCAGAATAGTTGTTTGTCCTTCCCAGGCCTCCTTTCCTTAACTCGTTTATATGGAGTTATACGGCGTTGTTTCTGGGTGTCTATGAAAGCTATTGGATCATATTATTTTTGAAGAACTGTGATATATTTGGCCATAAGAACGCACTTGTCCCTTCTGTCTTCTACCTAACATGCACTAATCCCTGGGGGAATAGTAGGACATCCCAAGGAATAGAAGTTGTTTTAAGCTAAGTATTCAGATCGCCAACCTCACAAGCTCTAGAATCACTGTGGAGGCAAACCTGTGGACATGTCTGAGTGAATTCCTAGACCGTGTTGAGGAGAGATGATGTATGTTAAAAGTGATCAACACGGTCCCATGGCCTACAGCCCTGGACCAAATACAAAAGTACAAAGTAAGCTGAGCACCAGCATCCATTTTTCTCTGCTTCCTGACTTCTGCAGCAGTATGACCATGTACATCAGGCTCCTGTGGCCTGGCCTTCCCAGGCATGATGTCCTGTCTACCCAAACTAGAAGACAAATAAACCTCATCTTTCTTAGTTTGTTTTGTTAGATGTTTCATCGTTAGCCACTAGGAAAGTAACAAATGTGCTAACTTACTAAAGCAAGATCTAACATGAAGTCTAGAGATCTCGTAAAACTTATAAAATACCACCCCACAATGTATAAGGAAAACTTATAAAATACCACCCCATACTGTATAAGGACAAATTGCCTTATACAATATGCTACACACAGTATGTCAAGTTTCTACGTGTTCACTTTCCATTTCTCCTTTTTCATAAATATTTGTCTCTTTTAGACACCTAATCAATTCATTTTTGTTAGCTTTTGTTTTGTTTTTTTCTATCTCTGTCCATTCCTCTAGAATTCACGGGGTGGTATTGTAGCAGCTGAGATCTCCAAAGAACATTCTAGGTACTTTGTCTCCACTGGCAACATCTATTTCTGTTTAAATTCTCAGTTGTCAAGATGAAGTGTTTGAGGGAGCTCTTCACCCCAGTGTGTTCAGTCACATGTGGGAAGACATTCCGCAACAAGAATAGGTGAACTCATCTTTTCTATGCTGTGGTAGAATAGTTTATAAATGAGAAGTGCAGATGGGGAAGAGAGTATTGACGACATTAAATGGGCACAATATATGTCAAGAGAAATCCAGAATTATTTATGCATAATGATGTTCATTAAAATACACCACTGACATGCCAGGCATAAGGAATATTGAATGGTAAGAGAACTTTTCTAATGTTATCTAGGTAAAATTGCATATAATTATACCACTGAGATGAGGTCTAATATCATCATAATAAATTTAAGATAACAGATGTTATCTTTCTAGCCCATGGTTCCCTCCACAACTTATAAATATATCCCCTGTGATAATTTTCATCGCTCTAATCCTCACTGATTCTGAATATATACTATATATATATATGGATACTAGAACCACACAGAACTTGAACTCAAAGGCAGAAATGTGGCTTTGCAGCTCCTTCTGACACGTGTAGAGAAAGAACTTCCTGCCAAGTTTTGATTTAATCACCTCAGAGCATTGAACCCTAACACTTAAAATAGATAAGTAAATGATTCTTGAAGGAGCATAAAATTCCTTTCTGTCCATTGGTAAGTCCATTATTTAACATAGGACATTCACTACAGCATTTAAAAGTTGAGTTCTGCTCCAGGCCATGGGCCTTTTGCCAGGAACCAGCAAAGTGCAGTAACTTAGAAAAGGCTAATAACTGTGAAATGTTATTACATTGTTTAGACATCGCTCTGAGAGAGACTAATAGCAGTAATGTTACGTGTGAACTGCCAGGCTCAGAAGCCACAGAACTGGATGTCTGTTCATCAGCATCTCCGCAGGGTAGCAGACCTCATTCAGTTGGCCTATGTGTAAATCTCTGAACAATCTCTAGGCTCTACATTTGCTGCAAACCTGCCCCATTCTTATCCAGCTCACAGCTTCCTTGACAGAATTGTTGATTCTATTTGTCCTTAAGAGGATTGAGACTGATGGAATTGATCTTTAGAGGGAAAAGGGAAAAAGAAACATGAGTAACTGTTGTAAAAAGAAAAGGCAAAGGTGAGAAATTCTCATGAAATATAATTAGACACCATTGGGGGCAAGAACCCAACACTCTTTTTTCTTTGTTAGTTGCTGAGGGCGACTCTTAGGGAAAGGCTATAGAAAAAGCCCAATACCACAGGGCGGGGCTCAGAGGCACTTGGTTTGTCATGTGTTTTAACTAAGAAGGCATTTGAACTTGTGAGATGGTATGTGTTTGTGTGTGTGTGTGTGTGTGTGTGTGTGTGTGTGTGTGTGTGTGTGTCTGCATGCGTGCATAGAAGGGGTATTATAATCAAAGAGCAGCAGAAGATGAAAGGGAGTTTGAGGGCCAAGGACAATGAGAAAGAATGTGGTAAGAAAGGGGTTGATTGAAGAGATCTTTTATGAGGTGTCAAGGTTTCAATATATTTTCCCATGTTTTTGTTTAAATGGGAGAAAGCTCAAACATTCCTCTTTTAGAAAACAGAAAGTCCAGTGAAACTGTTCTTTGTTTTTTTCTACTAACATGATCCATTCAAGATATAAGTTAGGGTAATAAATCAGTAAGCGGCCATGAAAACAAACTTTTCAAAATGGATATCTTTTTCTTGACAACCTTCGAAAACCAGACTGTTGCAAACCGTCTCATAATAGAGGGAAAATTCATAACAATGGCAGTGCAGTCCTGGGAGAGTTTGCATTCCACATAGTATGGTAACCTTTGCTGGATTATAGGTCTGGCCACTTATTTTCTGTAATAGGTACTACCATGCCGGTCGGAGAGAAAACACAAAAAAACAAGAGAATATATGTATCCAAGAAGCCACACCGAAGATGCAATCATTTCTCCTGAAACAAAAATAGAAGAACTATTGATGACTAGTAGATTTTCCATGTGCAGTCAATTTTCAGGTGAGGTAAACTGGCCAAAGAGCTTCTTAGCAGTGAACTGAAAGACAGATGCCATTGTAAAATGCTGCTGGTTTTGCTTTTGTTGGTTATCAGTTCTACTTTCTAGAAACTGGTTCAAAATAATTTATAAGGTGTATCAGGTTATTTTCTACTCTTTCCAAGGAGAAGCAGTATTTGTCCTCATGGGCAGTGGCTAGTAGAAGGCACCAGCCCTCCTGAAGCTGAGTCCTTGAAATCCTGGGACCCACATTTCCCATTGGTAATGGTACCTGGAAACCTTCCACTAGTGTGAAAGAACAGTGACCATCAAGAAGATCTCAATAAAGCCTGAAGCTCGGGAAGAATTTGAAGTTGAAGCGAGAACCACGAGGCCATCTGCCAGAGGTTCAAAGCTAGGTATGCTGCTGGGTGTCTTGACCAGTGTTCTCCTGCCATGAGGAAACCCCATGGCCACTGCAACTCTTATAGAAGAAAGCATTTAATCTGGCCTTGCTTAGGATCAGGAAGTTTAGTTTATTAACATGGTAGAGAAGCATGTTGGCTTGCCAGTAGATATACTGCTGGAAAAAAGTAACTGCGTTTTCTACTTCCAGATCTGTAGGCAGTAAGATGAATAAAAAAATCCTTTGGATATGTCTTGAGCCTCTTCCAGTCTTTGTGGGCACTGAAGGCACATAGTGCATGGACATTCATGCAGGTAAAATAATCAGACACATGAAGTTAACAAAAAGTAAAGAAATAAAAATATTTGTACAAATAATACAAGTATTTGTAGGTGTGTGTGAGAGGAGCTGGAGAGAGATAATGAGAGAGAGAGAGAGAGAGAGAGAGAGAGAGAGAGAGAGAGAGAGAG